>PVIA01001830.1:0-245757 GCA_004024845.1 Tonatia bakeri
TGTGTGTTAAATATTTCAGGGTTGTAAATCAAGGTAGCAAATGATTAAGTAACACATGCTCTATTTTACCCTGAAAATGTGCTCTGAATGTGCCAGAAAAACAAATGTGTAAAGTTTGGTTTTCATATGTCCCAAAGTTGATAAAATATTAGTGAGGACAGAATTTATTTATTATCATATATGTTTGCATTGGGTGTTCTGCTGGTGGACTAGCTGTGTTTGCATACATGACAAAAGCAAGGATATACGTAATACATAAGTTATCATATATTCTTCTATAAATTTTATTTTTGTCCCCATTTAGGAATAACATTCTGTCATCAAAATCAAAATTTTCACATGATTTTAATTTTATTGATGGTAGTAGCCTAAAGGATTAAAAATGAAATACATTATAATTATAGTCAGAGTGCACAAAACTTGAAAATATGTTCATAAAGAATTATGTAAAAACAATAAATATTTTTCATGTTTTTGAAAGAAATTATTTTTACTAAAATATTCAAAAAATTTAAATGAAAATTAGAAAGCATAATACAAATGATAATCAATGAACATTAAACATTTACATCACAATTATTCAAATTTGAATACTGCTTTTAACATTAAATGTATTTATAAAATTCATTTGCAATTCTGCATTTCAATTTTCATCCAGTTGCCAGTGCAAAAAAAAAAAAATGGTCCAGATATTTATATATATAAATAAGAGGCTGATATAAATCGTTTGTTAGTGATAAATAATGCTTGGCTACTATGCGAACTATGATGAATACTGCTTTGGCCAGAAATCAATGAGAGGCAAGAAAATGGTTATTGGACCCTACTGGAAATATTACTTTGTTATTGCAAGGATATGTGGCATTTGTGCCATCTGGTACACGGATTTGATGAGTTAATTAATTTGCCCTTCTCTTCCTAAAGTACTTTGTCTACTCAAATCTTCTCTGCGCCCCAAAGCCATGTCTGACTCAGGCTCCAGTTACAGCACAACCTACAAGCTTTTATGATGTTGAGAGGCAGAGTCATTTTGGGTGAGTACTTGGTCATGAGATGTGCAAAAGGAATTCTCCGGGGCTTGAACGGTGTTAGTACTGAGAACAGATGCCTAGAGTTATAGGTTGTTGTGTGTGAGTGTTAGAGGCCAGATCCTGAGTAACAGAGAGGATTCTAGGTGTTTTTTAATGAATTCACATGTTCTGCCTTCCTGATATGCAGGAGTCTCTTGTTTAGGTCTAAGGGTTCTACTTCATTATTTAATGATCATTTTTATTTTAAAATAATAATGTTTGTAAGAAAATGCAAAAATTGTTTGTAAGAAAATGTATCATTTACAACTGTTTAAATTTATGATAAAAATTGTTCATTACAACTTAAAGTGGGATATAAGATACACAGTTTTGCCAAATTAGTTTAGAGCTACTAGACCAACAAAAGATTTGAAGAGATTGGATAAGAAACTGTGTATGTACTAGTTCAATAACCTTCCCACTTCTCAAACTAATTATACCTGTGTCTCCAATTCAAATACATGAAATGAAATATATGAATATTTGCTTCATTGAGTTTTTCTTTTCCTCCATTTTTTTTGCCAGGATAGTTCATGACCTATGATTTTACATATTATTTGAGTATCTCTGATCTAATCAACTATGTGCAGGATTTGAGTCATATATCAGGGATCTCTCCAGCACAAAAATGGACATAGATTGAGCATATTTATTATATAAATTATGAACTTTGGATAGGTGTTGTATGGCTATTATCTTTAATTGGGCAGAAACAAATCCTGGAGGATACATGTAAGGAAAGGACTGAGTACCAAACCAGAAAAGGGCCAGGATGAAATGCATGCTTAGTAGATATTACTGTCTGAGGAGATGCTATCGACAACAGAGGAAGAAAGTAACTATGTGAACTCCAAATGGTGAAACTGTAAACACTCTCCAGAAACTGTGAACTGTGAATTAGGTCAACTAATTTTTATGGAGCTCTTTCTTATAGATACAAAGCAATGCCCAGCTAAGTGTATGGTTTCTGGGGCCAGTCAACCTTGGATTTCAGTCCAGCTTTACCAGTAACTACCTGTGTGACCCTGGGCAAGTCATTTGACCAGTCCGTGTCTCAAATTCCACATCCAAACACCAGGCAAGATAGTAATTTCCTAACAGGATTGTGAGCACTAAATGAGATAATCATTGTTTGTCACGGAGCAGTGTCTGTTACATTTAGAAAACTTAAAAAACACTAACTAGCACTATGAGTGAAATACTTAGTCATTTTACTTCATCATGTGTTTTTGAATGTAACATATGAGTTGGTATAATTCTCAATTAGTCTGCATTAATGGAGAGGAGAGATGTTAATAATATACACACTCGGAAATTGAATAAAGATGCATTAGCTAATCTTTCCATCGTTTCTGGAAATGATCATCAATTTTTAAAAATAATTTTTACTTTTGAACTGTTGTACTTTTTTAATAAGCATCTCTTTTATTACAGGCACAGAAAGGCAATAAACATAAAAAGCGATTTATTCCTAAAACTGAAACAGCTCCACACTCATTTGCCAGTACTACCACTAACTCTTCCCCTCTCATGAATCTTTAGAAATTATATGCATTTAGAAATGAATGGTGGATTCATTCCAGTTTCATGGTTGCTTAATATTCATATGGATGCCCAATTGAAGAGGAAAAAAGTGAGAGATCTGTAAAATACAATTGAGCAATTCTAGCATTTAAATTCAAAGCGAAAAAACATGCATATTGTAGCAAAGTAATTCTAAAAACAACATGAGTTTATTTATTAGCAATGATTTCCAGTGTGCTTTGGTAGAATTATTACTCAATAGTCTTGTTTTAGGATCCAAAGGCAGAGGGAATTAAGAATGTTTCAGTCCTGCTAAGTTGTTATTTTAATTTTAGCAAAACAAAAAGTCCCTCATATTTCTAAACCACAGAAGACATCACACATGTATGTACTTGTGTACACACATATGCTCTAAAAAAGTTTGTAAATGCTACTTTATATTGCATTACTCTTTAAGCTAAGAAATCAACCACTAGCACTAGCCTTTTTCAAAAAGAAATTCATACAAGTAAGATAAAAGAAAAATTATATTTGAAAGTTGTAGTTTGAATTTTAGCTACTTTAGAGCCACTATGCTCCTCTTTCAGAAACTTAGTTTATAAATTTAGATATTTAATATAGTAATAATCACTATGAAAACTTTTTAGTCAAATTATGACATTTCAGATAGATATCACATTCTAATTTTCAGTTAGATGTCCTTTTTTAAAATAAATGAATAGTTATTCCCATTTAGAAAATGCCCAGAAAGACATGAGAGAGAATTGAATTAATCTGGCCATGATGTAACACAGTTTATTAAAGTGTTATGTTAGAATTTGGAACAATGAGATATGTCCCAGATCTTTGAACAAAAGGCGCTTACTTTGGATGGTGACCCTGAGCTTCCCATAGTGTACACGAGGCCAGAGCTCTAAGGCTGTGGTTTCAGAGCCAAGTGGAGGCAGAGCTCTGCGTGAGTCAGAGTGGCGGAACCCTGACTACAGGTGAAACCCAGGCTGCCCGGATCGAGCCCTGTGCCCTATTCCAGATAAGCAGGGTATCTAA
Organism: Tonatia bakeri; assembly: GCA_004024845.1. Taxonomy (NCBI): domain Eukaryota; kingdom Metazoa; phylum Chordata; class Mammalia; order Chiroptera; family Phyllostomidae; genus Tonatia; species Tonatia bakeri. The sequence goes on from PVIA01001830.1 coordinate 3,642, forward strand.
ACTCTATACTCCAGGATTCTTATACATAAATTGAGGGTAACATACCTACCACTTGGTATGTGGTGAGGATGAAGAGCTAATACATATGCTTGGAATTCAACCGGGTACATAGTGTGCATTTAATTAATGTTATATTGTTATTGTAATAATTTTATTATTTTGTCGTTGGTTTTATCTCTAGGATTAGGATGGGGTTTATGTATATATAATAAGAGGAGTTGTATCTGCTTAGGAAGATTCGGGGTCACATCGGTGATTTCCTGGTTACTAAAATTACACATTTCCCAACCCAATTAAACTCCTTTTATAGATTCCTGGAATTGTATGTTAGCAATTTGTTCTTATTAGGAATGTGGAGATAGAACAAGGCCACAGACAAGCTTGCATGCCCAGGAATTATGCCAATTTGACAATGTCCTTGGATTGGATAATCAAGGCTATCCTGCATGTGGCAAATCATCCCAGTGAGTGGACAGACTATGGGGTGAGGGAATTTGGTCATCTGTAGGTCCTGGGCAACAAGCAACTCATGTCAGGGAGGTAGGTTTTGAACTGGATATAATGACCTAGTTGTGGATACTTAGGTTCAAGGACAGCGGCCCCACCCCTAGAGAGTCTGGGAAGGCAAATTCCCTGTTATGAATAATTGAATAAAGGACCAGGCTTTTGTTACTGGTTGTCTGTGCAAATCATATCCTGGTCACACAGAAAAAGCCAATATGCCAGCCTAGCAGAATGACAAAAATGCTCCATGGCTATTTCCCCACCCTCACATTTCTATTTGTGGTGGATACTGGTTGTTTTGACTACACACCACCAATATATCACTATAATAATGCTCAGTTTTCTTTAGGGAAACCATCTCTCTCCACTCTTCTTATGTGCTTTGGTGAAGCTTTTCTCCATTTCCAGGGTTGGAGAAGGTGACCTTAACTAAATTTCATAGTGTATTCGATCCCTCTAGCTGTAGTGATTGACCTATGATGGGCGCATTACCCAAATTAGCTTAGGAGAGCAAAGAGGACTTGAACCCAGAACTCCATGCTGTCATGAGGCCAGATGATCTCTCTGGTATTGAGTGTGGCGCTGATACGACCCTGGACTTTCTGGAGACCCTCACATGGAGGCTGAAGATGGCGTCCACTCAGAAAAGCAGAGATAAGAAATGGATCTGGTTTGGTCCCCGAGTTATTTTGTCGTTGGTTTTATCTCTACGATTAGGATTGGGATTAGGATCAAGTGTCTCCTGAACACTTCGGTTTGCATGAGCCAACCTGCTATCTTCTGTTTAAGCCAATTTGGGAAAAATGTACTGTCATTTGCAACAACAACAAATCTAAGATGATGCACACCTTAAAAATGTATTTTTTTTATAAACCTGTCTTCCCGTTGGAACTCTGAGTTCATACAGGGAAAGCCTGTGTCTCAGTTATTTTTGTATTAGCATGTAATTAGCCTTGTCAAGTAATAGAGAGGTAGCAGGTACTCAATATTCATATATTGAATGAGTAAACAAGTGGATGAATGAATAAGTGATTGAATGAATGAGCAAAGCTAATTGGATGCTGTATCACCAAGTGTCTAGAAAAACATCGGCAAACTGTGGCTTGTGGGTCATATCTGGTCCACTGTATTTGCATATAGTGTTTTATTGGAATACAGCTATTCCTACTCATTTATATGTTATCCATGTGGTGTTTGTGCAACAATGGCAGTGTTAAATAGTTATAATAGAGACTGTATGTCTAGCAAAGCCTAAAATACTGGCTTTTACAGAAAAAAGTTTGATGAGCCCTGGGAGATTTGCTGTCTGTATCTGTGGATCAGATTAAAGTTTAGTCCTAATATAAATCTAGGTTACACGGATGCTAGAGCAAGGACCCAAGCAAGACAACGTTCCCTGTATCTCTAACAATATTAAATTTTTGCTGGTAGAGATATCATATTGTTACTTAACATTTCACTTAAAATGAGCTTAATATATTGTTATTGGTTGGTGGTTAATGCAAGAGGTGAGGTGAAATGACTGGTGAAGTTACGGGACGTGTGTGTGTGTGTGTGTGTGTGTGTGTGTGCTATACTTATAAGTGGAGGAGCAGAGTGTCTGCTGCGTGTCTGTGGGGCGGGTGGGAGTTGGGAGAAATGCTTAAAAGGAGAAAGAATGAAGATAAGGGGTAAAGGTTCCTGGAGACAATCTTTTTCTCTTTTACAACATCGCTTTACAATAATCCATGTATATTCTCCTACTAAGTTTTAAACATAGTTTGGTTTTGGAGGTGGAACTCCATCTCCTTAATATGCCCACTGGGATTCTTCATGAAACATATAGACAAGCAAGCAAGAATTCTGAAAACAGCACTTCTCATTAATTAGGTCAATGGACAGCTTGTACTGATAAAATGGGAGGAATATTTTGTGCCAATTTTATTTTAAAAATATGATAAAATGTGCTCAGAAAAAGGAACACAGTTCTAAAAATGTGTTTTCATTTAAAACTTTTAAAACACTTTCAAGAATTCTAGAGATATATATTTATAAAATCCTTTAAAATATTCTGAATATCTTTCCATTTCAAATAATGAAGATCTTATAGAATGAATGGGCTTTGGCATTTTTAGGATACTAAAGATGAGCAAACAAATGAATAGCAATTTAGAAATCAGCATCTACAAAGATCAAAGCCATCTACCTCGAGGCTGAAAGAGGTGCCAAGCATTGTGTGCTTTTGATTCACCAGAGAAATTGAGTTGAAAGCAGTTTTAAGGGCTAATTTTAGTCTAAGAGTTTAAATTTATTTAATCTTTCCTTTGCTAGTAAAACATACACAGTACGCTAAATCCATAGCATTGCTTTTGCTACCAGAATTAGCAAAAGAAAGGTTTGACTTTTCAGCACTGTTTTTTTTTTCCATTTTTATGTTAATGTGCCCTTTACTTCTTTCCAATTTTCATTGACAGAAAGATACATTATATTCCGAGGTGGGGAGAGAGAGAGAGAGAGAGAGCGCAAAGTCTGAACTCTCTCTAAAATAATTTCCCAAATTAGCTACTTTAGGAAGAAAGATGAAGGGTATTATGACATCAACTTTCAGCATGATTGCTTTAATAAAACGCAAATTAAAGTTAATAAAGTATAAGTTTATTGGTTTAATTCTTCCCATGTTTGTTCCATTTTTTGTATAACAAAAATAAAAATTCTGCTTTAGGCTTTACATCATCTCAAGTTGAATGCTTTCGCTTATAAACGGGGGAAAGAACTGACTGTAGGAACACTTACCTGAAGTAACTTTTCAGAAAGTCTCAATCACTGGTAATACACCTCTAAGCTGAGAGTAAGTAGTAATAACTATGATTTTAGCAAAGTATATAATGGGGTAGTATCCAAAATTTATAAATAAATCCTAATCAACAGATAATGGCAAAAGGTGATGAAAATCAGTAGATTTTATTAAACAAAGAATCAGAAAAGTCAATTCACTAAATAACAATTCAGAAAACCACAGAGCATTTGAGAAGATGCTCAACCTCATCAAAAACCAAAAATTGCAAACAGAAGTACCAAGTAGCATTTCACTCTTTCAGATTGTAACACTTAATAGCAGTGAATGAGTTTATGGGGGAAAGGCAACTACACACTGGTGGTAAGAGTATAAGTATATATTATATATATAATATATATATTATATATATAATATATATTAATGCTTTGGAGAGCATTTGAGAAATTTCTAATGAAGTTAAAGATGTGCACACTAAACAACCACTCCTAGGTATTAACCCTGGAAACTCTTGGGTGTATGCACAGAGATAGTCCTGGGATGTACATGGCAGCATTGAATGTATGAGCACAATATTGGAAAAGAAGCAGATGTCCAACAGCAGGGGAATAGGAAAGTAAATGGTGAAATATTTACACATGCAAATACTATACAACAGTGTGAAATGAACTAAATTCATATATAAAGATTCATAGATCAAATGGAGAGGTCACCAAAATGATGTCAGGGTTAAAAAGCAAATTGCATAAAGATACACACTTGGTTGGGAATAGAATAGGGAATAAGAGTTTAAAAGAGTAAATAATAATGGTTACTAGTACTGTCTATTATATTTAAAATTCTGAAAGAGGGGCGTGGAGGGATTGAGTGAAGAAAAAAAGAAAAAAGAAGGAACTCATGGACATGGACAACAGAGTGGGGGTTGCTGGGAAGGGGGGTGGAGGGCGGTGGAGGAGGGTAAGGGGGACAAATGGTAGTGGAAGGAGACCTGACTCGGGGCAGTGAGCACACAATACAGTGTACAGAGGATGATGTATTGTGGAATTATGCCCCTGAATCCTATATAATTTTTTTAACCAGTGTCACCCCAATGAACTCAATAAAAAGGAAAAAAATAAATAAAAATTCTAAAAGAAATGTGGCAAGTTTTAACTTTTTAAAATTCTGGGTGGTCGATACTTAAGTACCTATTACATTATTTTTTGTAGTTTGTATATTAATTTCCAAAATAAACTGTGGCATAATCTCAAAGGATCATTTAAAGAGTTAAAATATTTTCTCAAAGAAAAATACAAGTCCTCATTTGAGTCTTATTTGTTTCTAATATTAATTTATTTAAGACATCTACTTTTTGGCCAGATTACTTCATTGTATTCTGTTTTCCATTACTTGGGCTATTTACCAAAAACACACACTACCAGGTTCTGCCTCTGAGCTGGTGAATCACATCATCAGGGAGCAGCCTGGAAATCTGTATCCTCAACAAGGGCCTTGGCAGATTTTGAAAGTTAGCAAGTTGAAGAAACTTTATTGAGGAAGGAGGTTGAGAAGGCCAATAACTAGTTAGAAGCAGGCAAACAGACAACAGTGAGAGCGATGTGTCCGTCTGAGCCCCAGAATGGGAACTAAACACGCAGAGCAGACGGAGTAAACGAACACCTAGCACAGGCGTCTGGGGTCAGCCGGTGTGGGGATGGACCTGTGCTGCTGTGTGTGCCAGAGGAAGTCCCTGGATTACAACAGAGAACTGTAAACCATGTTCCTGACGGTGACCCAGAGCCGTTCAAAGAAGCTAAATTATGCCTCGAGAGACTCTGTTGAAGGAAAGGAAAAAACTAACATTTCTTAAGGAGTTTCATAAAAACTTTTTAAAAACATGTGCATGTGGAGGTCCTACTTCTTCTGCCCTCACAATGGTTGTGTTCTGGATGCCTTAGAGAGCTCGCAGGAGGGCACCAGCAATGTGAGGGTTTGTATGTATACATCAAAAACTCAGGCTGTGCTTGCGTGAGGGTTTGGCCCCTGTGTAGTGAAAAAGGGCGTGAAGAGCATCCACGTAGGGACAGGAATTGGATTCAAATGTAGCATAAAATAATATTAATGAAAACAAGAAATAAATAACTGATATTTCATGTGCAAAGCACTATGATAAGTGTTTTAGGTACTGTTTTTCTGTTCAAAGAGCTCATTCTTTGTTCCTGCCACTGATAGAGCTCTCTGTGGTAAATACACACGTCACACCACCCCCGTCTCACATAACATCTTGGCAATGCACACAGTTCCCTGGTATAACAGAAGAGATCAAAGTCATGAACAAATAAAACAAACATCCCAAATCCAACACTCGAGCTGTGTCTAAAATATCTCTAATGTGCCATTATCACACAGCTGGGTGGCCTGCATCAGCACATGATGCTAGTTCTTACCTAATCACTAACTGAGCCCAGCATAATGCTCAGTGGAGATACACTTATTAGAAAAATTTTATGTACACAGACCTCTGTTCATTCAGTCTTCAGATATATGAATTAGATTTTCATTGCAAGACAAGTTGATTGTCTTTATTATTAAAATTTAGTATACAATTTATGATGTGTGTACAGATCTTTTAGTACTGCTATAAAATAAAAGTAAAAATAATTCTGAATAAAAAGTATATGGAAATACTGAAGTACCTTTATGGAAATTAGTTTGGAAAAAGGAGGCTGGCAACTATAGGCTCAGAGTTAATTTAAGAAGGCTACACCCTTTAAATCTGCATTCTGGGGTTCATCTTTTTAGCCAGACTTTTTTGTTTGTTTGTTTGCTTTCCCACATGTTGCTTTGTACTTCTGTGTATTTCAGTGTCCGTCCATATCCTCAGTGGGGCATTGGTTCGATGAGGGTCTTGGATGTTCTTCATAGAAGCCCAACCTTGCTTCAATACAATACGCTGTTTGGCCCAATTTCAGAAGCTCCTTCTTGACCGTGTCAAGGGTCTGGTTTTCAGTCACACCCTCATATGATTCATGCTACAAAAACCCTTCCAACTAGATAAGAAACACTCATATCAACAGAGTAAGCCAAATGGCAAAGTTTCTATTAATCTTATTCACAATATCTGTATTCTAAAAATCAAGCTTAATTAAATATATGTCTTACTGAACTTAAAGGGAATAAAGACTTGAGTGTGATTTTTCTTTATCGAACCCACTTTTTTATAGAACTATCGAGATTACTGGACTATTAGCCACTGATAAAGAGCAAAGCAGTCCCTGACATTCAGGAGCAGGCCTGGCACTGTCTGCTAGATCTTGTTATTGCTGACCTGGCCTGGGGCTCACGGGTGGGTCTTGGTGCTCTCTTGCTGGACATCAGCAATTCCAGATAACATCAGCATCAGACCGGACCATTCTGTAACTATGAGGCGTGAAGACAAGAAACAAGACTACCCTGTAATCATGCCTAAAAGCAGACAAAATGTGAACATTTCTGTAATCATAAAAATTACCAAACATTTCCTTCTTCTGGCTAATATCAGTGATTGCTACTTCTGAACCAATCACAACTTTAGTTTCATTAGAGTTTCCTCTCAGTATAGGGAAGATTTATTGACTTATCTAATTGTAAAACAGTTCCCACTTTTTGACAAAGCACAAGCAACAGTGAATTCCCACTACCTTAGATGATCCCCAAAATTGCCCAGCCAAAGCCCAAGTTCTGCAATAAGTTCTTTCCAGCACTCTCTTCCTGAGATGCCCCACCGTTTCATGGTGTGCACTCTCCCTTGTTGCAACAAGCAATACACTCACCTTGTTTAACTACAAGTCTTTTCTTGGGGTCTTTGACTGGAGAACATTGAACTAAGACTTTCTAGCTTAGTGAGCCAGAGAGTTTAGTTGCCATGTCTGATATCTTTATTGCCCTCCTGATTTTATCTACACCTAATTCTAGTAGCACTTGAGCCCTAGATCATCTCTTAAGTGCCATCTGCTTTGATTTGTCTCCAGGCTTACTTTCCCTATGTGCACCTCCTACTGGCTCTTATACTAAGACCCTAGACTATCAGCTGCACTCTCTATCTGGTTCAGTGAAGATTATTTTCATGAGTAGTCGTTACACTAAGCAGTTTCTAAACTCTCTATGCTCTCGGATTGAATGTGTCTCTGAGCCTCATTTAATTGTACTCACAAAGATATGTCCACTTATATTTAAACTAATCAAAATAGAGAAAGCCAAATTGCATTTACTCTTTCAAATGGTGAAAAGGGAGCAACCTCTATTAATTTCACTTGGAACTAGGTGAAAAAATGATCTTATTATTTAAGTGCAAACTCTCTACTCACAATGATTAAAATTTAATCTATCCTACTTGGCTCATATTCATTTACACGTTTTAATTAATGTAATACTCATACCTTAAAATTTGATGTTATAGTAAGTATTGCTGTAAAAGAAAGGGAATATGTGTCATGCATGGATGTACGATAAAATTCTTGCTCTCAGTAACACATGAACATCGAGTGGGCCCTCCTTAGCCATGTAAAAGTGTCCAAAAACCCTACAATATCTGGCTACTAGAAAAAACTAAGTTAATTAGTGGCACATATATATCTTTGAATTTACTTCTCTATGACTCCGTGATAAGTGTTCTTTTGGTTAATTCTTTCCCTGAGGTTAAGGGCTGTGAATGAGTATATGCTTCCAACAAACAGGAAACTGGGACATTCTAAGAATTTGCTTAAAGTCCACATGATAGAATAGTGTTTATATTAGGTTTCTTGTCTCCTAATCCACATATATTTTTCCAAGCCATGTATATATACTCTGCCATTCTTAAAACTGTATTTAAATGTATATGTGTGTGTGGGGGGGCGGGGGGAGTGGTTCCTTCCCATTATGTACTTCTATGGAAAATAGTGTTATTTTTCTGGGAAATTCAGTAAGGTTAAAATACAGAATCAAATCCTGGGGTACAGCCTAGTCAGCCAATATCTGTTTACGAGGAGGAGGGAAGGAGTTGTTCTGGGGCCTGGGACGAGTCAGTTGTCTCAGTTGCAAAGTTCTGAAGAAAGGTCAGAGAGGCATCTCAGTGGATTTAGCATTAAGTTGAAGCATTAAATACCTCCACAAAATTTTTCTCACTTCATCTAGGATATAAATGACAGAAGTTGAGTCATAACAAAAATTCCAATTATGTGTTCTGTGCCCTTTTTTCTAAGATCCCTTAAGGGCCCAGCCCAGACCAACGGAAATTAAATCAGGCAGTTAAAATAAAATTAGGGCACTTTGATACATTTATCCTTGTTTTCAATAACAACTGCCCATTTTCTGTTGTTTAAATATTTTAAAAGTAAGAATATTAAACTATGCTCCTGGGAAATTAGGCAGATTTGTTGAATGAGATATTGTACATTCAGTAGCTTTTTTGCTTTCCTCTAAACTAATTGTTAAATTTTCTGTAACAACATTCTTTTTGAGGTGTGCACAGAAAGTAGAAACAGTAAAAGAGGCAACAGAAAAAAGAGCAGAAAGAGAGAAGACATAACACCGATTCAGGAATAAAAATATGGAATGTCAGGATAATAAGAGAATTCTATGAGCAACTCTACACGCATGGTTTTGATGACTTAGATGCAAAAAGATAAAGCCCTCAAAAAATGCAAACTGCCACAACTCACTCAATTTGAAGTACTTAATTTGGATAACTCCATAACTAATAGGGAAATTGAGTTCATAATTTGAAAATTCCCCATGATAAAATATTGAGTCCCAGGTGGTTTCCGGGGAGAATTACACTAAACATTGTACTACAGTCCAAGATGAGAGGTCTCAACAGACACCAACCCTATGAATACCTTGATCTTGGATTTCTAGACTCCACAACTGTGAAAAAAATTTCTGTTGTTTAAGCCACCCAGCCTGTGGTATTTTGTTATAGCAGCCTAAGCAGATTAATACAGATTCTCTTTTTAAGTATGTCCCACAAACAGTCTTAGAAGACAGTGATACTACCTTTTTTCAGAGCAAACAGCATATGCTTGCTTCCCATTACAGAATCCTTAGGAAGACTTGCACTTTCTATCAGACACAAGTTTTAACTTTTGGTCTTTAATTCTTACTCTGGGTACGATTATATGTGTAGCAACTAAAAGAAATACAACCTCGGAGCCTGTCTGCCTCTGCAGATTTCTTCTCCTTCTTAGTGGTTTCTGTCTCGATCACATCACAGGCACATCACATTACTGACTAGAGTAAAATTATATCTAGAATGTGAATAAAAAGGCTCTGCTTATGTTCCAAGTGAGATCCTTCTCAAGTAACTAAGTATAGTTTTTGTTATACAGTTGAGCTAGTCTGGGCTTTTTTTGCTTTATTTGGGTTCTGGATGTTTGAGGTTACTAGGTAGTTGGTTCCTGGGTGAGTGGAATATCATCAACATGTTACCCTTTCTGCATCCATCTACTAGGGTTCTGGAAACAATCTGGTTCATAAACCAAGCAAACAAAGTAGAGATTAACAGGCATTCCTAGTCATGAACATGTTTCAAAGATAAATTATGTAAACTCAAAATATGTTTAAAAAATCAATTACTTGGTGATTCTTTGTATCGGTGTTTTGAAATGATTTATATACCATTATAAAGCCAGACCCTAATAATCATTCTAAAAACCATTTAATCTTTAATGAATTAAAGGAAGTAAGTGGAATATAATAGTTTTAGATATAAACCTTTCAAAATCAAAATGATAAACATTTTTATTAGAGAAAAAGCTCAGTTTATCTGATTTTAATGTATTTCAGTCAATGGTCATATTTGCATGCTACTGAATTTTTATTTCCCAAGTTTTAGATTTCAATGGATGAGCTTAAAGCAAAACAATATCTCCTAGGTACTTCTAGTGAGGGAATTAGAAAATTATTAGACTTCAGTCTTCAGATGTAGAACCTGGGAAAGCAAGGACACTGTACACCAAAAACGAGCGTATACAAAGAAGCTTTTGAAAGTGTCTACTAATGACTGTTCAATTTCAGAACCATTTCCTTCACATCATTTTCTGACCAAAGCTCGGTTTCTTATGTGTGATGTTGTCAGTGGAAAAAAGCCCCTTTCACAGGATCTCAAAGATACCATTCCAAGGACCTCCACACAGGAGATAGTGAGGTGGTGAGGTTTATTTGGGTGAAAATAGAAGCTGGCCCTTGTGTTTCCAGTTTCCCATCTCCCCCTGTCCTGCCACGGAAAAAGTCCAACCTCGTCTTCCAGAAGGCCAAACAAAAGCCAGTGTCCAGAGTTTACGCTTCATCTTAAACCTGAGGCCTTCAGAGTTCACAGTTTGCTGCAGGTCCGGGTAGCTGCCAGACCACAGGTCCTGTACTCCAGGGTGAGAAAGCAGGCAAACGCTTGGGGTGAGCTGCATTGTGAAGTTGAAGAGGGGGATGGGGAGAGCTTCTCTGTTCCCCTGGGATTATATTAGCTTGGGTTTCAGATGGGCCAGGTGTTTTTTGAAAAGAGCCAATCAATTTTCCAGACTTTTGCAGAATTTTGATAGGCCCACCCCCTAGTTAGACTGACAGTCCTCTTTGGTCAAGCACCTTACCTGCACCATTTTGATTTCTATTATGCATGTGCCTGCATACCCCTGCTCCCTCTCGCAATCTGGTACCGGAGGGGAGAAGGGAGGCACGTTAATCCCCTCGATGGATCAGGGCAGTGGTCCCCGGAGTGTGAAAAGTTGTACCTCCCTGGTGAAGCAAACAGGTTTATGCTCCCCAGTTTATTAAGCTCAATATCTAATTCCCTTTCCCCCTGTTATTAATTATTAAGTAACTAATGTGGTAACATTGTAACTTGTTTCTGAAGTAATGGTAGATTGGTATTCTCCTTTAAGAGTCTGAACAGAAATCAATTATTATGATGTTACGGCTGAGATCTGGTACTTGCTTTAATTAAGAAAGATACAGATGCTTACGAAAAGAAGTATCTATGCTTACCTCCTTTGAAGCTCCAGAAATTTAAGTCAGTTGTGTTAAAAAGGAAGCCTCATATTCAAAAAGACCCATTTAAAAATCGCAATTTTACCACTTACTAGCATTGTTGCTTTGGCTTTTTGCTTACTTGATCTCTAAAAGTCTTGATTCTCCATGTTGTAATGCAGGTATCACCACCTGTGTCACAGCGAAACCACACAGGTTATGGCACTATAAAATATAAAGAAGAAGAAAGGTGTGTTATACACAAGGGGATTTAATAAACATGTTTAAGAATGGCCTGTGCTGCTAGCAGTGATTCTAAGGAATTATTGTTTTACTGGGCTCTGAAAGCTGGCTGGTTAGACACAGTGGAGACTTACGTGGTTTCTGTGGTAACAGCAGTAAACTTCACCAAGCATTTCACTTATTCCATGTGTTTCCTGGCATCCTTGTCTCCTGGCAGAGCCTTGTGATTAGTTCTGGCCAATTAGTTGTGAGATTTGTGTGACTTCAGGGGCTAAAGCAGTGTAAAAAACTGTTTAGATCGAAGATTCTCCAGTCCTCTTTGCTGAGATGCTACAGCTATACTACGGAGGAGACTCCATCGGCCTGAGCCCTGCCATGACGTGGAGGAAAGCCCCCACCCAACTGTAATGAATATGTCACATAAGCAAGATGTAAGCAAGAAAAAAAACCTTTGTTTTCTTAATCCTTTGGGGTTATGGGTTTAATTTACTGTCATGGCATAAAATTTAGCGTGGCCACATGTTCAAACATATTTTCTTGTGTGGATTGTTACATTTAATTAATGCATTTTTGTTAAGAATTAGAATGAAGTGCACTGGGATTTCCAGATTAACAAAATTATGGAATAGTTCTTGAGTTTTACGCTGTATATAGCTTTCCCATACATTAACAAGCTCAAGGTCAAAGGCAATGAGGAGTGAGATCAGCAAAGCCCATGAGCACGGCAGTGAAATAGACACACTAACACTGAAAAGACAGGCTGATTGCTAAAACTGATGATTATATTTTAAGCATAGATTTTGTAAACTACATAATTCACTACTTATCTTCAGGTGAAATTGTGGATTCAAGTGATGACGAACTCAGTGGAAGACACATCTAAGAGAAGCATATTAAACAACAAGTAAACTTGACCTTCAATTTTAAGTAGTTAAAGTCCTTTTCATGTGTGCAAAAAAGACCTCAAAGTAGCCATCATATTCATAAGATAAAATTTCCATTAACATCTAAAGAAGGCTTCAAAGCAGCCCATAAACATTAATCAACTGAGCATCAGAACATGCTTATGCAGGAGGAAAGATCAATATGTCTCCATATTTTAGGCCAGGAAGAGGCAGTGGGTAGTAACTGATTTATCTGAAGATGATTAATTTGAACAGGCTTTAGATTTCCAGAACCTAGATTCACTGGAGTCGTAGACAGGAACTTGAAATGCTTGTGTCACAGACGCATGCTGATCACGTCAGAGAAAGCTGATCACACGTCCATTCCGGCCTCACTCATTCCCCATGTGACTCCAGACGAGTTCACTTCCGTGTAAATGGGAATAGCCACAGCTCCAAAGGGAATAAGAGAGTTGGAGGCAAAGCATTTCACATAGGGACTGACCCACTGTGGTCACGTAAATGGGGTATTTTGTTCTTTACTTGTTTACCATTTATTCCATTAAGAGAGCTAATGAATTCATTACTTCAGGGGTGAAAACTCAAAACTGATGTTGTCATTGTAGGCATCAGGTAATACTCAACTAATACTGAGTGTACATGTGATCTATTTATTAAATAAGTTGCATTATTTTAGGGCCCACCAGGTTTTACCATTTTTCTCATATGTGACCCAGAGTCTCGAAACCAAAAGAAATCACTTTCAACTTTCTGAGGACTAAGAGAAACTCCCTATTTGAAAGCAACAATCTGTCTGTAAGATGCTTTAAAAATTGTGAACACAAATATCTTTGTACAATTCTCCCTTTGTTTAAAAATATAAATTATGGACTCAAGATCCCCACACAATGAATTCTCCAAAGTCCAATTCTGTGTTTGCTAGATTGTACTTTTAGAGATACAGGCTAAATAGCTATCATTCATGAGGTTACTTTTCAGGACTGTTTAGTTTAGACACAATGTTGGGATGTGGAAGGAAAAAAAAAACACTATTTTTTTTTGACAGAAGCCATTTACTCTAAGTAATGATATATTAGGTAAAAAATTAGTGACATATTATTTCAAGCTCTAGGTAGTTTGAAAGCTATATATATATTGCAATTGCATTGTACTTTTTATTTGAAGATAAAATTTTTATTTCTTGTTTGTGTGGGATTCTTCCTGCTTCTATTTGTTGTCTATTGTTCCTATGCCTATTCTTATGAAAACTTGTTTTAATTTTTTTCTTATGGACATCACAGTGGAGCTCAGGTCTGAAAACTCTTTAACATAATATTCCACATAAGAGAAAGATCACAAGGGTATATTAATTTATAAAGAAGAGTTGTAATTTATGTCTCTTATGTCCTCCGTGGCTTCCTGTCTAATTACACACCCTCTTTTGCTGACCTCAAACTCTTCCTTCCAAAACATTATAATTCTGTAATATACGCTTTACTTTTTTTAATAAATAGAAAGCAAAGCTCTTGCCAAACGGTACAGACAATGCTGTGGCTGTGAAATCTGTGCAGTTCAGGGGACCCCAGAGGTTGTCTGCTCAGACACTGATTTTGCACACAGTGAATTTGAGACACAGACCATAATTATATTCAAAGGCCAGCAGCCAATGCATGCAAAGATTTGAACTATCTTTACTTTTGGAGAAAGAAACAAAAAATGCATTTACCCTACAACTATTTGTTTTAATTAATAGGACTGTATATCATTGGACAGAGTTAGTTGGTTGGAGTGATTTTTCAACAAAATGATGGCATAGGAATTCTACCCCCATTTCCCTGCTGCCCTCCACCCCAGAAACACTGATTTGAACAACTGTCTGCACATGAAAACACCTTCACAAGAGCCAAGAATTCCAGGTGAAACATTGTAGTATCTGTATGAAGCACAGAAGTAAGAAAGGATATGCTGCCCTGGCTGGCATAGCTCAGTGGATTGAGCGCGGGCTGTGAACCAGGCATCGCAGGTTCGATTCCCAGTCAGGGCACATGCCTAGGTTGCAGGCCATGTCCCCCAGCAACCACACATTGATATTTCTCTCTCTCTCTCTCTTTCTCCCTCTCTTCCCTCTCTAAAAATGAATAAATAAAATCTTTAAAAAAAAAAGAAAGGGTATGCTGATGAGGGTAGAAAAGATATATTCACATTACCCCCATTTTTCTCCTCTCCCAAGCCCTGACAGCCCAGTTCGGAGAGAGACACCTTTCCCGTGGGAGAAGGACAGACAGTGAAGGAAGTGCTCGTTTTTATGAAGGACCCCAGATGCAGTCAGTCCCAGCACCAAGCCAACTCCTTCAGCTCTCCACGACCCTCTGTGGGCTCCCACAACCCAGACCCCTGCTCAACCTGGTGTGTCTTGGCCCCATCAACACCAGTGGTGCCCATCAGAGGGGCCTCAGGCCACTAGATGCCCAAACCCAGACCCTTGTTTACTTCTGGTCTTGCTTCAGCAGCCCAGGTAGCATCCATGACAAGACTCCCGGGAAAAGCTAAAGAAAATATGGGATATATATATATGTAATGGAATATTATTTAGCTATAAAAAGAAGGAAATTGTAACTTATGTAACAACATGAATGAACCTATGAAGCTTCAGGGCATTCTGCTAAGTGAAGTAAGTCAGAGAAAGAAAAATACTATATGTTTTTACTTATATGCAACATTTAAAAAGCTGTAATTGTAACCAGGCAGCCTGTTGTCCATCCACTTACTGCCTTATGCCAGCATAACACAAAGATTTATGGGAAAGGAAATAGGTTTTAATTAATAGGGTACCCAATTTGAGGGGGCTGGGTACATCCTTGCTCTGAGTGGCCTCATCCTCAAAGCAAAGAAAACAGGCCACCCCCAGGATCAGAGTCCGCGTCCAAACACCTCACCCCATCTTATGTCCTTTTGGAGCCCCAATATGGCTACTGCACGAACAGGGGGTGTCCATCCTCGGGCTTGCTCTCTCGCTGGTGCACCCTTGTGGGTTTCAGCATCGCTGTGGCCTCACACAGCTCTCTCTCTCCTGGTGTCTGGGGTGTACTGCCAGATCACTGTAGATGGTCCTGCAGGGGAAGCTCCATCTGTGGGTCCCTGGCGCCTGAGGTTGCCTGTGCCCCTGGGGCCAAGGAACATTCCCAGGCCCACACCTCCCTGTCCTGCTCTCAGCCTGGGTGTGCTGCTCTCAGGACGAAAGGCTGGAAGCAGCCCAGGACTCATGTGGTGTGTTGCACAGAATCTGAAGGGCTGGAGCCTTGGCGAGGCACACATCTCAGCATGGGACTCTGCCTCCTAGAGCTGGCTTCGGACCAGGTGAGGCCTAAGCCCCCAGCGGCCCACCTGGTGGGGCAAAGCAAGAGAGCGGTAGAACCCTGGCTGCTTCCTGCTTTAAAGCCTCCTTCCAAAATCCCCCATGCCGTGGTAGTGTCCAGTTTGTCGTCCAGTGCGGGCCATATCAGCCGCATTTGTCTTGCCCCTTGGCCAGCTGCCAGGTTTTATAAGGGGGCAAAGTCCCCAGTCACATGTAGGAGCAACAGTTCTCAGCTGGAAGGGGGGTGTCTGGCCCCCACAGCTCACACAGGCGCTGTGCAGCCTGAGTACCAGCTTAGTTGATTGTTTACAGTAGGCTGAGACAGTAGCCTTCTCCTGCAGCCCCTCTCTGCTAGGAAGACCTGAGCTGCTTGGTTGCCGTGGCAACACATGCTGGCTTCTGTGTAGTTGCCTTTGTTTACAGTTGCCTTAGGGCCATCTCCCTTCCCTGGCAGCTCCTCCTTTCTGAGAAGGTAGACTCTTCAATCTGCTACCTCCGCAGCTCTCCCCCACCCCTGCCTTCTCTTGGTGGGACAGGAACAGCCCCTTGTGCTGGATCGTGGTTCCCTGGACTGGAGTCCAACCTGGTCCCCAGCAGCCCTGTCAGACCCCCTGTTACAGACTCACAGACACAGGGAGCAGAACGGTGTTTTTCAGGGGATGGAGGTGGGGCAAATGGAAGGACGGTGATCAAAGCTCTGGGAATCCAACGTATAGTATGGTGATTATAATTAAAATATATTATCTGCTTTAAACCTGTTACGAAAATAGATTTTAAAAGTTAAAATCACACAAAAAAGGTAATCACGTGATGGGATGAAGTTGTTAACTACCCTTATTGTGGTACTCATTTTGCAATGTGTGTGTGTACCAAATCATCCTATCCTACACCTAAACATGCATATGTTATGTATCAATGATATCTGATAAGGCCAGGAGGAATAAGAGAAAGATTTAGTTGGTCGAGACTGATCATTCAGCATTCAAATGTCCTGAAGACGCAGTGAACATGATGCCACGGGTCTGCCTCACATCCAGCACACTCTGCCTGACATGCAGATCTCGGTAAAGAATACCAGTGAATGTAGAGGGTAAACAGGGCATAACCTTAAGTAATCTCATTTAACATGCAGGAAGATACCTTATCCTGTATACTTTAAGTTGAACAGGGCAAGAAATTAATGCATTGCACCGACTCAACAGGAGTGGCTTATCCAATACAGCAGGGGTCAAACTGATGACAGAAGATTCCTAACTTGTTTTATGTAAAACTTGGTGTGCAATTAGCCAAGTACAGAAAGAGTATCTTGTTCAACCAACAGATTCCATTTTCTTATGTCCTAAGGAAAACTGCTTGAATAACCAAAATTTTCTCAAGACTGGACGCATCTTGCAGAGAGTTTTTGCATCTAACATTTGGCAAATTTTATGAGACACTATCTGGCAGAGAAACCCCTAAGTTAGTCCTCAGATCTCAGTGCCGCTGGCAATTCTCATCTTCTGATAATGCAAAGCCAAACTGTCAAAGTAGAATTCTGAACATTTGGAAATGTTCCTGATACGAGACAATCTTCTCACTTGTAAGCGGAACTAAATCTCAGTTTCTAACAGGAGATGTTTTACTTTTATAGTAGGTTGCAAAAACCAACCTCATGGTTTATATTTTAAAATATTTGAAAAGCCTTTCCCCCTCATAAAATATTTCCCAATATTAAACCAAAAATCAGTTATTCAGTAGCTACATGAACGGATTAGTGGTTGGTGGTGAAAGGCTTTATTTAAATCTCATATGTACTGTTGTTGATAGGGAACTCAAGAGTTAAAGATTTTAGCCTTAGTTGATAGGCTTAAGTGATTAAAGCTGTAACTCAAGAATTAAAGATTTTACCCTTAGTTGATAAGCTTAAGTGATTAATGGAAAAATGGTCAGTTCCCCTGACTAAATGGTCAGATATTGCATGTTTTAAAAATTCTTGCCACATGCCTGTTGAAAATCATTGCTTTAGACAGAGCTCCAGGACATGTGACTTCTTTTTTTTTATTTCTTCTATGGCACAAGATCCTTATTATGGTCACTTAGTAATAACATGTTTTTTGCTCTGAGCTTCAGTTCCAAAATCCGGGTCCCCAACTCAATTTTAACATTCCCTGAAGCAGCCATATTGTCTCCCTGCCTTTAACCTGCTCTGAGACCTAACTCTGGCTTCCCCTCTCAGGAGGGGCCTGCAGGTGCACATGCGCATGTGTGGTGGTTTGGCCCATGCGCCACGCTTCCACTTCGTATTTCTCCGCAGGTCAATCAGTGGTTGTCTCCTGGTGATAAGCTGCCATAACCTGTTGGCAGGGGGAGATTTCAGGTAGGTGGACCACTGATTTTTGACAGTGAAATCTGTGGTGGAAAGCCAGTGATACATTACTCTCTTTTTATTGTTTTCATGAAGGATTAACCCTGCAGAGGATGTGGTAAAAAAAATTACAGTGTAGGTCACTTGTATGTAAGAGATACATTCATTACTAGTATGTGTTGAAATGTGAAAAAAAATTAAGCACTGAAAATTTGCATCATTGGGTATTGGGGTTGTTTCCAGGGATTTTTTTTTGATGTCATGAAAGTATTGTTTGTAACATCCTCTTACATATCTTCGCATGCCATACATGAGGGCTGCTCTAGGGTGTATATTTGGAAATAAAATGCATGGGTTATGGAGTAGGCTCCTGTCTAACCTCAGTAAGTTAACGCCAGGTGAGTTCGTCAAAGTGACTGTATGGATTTACAGACTCACGGGCTGTTTACATGTGTTCCTGTTGGGATACAGCTTCCCCAACACTTGGCGAGGCAAGGCTGTTATTTTGGGTGATATATGGGTGTGAAAATGGTATTTTGTAACTTATTTCTGAGTACTAATGATATTGAGTATCTTTGAAAATAGGTAGAGCTATTTGAGTTTTACCCTTTTGCGAAATGCCTGTTTATATCTTTTGCTCATTTTTTCTAGGACATGTCTTAACTGCTTTTCTGTTCTTTATATGATCTTTATATGCTTTATTGTTAACACGTGTTGCAAATATCTTCTTCCAACTTGGGGCTTGTCCTTTCATTTACATTATGATGTATTTTGATCAACAGAAATTTCAACTTAGGAAAATTGATCACACTTTTAAAAAATGATTGCAATATTTGTGTCCCAAGAAAGCACTTTCTTCTGCAAGGTGATGAATTCTTTCTTCAATTTTTATTAAAGTTTTGAACTTTTGGTCTTCCTATTTAAATTGTGAATCCATCAATAATTGATTTTTGTGCATGGTATAAAATGATCATTTTCCCCCTTACCATTTACTGAATATAATTGTTTCCCCCCAACATGCAGTTAATCACAGCCATATTAGAATATACATAAGTTGATCTGTGTTTCTGCTTTCTAGTAAACTGTGCTCATCTGTTTAGCTCTGTAACAATGACATGTTTTAAATACTAAAGTTTTAAAATAAATCTTGCTATTTTCTAACTCCTCAAAGAGTTAATTTGAGGAATATCTCAGTGAATTTTGGATCTTTGTTCCCCTGCTGCATTTTAGAATCCACTTATCAGATCTATCTTAATATATTTTTATTTATATAAGCTCTTTTTGGCTCCCTTTCAGATCTGTTCAATCATATTTGATGATCTCTTATTCTTAATTCATACTTAGAATTCCTTCTTTTATATCTTTAAATATATTTACCATATTTCTATTTTTGGTTGACTTCAGTCTATGAAATCACTCTAGATCTAGTTCTCGGTTTCCACAAATTCCTGTTCATGTTCATTTCTCCCCACCATGGGCTGCATACGTACATCCAAGGTGGACCACAGCCTTGCCACAGCACCAAGTTGGGGAAATAAGATGACCTGATTTCCTGTGACTTCTCAGCTCCCGGACAGGATTTTTATGTGTTTTGTACTTTTGTTTTTTTTTGGATATCTGGTCATTTTTGGTTCAAATTTCTACATGCCACTAAAATTTCAAAATTACATGCTATCAGATATTTGGATTTTCTTTCTCTTCTTTATTGAAATGGTACAGAGTAGTGGTTAAGACTATAGACTCTATTATTATATGTCTGAATTCAAATATGGACTTTACCAATTACCAGCTCTGCAAAGTAAAATTTACCTATATGAACCTGTTTCTCGCATTACGTTAGTGTAAAGTTGGTTGAGTAGTATTTTGGGCTAAAGGTAGTATCGAATGAGCCAATGCATGTAAAGCATAGTGAATGCATGTAAAGAATGCATGGTGCCTAGTACACAGAAACAACTGTATAAACATTGTTTATTATCATCAGCTCTGTTGTTCCTCTTCTTTGGTATAGTAGCTATTAATAAGAGTGTAGATCGAATGACAAGAGCTTAATGTCTTTGGGGTTACTGGTACCTGTACCCACTCTGGCTGGTAAAGGTGAAGTGTTGTTGGGGGAAAGGTTCAGGATCCATAGTACAAAGGAGGGCCGCTTGCAGGCGTCTCAGACACACAGGTGGGTTCAGTGGCAGCCTGAGGGCAGCCCTGCCCACTGGAGGACGTTCTTCTGCCTTCCCAGGAGTCTGAGGTGCCAGGGCAGTGAGAATGCAGCAGAAATAGAGAGAGATCATTAGACCCTCTAGAAATTATACATTATAATGGTAATTTCCATTGTTTTACTTTTAAATTACGTCTTAAAAGAACAATCATCTTAACTATCTTTTCCTCATTTATTTCTAAAGAGATACATTTACTCCAAGCATTTCCAGTGATAGGTCCAGATAGAGGTCTTTGGGAAACGTGAGCACAATGATAATAAACTCTAGTCTTAGGTTATTTTGTTTAGAAGATTGGGAGACAAAGTGAATGTAATTTAATGTGATAAGAAATGTCCGTATTTTTTCTTAGCTTAAATTTAAACATTTTAGATGAAGTTGAACTTGCAAATGTAGTTAAAAAACCCCAGACATTTTTGTTTCTAAGAGTGTCTTTCTCCTAATAGCGATTTCTTTTGATTCTCCAGGAATTACTTGGCTTGTCACTACTCATTTCCTCTGGTGTTTGAAACTGAGGTCCTCACCAAAGCAAAAAGGATTTCGTAGCTCCCTCTTTCAGCGCTCAGCTCAAGCAGTAATTTTCTTGGGGATTACCATATACTATCACTGTTAAAATATTCATTAACACATTGATCCAGGCCTCTCAGTATAAAATCATTCTGGATCTACTAATTGGTCAAGGTGAGACATTTAGCACATTAAATTACTTTTACTTAGTTTTATTACTATTGATGGCTCAGGTTATTATACTTGAACAGTTTTTAAGCCCTTTAAAAAATATCACTGCAGTGCCTTAAGAATCTACTTACATTTTCTGACTTTGCACTTCATTTGTTCTATTTCTAGTTCCTTGAGGTATAAAGGTAGGTCATTTGTTTGAGAGTTTATTGTTGCTTGCACATTAAATATCTAATGTCTAAGCTTACTGTCCTGGTTTGTTTAACTTACGCATGTTGTGCACATTGCAAAGAGACTTGGAAAATAGAGTTTTCTCATAATGTTTTGTTTGTGAAAACAGCACTAGAGAAGACTAATTTTGGACTAATAAATTGCCCAAATAGTGTGTGCCAGGATCAACTCCTCACTCCCCTCTTCCAATACTTGTGCTGGTTGGGTTGTGCTAATTTGTTTTTACCCCCAGTTAAAGGGAAAGCTCTTTTTAGTTCAACGAAGAGAGGGACTTGGAGATTTGTGTCCGCATCTGGGTTTCTATTTCAAGGGATCTGGAACCTAGCAATGAAGAGATGACATCCTGGAACTCGCGTCTCTTTTAAAAGCTATTCTTAGATTTGAAAGCTATTCTTACACAGAAATGACTTTTAAATGAATACTATCTTTTAAGTGATTCTTAAAAGTACATTTATTAACCATTATAGGAGAACTTAACATTCCTTGAAATATATGTTTTATTAAATGATGACTAAGTATATTCTTCATTCAGATAAATATTTGTATTATGGGTTAATCTAGAGATTGAGAAAAGGGTTACACATGAAAGCAGACTGGCAATAGGAAACAGAAATTTATGGGGGTGATATTAAGATGCATAACAATCATAGCGTTTTCCAGTGGCCTCTCTGGGGTGTTGCTTACAACTTTCCCTCAATACCTAGGTAGTAATTTTTCCAAGGTTGATCCCATTTGTCCAGCATCAGTTCATTGCCTCACTCATGTTTATTGCAGCCTACCTGGGGTCTTACCTATGCCAAGAGGATGCTGTTATAATTACTTTCCCCAGATGCCCCAATGTAAAAAAGTGGTGTATTTGAATAAAGGCTGTAATCTGCAGTTAAAAAATATATTTTATTTCACAATACTGTATGCACATTTATGTACACTTACCTATTGCAACTGAAATACAATGTCAGGAAATAATGCACACTTTTAGTATTTAAAACTTTCTAAATATTTCTATTTTGTTTTAGAAAAATGCTAGTTGGGACACACAAAATTAACAATCCATAGTTCAAAAGATGCTATTCTAAAAGGTGTCTATCTAGAAGGAAAATGTACATTTAAGTACTAAATTTTTTAAAAAATATATTTTTATTTTGGACTTATAGTTGACAAACAATGTTATATTACTTTCAGGTATACAACATAGTGATTAGATATTTACATAACTTCCGAAGTGGTCACCTTGATGCCAGTAATTCTAGTACCCATCTGACACCAAATGAGGAGGGACCCTCCCCAAAATGGAATTGTCTTCGGGAGGGCAGGCTCCTTGTTGTACAGGCTTCCCCCACCAGGTGAGTGTTCTAGGAACCCATCTGTATCAGTGTGCCAGCTGATGGTGTTGCGAGAGGCTGCGTTCGGCTCCAGTGAATGTTTTTTTTTAATACTTTTCAACGTGTTTACCTATTTCATGATGAGGACTTACGAGTGCGCCTGCCCACACTGCACTGAGTGTTCAGCAGTTTTTGAGCAAAAATGCATGACCGCCATACCCCACCCTCCCTATTCGCCTGGTCTCAGCCAAGAGACTTCTTTCTGTGTGCCTAGATGAAAAAAGACCTCAAAGGGAAACGTTTTGCTGATGTGGATTGGAAGAGATGAAACAAGAAATAGCAGAAGCATTAAAAAGCATCAAAGTCAACAAGTACAAAACCTGTTTTGAGCAGTGGAAAAAATGTCTTGATAGGTGTGTTGCATCAAATGGAGAGTACTTTGAAGGTGACCAAAGTTTTTAAACATGTAAAAGTAAATACAAAACATTTCATAAATAAATTCTGTTTTTGAGTCTACCTCATAGTTATTATATTATTGGCTATATTCTCTATACTATACTTTATAGCCTCATGACTTTGCTTTAAATACTAATTTGTTTTCCCTCTCTTATTTTTTAAGGATTTTATTTATCTATTTTTAGAGAGAGGGAAAGGAAGAGAGAAAGAGAGGGAGAGAAACATCCATGTGAGAGAGAAACATCAATTGATTGCCTCTCACACACCCTGACTGACCAACGGGGGACTGAACCCACAACCTAGGCATGTGCCCTGACCAGGAACAGAACGAGCAATCTTTTGCTTTGTGGAAAGACACCCAAGCAGCTGAGCCACACTGGTCAGGGCTGTCTTCCCTCTATTAATTATAAATTATATTATTGCCAATTAGATCAGCATTACCGCACTAAGGTGATAAAACTCATCCCAACAGAAAGAGCACTCATTTTCATTTCTGTTATGCTCTGTGAAAGAAAATCACCTGCTGATTTAACACGTTCTCTCTAGACCTCAGGTTTGGACTATTGTTTTATAGGTTGTGAGCGAAGTACCTCATGGGTCTTTTACTAGTTGGGAAAAAATATATTTATCCAACATTTACAATATAGTCATTGCGTTTTAAGCCTCACGTGAAAAGTTTCTGACATTCAGCTGTGCGGCACACAAAGAGAAAAAGAAGTCTACAGGGGAAAAATCATAAAAAGATAAACTCCTTACATTTAAGTTGTGTGTATCAGTTTTCTTGGTTATAATGAAGAACATACAAATCCATTTCTTATAGAGTTTCTGAAAGAGAAATCGCTGAGGATTTGACAATGCTGCAGGGGCTATTACCTGCCAGCCAGTCAGAATGAAACAGTTATTGGTTGTTTCACTCAAATTTTGCTTTCAGATGAGGTGAACTTGACCCTTGGGATGGGAAGTTCTTCTCACGGTTGAGTCACAGGGTTGGAGAAAAGAGCAAAGGCCGTCACACAATTGCCCGTCTTGTGTCTCAGCCAACTACTCTTAGACTTTAAGGCATGGGTTTCTCTCGCATTTTTTCCCTTTAGTTTTAACCTTTTCAGCAAAAAGAAGGGACTGTGTGTATCTTTCTTTGATTGGCTTATTTTACTTAACATAGTGTTCCCCTGGGCCACCCATACAGTCGCAAAGGGTAATTTTTTTCTTTTTTATGGCCTAGTAGCATTCCATTGTATAAATGTCCCATAGTTGTTTTATCCACTCATCTACTGATGGATGCTTGGCTGCTTCCATATCTTGGTGATTGTAAATAATGCTGCCAGAACATAGGTGTGTGTATCTTCTTTCACATTAGTGTTTTAGTTCATTCAGACCTATTCCCAGAAGTAGGATAGCTGGATTGAAAGGCAGATCCATTTTTCATTTTTTGAAGTATCTCCACAATGCTTTCCATGGTGGCTGCACCAGTCTGCAGTCCCATCAACGGTGTAAAAAGATGCCCTTTTCTCCTCATCCTTACCATCACTGTTTGTTGATTTCTTGATGATGGCCATTCTGACAGGTATGAGGTGATATCTCATTGTGGTTTTAGTTTGCATTTCTCTGATGATTAGTGACCTTCAGCACTCATACATACATAACCTAGTGAACAAACTGAACCAACAAGGCAAATGCATATGGACTCATAGATGGACAGCAGATGACAGCTAGTGGGAGGAGGTTAGGGGGTAGAGGGATTGAGAAAAAAGGAAAAAGGACTCATGGACGTGGACAACAGCATGGTGATTGCTGGGGGGTATAAAAGGATTAAATGGTAATGGAAAAATACAATAAAGATGAAATCTTTTTAAAAAGCAGATTTAAATGCCTAAGTAGTGAAAAGCTTCAAACCAAGGTTGTACTAGGTACGTTACTGCAGCGGCACAGACCCTGCACTGTTCTGGATGAAAACCAGTGGATGGAAAGGTGGAAAATTTACCCTTGACCAGACCTGAGAAGGGAAAGAAAGGTGTGACCACATGGGCTCTCGAAGTGCACTAGCCCCCAGTAATAACCATCAACAGCCAGCCCTCCAGGAATTATACCTAGGACCAATTTGTCTGAAGAAATTCAATGTTGAGAGTGTGGAAATAAAAATAAGAAGAATGTTTAAATTTTAATGAGATAGCTTGCAAAAGATGGCCAGTGTTTAATTAGGAACCAGAATACCTGGGATTTTCATAGGATATTTATACAAAGATTTTTTTTTGTGGACTTTCTTCAAATGTGTCATTTAAGGCTGATATAATTTATATTGACATTCTCATTCAATTCAGCTTTTGCCTGTAGGATAACTCTATCATGAAATACAGCAAATTTCCCTTCCACTATAACGGAAGTTTTCAGAGTTTAGATATGACTCTAAATTCATACATTTTCAAGAATATAGGAGCTTTCGATGTTACAGTTTTCTAAAGCTTGTCATAAAACAGAATGTCTTTCTTTATAAATGAAAAAACAATGCAAACTTGAAAAAAATACTGTCTCTTCTGAGGCATTGTGAAGTTTTTAACTGATTAAATAAATAGCACAAAGCCCAGACTCTTTTCTTGGAGCTTCCGCCACAGACTCCTCACGCTCACTCTGTGACGCAGCTCAGTCTCGATGCCACGGCCCTTTCTGTCTCAGACGTAAGCCCAGAGAATTCCACATCGCTGCCACTCAGGACCACCGCTGCAGTAGTACTTCTCCCTTGTATTTTGTTCCCCCGTACTCTCCACCTCCTTAACCGAACTTTTCACTATTCACTCCCTTTCCCACCAAACCCTCATCTCTGCTTTCTAGAACCCCTATTCCACACCAGACCCACTACTCTAGTTGCTAAACTTTTTTCACCCAGTACTAGTCATTTCCCAGCAGATTGTAAATCTAAAGGTGAGAGTCAGATGCAGTAACATTTCTACAAATAATTTAAAAGAATATCTTCATAGTATTGTAGTAAAGGATCATTTTTAACACAGGACAAAGTTCCTAATTATAATGGAAAAAGATTCTAGTTAATTAGTAAAGATTTCTTTCTACTCACTAAAAGATGCTACTTAAAGAATAAAGAGATAAGTAACAGGAAATATAGGCTAATTACACGATGTATTCTTTTCAGTTTGTGCACTTACCAGGTTAAGGTCCTGTCATATTTATCTTGTTTACAGCTGTATCTGCAAAATACTGTGCTACATTTTAACATCTAACATGTGGTAAGAACTTTCCACACCTTGAGACTCACCCCATCTAACACTTTCAAAGAAATTTCTAAAGCAAGTGGAGGTAACTGATGATATTTGAGATGTAGAATTAGGGGTTGGGCAGGGGCACAAGAGGGACTTAGGTGGGGGGAGTTGGTCATATTACACAGTATTTTTAAAATTGTGGAGACTATTACAGATGGCAAAGGGGGAAAATGGAGGGTATCTGTAATGTTATACTCTTTAATTTGGTGGTTACATTATTCACATTGCGATGATTTATTGAATTGTTTCCATACAATTTATGCAGTTCTCTGGAGCTACTTCACTCTTCAGAAAAGGTTGAAATGCCTGGTTATGTTATGCTCTCATTTCCCCTCTCTACCATTGTTGGTCATGAGGACTTCTCAGAATGTGGCCCCTGCTTTTCAACACTTCTCTCCTTGTCTATCATGCTCCAGCCACACAAGGCAATGTCTTTTCCTTGAATCCACACAGGAGTTTTTCACAGCTTGGCCTTTGCTTACTTTCCCTTTTTTCTTTCAAACTCCCTCCAAACTGCTTCTAACCATTTTTCAAGTCCCATGCAAGATACCACTTCTCGTTCATAACTTTTCCTTCCATTTCACCATGAGCTCTCATTTCTCTGACAGTCCATGCTGTTTTCTACTTCTCTTTCAACCATATTTTTCATTTTTAACGATAGTAATTTTACTGTTTTCCCTGTCCTATCTCCCATCCCAATCAAAATTAAGGGGGAAATGTGAAAAATCAGAGTGATTTGTATAAAAAAAATGTATGGAGTTCTGATTCAGACTAATTTGAATGGAAATTTATCATGGAAAATTTCAAACATACAATAAAGTATAGAGGACAGCATAGTAAATTTCCGTGTACCTATCACCCATCTTCCACAATGATCAGAATTCTGGCTCACTTCAGTTTGAAAGCCATTGTTAACTGAGTGACCATGGCAACTGAGATAAAAATTAAGCTATGGTCTGTCGGATGGGTTTAAAATACATAGAAACAAGTGTAAATTTGGACCTGGGCATGGCTATATGTTAATAATTTCTTTTTTGTTGCATACATGAACTTCTATTTGATGTATTTTGGCTTTAATAATATTGTGTTAGCAGTTCAGTTTTAAAATTTACTATATTCCTTGTAGATTCAAATGGTTTACCCAAGTTTCAAAATGGGATAAAAAATGATTTTGATTTCTATTTAAGAATAGTGTCATTTTCATCCTCCCCTTCCTTACCTCTTCCACTCTTCACACCTTCCTTCGCTCCTTCTTTCTGACAGGTTTTCTAAGGTTATATTTTCAGGGTATTCAACTCTGAAGAATAGAATGCTCAGAAGATTTCTGAAATGTTGAAGGTAATGGGACTTCAGAACAATAAAGTGATTTTCCCCCTGCTGTTCATTCAAATCTATTTGTGTCTTTATATGGTAAATAGCAAGTGCAAAATATAGTGTAAAAGTGAAAGGAAGCCAAGGGTTATTACTGCTGAGAAACTGATTTTTAAATCTCTACAAAAGGTTATTTTTCTCCATTACCATGTTCACTACTATTTCCAGTAAAGAAAGGCCAAATAAAATCTGTGTTATTTCTGAGAATGAGGAGTGTGGAACCTAATAGAATGGACAGTGAGCACTTGTGCCTTTGTGGGGCCCTTTAAATGAGTTTTTCATATGTTTTTAAACATGTACACTTAGGAAGTAGTAATGCACTATGGAAAATATAAATAAATTTTTTGATAATTTAAAGATGTAGGATCTTAGTTTTCTTCTCTAGGAAATAAAAAAATATTTTTTCTCCCCCAAAATGAAAAAAAAAATAAAAAAGAGATACAAGTCTAATAGACATCAGTTATCCTTTATTGTATCTATTACTGAATACACACACAAAGAAACATTGTCCTCACTTTTCTTACAGCCAGAACATTTCCTCTAAATGGTAACACTACAGCCCCACACAAACGGAAACACAAACACAAGCAACACAAACTCTGTGAGCAATTCTGGTCTGTAGCCAGTTCTACAATAAACTATGTGGGGTAATAAATAGGATTAATTTTTAAAATAAAATTAAAAAAAGAAGATAAAAAAAAGTAATTAGTTCCTTTCAGAATACTTGAACGTTAGAGCAAATCTTTTGGGGTTTTGTGGAAGGCAAAAGTAGCAGAGTGAGGAATAAGTAGTTAGTGATGATGTATTTTCCATAGATCCACACAATGCCCCACAGAATGGTGGTCATTGAAAGCGCTAAATGGCCATTCATGCAAGTTCCTTTGAAGCACCTTCCTGAGCTGCTTCATTTGTTAATATCCAGTTCACACAGAGGCCTTTATTTTGAAAGGTTCTTCAGCACTATGCATATATATATGTATTATATATATGTGTATTTTATATATGTGTGTGTGTGTTGTGTGTGTGTGTGTGTAAATTATTTTTATTTCCTGCTGAACCTTGCTGAAGAAGTTGACATTTTGGGCTGCTCACACATTTTGTGTCCACGTTGGGTCAGCGACTGCCATCCTGACAGTTGTTGTTCTGGCCTGCACTTCCACTGGGCAGCTGACTAGTGCCTGCCCCGTTCCATCTGCACTGAAGCAAAAGCATTTGCACAGTCATTTTAACAGCCACAATACAGATCACAAAAATAGACTACAAATATGAAAGCAATATTTGCTCTAGAGCAGCAAAGGATGTTACTGTTGTGTTGTTGCGAGACAAAGGAGAAACAGCGGGGCAACTGGATGTGAGAAAGAGATGGTGTTTAGTACAGCTGTTTTAGAGAGCATCTCTGAAAACAATAGAGATCATTATTTTGCATTCAGCACATTTTAGTTTCAGTTTATAGTTTGTCATGTCCTGTTCCCATATTTATCTTCTGGGCTGCAGGCTAATTAAATGAAAATGTAGTTCTTTGCAGTCTTTAGTGAAAAATGGAACTATTATTTTAAATGACATCAAAACAAGAAAATACCCTATATATTAATATCACATAAAAACATATATATGCTTTAGTTATACGTTTATATTCAGAGTATCATTTGTCTTTACTCTCTTTTTCACGAAGATAGGTTTAGTCCTTTCTCCTCAGATGCTTTAAAAGTACAATTGTTACTTGAATTAACTGTGAACTTTTTGAATCAAGAATTCCTGTTTTCTTTGAATTCCTAGCCTCCCTTGCCCAGTAAAGCAAAGATGCTATCTTTGCATATTACCTTTGCTCCTAATTCTTCTCTTCCCCATCATTAGCAGGTTCTTAAGACAGTGTGATAGTAGTGCTTTACTCTGTAAACTATCTACTGTAACCACTCTAATCCAGGTCTGCTTTATTTTACAGCCATATTGCATGCAACCAATAGAGTCAATTTATACCACGTTCATTTTATTAAAATACCTGTTATTTAGTACATTTGTGCAACATCTCCTTTCAGGTGTTCCTAGAATCTTAACCAAACGTTAGCATGGGCAAGTCCTTAACGAAGACATAATGGCAATAATTTAAATACGATGAAAGAAGATCTTTTTTAGTGCTTAGTTATTTGCAAAGAATTGTAAATGCTGGCACTTCCAAAATGAGAAAGTCCAACTGTCCTCTCCTTCTTTGTTGAAATATTTGATATTTCTAGCAATTTAATTTCTCCCCAAATAAAGAAAGTTAATATAGTAATATACTTAACTAGTACTAATTGTTATTCATCAATGCAGTAAGGTAAGATGTTATTTGGTAAGACTTCATTGAGAGGACGGATTTACTTGATATTTTCATCACTGCTTGGCTTTTTTAAACGGAGGGAAATAAAACTTTCAGCTGGAGGTAGTTCTGGTGTCTCACAATTCAGGGTTAAAGAGATGCACTTTTTATTCAAATTAAGCATGGTGCAAAGGTGAAATGAGAAGTTTCAACAACATTTTAAACAGCTCCAGACTATCCATATTCCAATGGTGTAAGAATAAAAATTAGGCCATTGAAAATGTAATAAAATTAACTTGGAAGTATTACAGCCTGTCTGTCAAAAGCAAATGATGATAAGAGAGAGGAAAAATTGTTGGAAAATTGCCCAGTGAAAAAAGAATATGCAGTTGGGACTTGAATTGTGTTTTCCCGGAGATTAGTGTTAAGCTAGGTTGGCATTCTCCAGTTAGCCTTTATCATAGGTTATCATTTCTTCATTCGGCATAATCAGTTTGTAACCTTTTCAATATATTAGTTTATGCTCTAATCCAAATAAAAAGTGCTGTTCATTAGTGCCCCTATCCCAGGGGTTTATTATCCAATTAACCCGTTATCCACATATTTCAGATATGCTTGGAAAGTTCTACGTCTTGCTTCGAAAGAGTTTTTTTTTGAAATAAAAAGGTAAATCACAAGTTCAATCCAAGTCCTAAAGGTTTTGTACCATATTCTTACAGGTATATTGCATAATTCCTTGAGCAAGAACTAAGGTTGCACCAATGAATGGAGTATTTTTGCT
The DNA here is from genome assembly GCA_004024845.1 of Tonatia bakeri. Taxonomy (NCBI): domain Eukaryota; kingdom Metazoa; phylum Chordata; class Mammalia; order Chiroptera; family Phyllostomidae; genus Tonatia; species Tonatia bakeri. The sequence goes on from PVIA01001830.1 coordinate 34,315, forward strand.
AATGAATCTGCTTTGCTGGGCCAGCAAGTGAAGAGAAGAGCAAATGGGAAGAAACTAGTACATTCAGAGAACAATGAAAGTAATGTGGACACACAAGGGGCATCCACACTCCTAAAACTGTATTTGTATAGTTGCATATTCCATTTCCCTCTTGAGGATACCCTATATGCATTAGAATATTAAAGGCTTAGATATTACTTTGTTTAGCCTAAAACTTCCCTGATTTATTTGCCCATGTAATGCTTTCTTCTGACCATGTGCTTATTAATATATCTAGGACCTTTTGTTTGTTACACACACATCCTGGGAAAGAGTTTACATTGCCGTTCCTGAGAAACATTAACAGAGAAGACAGAGAAGCATGGGGCACTGGGAAATGTTTAACAATAGCAAAGTGAAGGATGGCCAGAATGCCATGGAAACTGGCTGATAGTCTCCAACCACAGGATGGAGCTCTGATCTGGGCAGAACAGGAATTGAATGGCTGTTCGAGCAACATTATTTGAGTTTTGCTTGTGCCCTGGATGGATAAATGCAATGCCTTTAGAGCAGAGGTGCATGAGCAAAGAGATGGGGGCCTACTGCTGAAATTTTTACCTAATCAGTATTTAAGAGGAGTCTTGTAACAGAACCACTGGGTTCCATTGCTCTGGGTTCTATTGCCTGCCGCCGATAAGAACCGTGACTCCCAATGCCAGGGTCTTATGAAAAGGAAAAGAACTATTTATCCAAAAGTTTTACAGGTTTAGAATAATGGCAGAATTCTGTCATTAAATCTCATTCCCTTTAGAAACAAAGGAACACCCACAAATGCACAGTTTTGCCACCTCTTGCCAAACCAGGACCGTCAGGGGTACCGTCTCTCAAGAAAAGAGGTAGAAGTCTGTAGCTTAGTAGAAGTCTTAGCTTAGGTCCCCTCTGTGTTCCAGCTTTTTTCAGTCATGCGTGCTTGGCTAACTAGGTTCTTGATCTTAATCCAAAACCTCATCCTCACGGTCGGCCAGTGGGGGTCCTTCTGCATCCTTTCAAATTGGATGGCCAGGCCCCAGCATGGCTGCTACATCCTGCTTTTCTGCTCCTTTCTAAGCTGTGTGGTCAAGAGGTCCTTCTCTGCTTCCAAGCCGTATGGTAAAGCATGCAATGGTTGCCTTGTGTGGATTTAAATCCTGGGGTGGACCTTCCACTGTAATCCCATTTCTGACTTCTCCCACACTGGGTTATACCTGCCAGCACTCTGGTTTCTTCTGCCTCTCTCAGCTGCCACTTTTAGTCCAGGCAAGTGTGGCCCTGTGATGTAGAGCTAACCACCTTCCTGCTCTCGCCCGGGCACAGCAAGCCTCTCCCGCTCTATTACATCACGGGTTATAGTCATGCCCATCTCCCTGTCTCTGAGCACCTGCCACAGCTACTCCACATTACTAAAAGGCTGGGCAAGATCTTCAGATATACAACGTAACTCTCAGGGGTCCTGCTGTGCTTCCCCTTTGCTCAGCCAGGTTATTGTGGGGAATCTTCCCCATTTTTAGGGATCCTGATTTCCCTGTTACAGTGTTGCTTATAAAATGGTCCCAACTTTGATCCTTTTTTATTAAGAGTAAAACGGCAAAACCCTCAAAAACAAACAACAAATGCAAACTCAGCACTAGAATATCTGTCATTTAAACCACCTTCACGATAAGTAAGCATCTTGGAGAATCTATATGTGGCTGCCCTTGTTGGCAGAAAGAACTTATACAGGAAGAACAGAAGCTTCAGGATCAGGCTGACTCAGGTTCAGGTTCTGGATCACAGCTTACTAAATGCATAATCTTGGGCAAACTATTTTGTTTCTTTAACACATTTTTCCTTAAGTATAGATAGTACTATATATTTTTCTACACCATCTTTTGTCCATAGTTTCTTGATGCCCCCAGCCAAAAAAAAAAAAAAAAAAGAAAAGAAAAGAAAAGAAAAAAAAGAAAGAAGTTTCATGCAGGCATTATGCTGAGTATTTTTCATGCATCATTTCATATATTTTTATAATAACCCTGTGATGAGTGGGTGCTATCATTATCTCCATTTCACAGAGGGGAAAACTGATACATAGACCAATGTTTACAAGTTACCTAGATATCATACTGTTGGAGGAGGAGGATGAAACATAAATTTTGTTTATGGTGGATATTTTCTGATTCATCTATTATGGCAGTTGGTTAAAAAAGTCTGAAATTAAAGATTTCATTGTATTTTTGTGGCCACAGTTTCAGCAAGGTAAACTTTTAAAACTTATTTCCAAAGTAGGGAAAAACATGTAATAGAGAAATTAAGAACCCAAATGTCTTACTTCAGTTTGAATCAATTGTAGGTTTATAGCAATGGGTCCCAATCCTGTCTGCATGTTAGAATCACTTGGGTGTTTTGAAAGCTTTGCAATGCCGGGGAGTCCCACCCCAGGTCAATGAGTGCGGATTCTGGAGGTGCACTACTGATGACTTTGTTTTTCAAGTTCTGGGGTGATTCCCATGTACACCCAGGATTGAAAAACTGCTCAGTAGAGTTGGGTCTCTGGAATCTTCCTGCACGATTGAAGCAGTATGTGTTTTACTGGGTTTCTGAACTGCTGGCATTGCCTCAGACCCTGGCAATGAACACAGGACTGTAAGTGTTTTGAATTTAGTTTGAGTTGTTCTTGCATGTTTTTAATAATAGACTATTTATTGCCAGCACATCTTGAAGTTGTAGTAAAGGCATTATGTAAAAACACTGGGGAGCAACTAGAAATTTTGGAAAATCAGTTCTGAACCAAATATACTTTTCTTGTTGACGGTAAAAGTGAAATTAAAGGAAAGAAAAAGCAGAATTTCTCGGAAACCATGTTCTGGATATTTCGCCAATTATCTCTTTGATATATTTTCATTTAGAGAGATTGCTGTGTGTTGACCAAAATAGTCACAAACAGATTTTCATTTTACTTGTTGCAAAGTTTTTATTTATAACTTTTCTTGTTTAGTTGTGTTGCAGAGCCACACAACCCTTATCTAGGAGTGATTTAAAGGAGGCCCTGATTAAGCCCTCTCATGACCCAAGTGGGAAAAAAATGATGTGATGTCCACCTCAAATATGATTAATTTTTTAAAAGCTAATTAATTAACTAATTAATTAAGTTTGTGGAAATCCAAAGAATTTCTTACTTTTTCCAAAATATGTTGGTTCCCTTTTAAAAACAAATATAAAACTCTTTTGCCCTGGCTGGTGTAGCTCAGTGGATTGAGTGCGGGCTGCGAACCAAAGCATCGCAGGTTCAATTCCCAGCCAGGGCACATGCCTGGGTTGCAGGCCACAGCCCCCAGCAACTGCATATTGATGTCTCTCTCTCTCGCTCTCTTTCTCCCTCCCTTCCCTCTCTAAAAATAAATAAATAAAATCTTTTAAAAAATCAATACATAAAAATTGTTAAAAAAAACTCTTTCAAAAAATTTTTTTTGGTGCCTCAGTCTTATTCACAGGCTGCTTATTAGGCTGAGTGACCCAGCACTAGATTCAAAAGGATTTCTCTGAGTTTTTTAAATGACTTTTTCCCCAAGAGATTTATTAACCATGAAGTTCCAGTTCTTGATATGATACAGTGACTGAGATTACAACCTAAAGATGATAAATTGTCACATAAAAATGATAGATTTTTAAAGGAAAAGAGTGAAAAGTCAGAATAACATTAGAAATCTAGTCCAGGTGACAAATGCTGAAATAAGAGGCAGTTTTGCCAGTTAATAGTGTTTATTTGAAATGCCACAGAAAGGTTTAAATTCATTTCTATGTAAAAAACATTTTAGTTTTTAAAAATTCTTAAAGAAGTACATGAATTCAATTTATACAAAATATTAATTCAAGTTTCAAGGGTAGGATGAACTTTTATATTTGATAGGTTTTCTGTAGACCTGGTCTTTGTTTTCATTTTATCCCTGTGTACGGGAGAAGACCACCTAATTGGCAAAAGTATACATTCTCACTGTAGCACTTAATCATAAAAGCAAATGTATTTTATTGTGATTATTTTAGTATGATTATCATTTAATTTCATTATATTAAAGGGATTGAAGTTAATTTAACTTCTTAGTTTCTAATTAAGTACATTTCTGTTAAGAAATCAGAGAGTCTCATTGAAATATAATCACACTGAAATGAGAAGGGTCAAGAGAATAGTTTTCATAAAGGTCAAAACAGTATTTTATGTCTTCCAGAACATGATTTTCAAACTTCCTTATGAAGACTATGAAAAATGTTAAGTGGCATGTGTTGAAAGTGACCCAGCACACAGATTTAATATTGCAGACTTTGGGGTGTATGTTCTTGAATATGTATAGTTATGACTTTTCTCAAGTTATATAGTGAGACTGCCAGTCACATGACAATATCATGGCTAGGGATTTATTCTTCTAGAAGGAAAACCCCACACAGTTTGAGTAATGATAGGACTCCATAATATTGTGAGAAATTTATAGCTCTGTTGATTATAAAAAGAGAGCCTAGAAACACATTTGAAGATCTGAACTATCTAAGATGTGCTCTGGAAATGTCTTTAAATGGTTTAATATGTAAAACGTAGGCACTCTGCACATGTATATAGCTTGAGAACATTTTATGAAGTGGACACACCTGTGTAATCCACTCAGATCAAGATATGGAACACTACTATCACCCCAGAAATATCATACATTACCCCCTAAAGGTAATTCCTATTCTGACTTCTATAACCAGAAATTTGATTTATCTGTTTGGGGCCTTGAGATAAATGAAGTTAATATTAGATGTGGTTCTTTGTGTTTGCCTCTTTTGCTCAACATTTTATCTGTGAGATGCAACCATATATGCACGTAGTACTTCGTTTTCAATACTACATAGTATTCCATTGGAGGAATATGCCACAAACTTACTTATCCCTCCTATTGATACACATTTGGGTTGTTTGCTGTTATAATGACTGTCTATGAGTATTCTTGTACATGGTTTTCGATTTACATGTACACACTTCTATTGGGTATAAACCTAGAACTGGAATCCTAAATTGTAAGATAGATGTATACTCAGCTTTTTAACACACTGACAGATATTTTCCAAAGACATTATAGTAACTCACACTCCTAGCAACAGCATGGATGAATTTCAGTAATGAAGTCAGGAGAAATCTGTGTGCCAGACAACCAGGGTCAACCCTGTGTGTTTCACCGAAGTACGTATGAGATAAAGGGGACAGTAGGTTGTACATGAGGACTTGGGACATGGATTCTCCTATGGATGGCAATGAGGAAGAAAAAATCTGAGAATAGAACTTTAGGAAATGTCTAAATTTAGGAGGGAATGGAAGATGGTCAGGAAAGACAGGGAAACGTCAGAGACTTAGAGCAAAGAAAGTTGCGTTAAAGTAATCTAAGGATTAAATTATACAGATAAAAGGAGGAACAAACCCTATTATGGCATACAGCAGGTCCTTAAGTAATGTTTTGTTCAATATTGTTCCATTATAACGATATTGAGATGCTGTAGGAAGTTAACTCTGATTTACATCAATTAGCCTATGTTAAAATTGATTTGATCATACATGATTTCATCGCAGTTCCAAGGACTTACTGATTATGTTCAGTGGGGATGTACTGTAGAGCAAACACTGACAAATTGCTATTGGACCTGAAAATCAGGGTGTCCTGGCTGACATTAAGAGAAACATTTGGAAAAAAATGAAAGGGAGTAAAAGCCTATTTGCAATGAAATAGAGTGAGAAAGAGGAAAGGAATTGCTGAATGCATGTAATCCTTCCAAGCTGTCGGTGCCAAAATAGATTGAGAGGAAGAGGAGAGGGCGTGGACAACTTAATCTGATGAAATGGAAGGTGCATTAAGGAAAGGTACAGGTGTTAGGCTTTAGCCATCATAGGGAACTGATTCTGAAGAGACTTGATTGGCAGATTAATGTGTCTGTTTTTTTATCCTTTAAGGCCAGAAGGGTATGTGATGGGACGGGATGAAAGAGAAAATATTACTCTCTGGAGAGTTTAATGTCTATTCTTCCGCTGTTAGTTGTACTTCATTGAAATATTTTTGGAAGAACTACAATACTTGAAAGCCAATTAAAATGTGCATTGGTTAGTAAGGAGTCAAAAAGTGACTCGAATCTTTGCAAGTTCTTACTTTTAAAAATAAGCCTCACTCCCAGTATTCTCCTTCACATTGTATTGTAAGCCAGGGTTTCCCAACAGTTGTAGTATAAACACTTGGGGCTATGGAGAGGCTGTTCTGTGTATTGTGAGATGTTTGGCAACATCACTGGCTTTACCTACTACATGCCAGTATCCCTCCTTTGCCCTCAGTCATGACAACAAAGTCTCTGCAGACTTTGTCAAATGTCCCCTAGAGCAAAGTCATTCCCCTCTTCCACCATAGAGAACCACTGATATTGATCCTACTGATCAGTGAGATGATTTAAGCTCCCTGAGTAGGTATTAGAAAGGATAGGAAATCAGCGTCTGACAATTGATACTCCTTTGGTATTACACATTGAGGATTAATTGAAGATGAATTCTCTGCCCAGTACACTGAACTTACTGCTTACTGACAGAGAGCTGTGTATGTAAGACAGGCTCTTGGAGCAAAGCAGATAGCTGAACTTATATGGGGTTTGCAAAATCACGAAGTCCTAGTGTTGTCAGTGGAAATCAGATGTGTTCATGGGATTGCAAGGAAAGCATTCCAAGGACCCCCACACAGGCCACTGTGGTGTGGCAACATGGTACCTTTGGGTAGAAATATGCCCCTGCGTTTCCAATTTCCCATTTTCCTCTGTCCCATGTGGAAAAGTTCATCCTTACCTTCATCAAGGCCAAAGCAATAGCCAGTGTTTAGAGTTTCTGCTTCATACTAAACCTCAGTCCTTTGAAGCCTATGCCCTCTGCTGCAGGCCCTGGTAGCTGCTAGACCCAAATGGTCATGTGCTGCTGGGTGAGAGAACATGTGTGAACACACGCAGTGAGTGTATTACTGGGTAAGTGAGAGAGAGAAAGAGAGAGAGAGAGCCTGCCTCTTTGTTCCTCTGGTATTATTACTAGGAGATTTTTCAAAATGACCAATCAACTTCCCTAGCTTTCATGGGCTTTTTGATGGATCTACCCCCTAGCCCATCCAGGCTAGGCTGACAGGCCTCTATGGACATGCACCTCCCCTCTGTGCCATTTTGACTTCTGTTTCACACGTGCCTGTCCACACCTGCTCCCCACAAGGCAATTTGGTACCAGAGGGGGGAAAAGAGGGTGTTAATTTCCTTGGAGCACAATGCTGTGGTCCCCTGCAGTGTGAAAGCTATAGTTTCATGGTGAAGAAAACAGGCTTATGCTTCCCAATTTATTAAGCTCAAAATGTCTAATTCTCTATGCTCCATTTTTAAAAATAATAATTGGCTAATTATCTATGGTAACATTCCCCCTTAAAGACCTTGAACCTTGTAATTTTACTAGGGTAAGTAGAGGAAGGTCTCATCTTCTGTAGTTGTTTTTGCTGTTAAAGGTGTGCAGTACTGCCTATCCCAGGCTCAGAGGGTCTTCCTATCTGCTAAAAGAAGAAAGGAACAAAAAGGGGAGGGGAGTCTTCCCAGAAGGAAGAGGGATTTTGCAATGTCCAGGTCACTTGGCTGTCCCTGGGAGGCAGCATACGTGATTTCTAGAGGACGGCATTGTCTAGAGGATGGCACTGTTGGACAAGTTGGCATTCTTGTTGAATTCTAGAGGTGATAAATTTGACAAAAGCTTAAAATGGCATAGCCTAAAAATGAGGTCAGCTCTAGCAACTAAAGGTCTGATGGGAGGTAAGAACCAGGTGGTAGAGGGAGGGACTAACTTTACAGCTTCCCAGATTAAGTTACAGGAGTGGCTCCCCTGGAGGAAGCTATGTCACATCTGTCCGAAGGCTCTTGTTTACCACACTTCACTCAGATTATGCTGATAGGGATATTCTGAAATTTCCCCCTGAAGAACTGTGAGCCCTTTTGTCTAGACCACTTGGGCAGAAGAGGGAAGATGTTTCAAACAAAGCCCACAGACCACCCCATACTTCACCAACTCAACCATCTAGCACTGACAAGTCCACCTCAAACCACTTTATGAGACAGCAGTGCAGATGGGCTTCTAAAGTCAGGCCTATACGGTGTAAAGTCATAAATGAGAACTAGGAGCTGGTGTTCTAAAAGCATGGATGAGCAGCTGTGTTTGCAGGAGAAGCTCGGCTTTACTGTGCTCCAGGCTACAAGACTGCGACAACCCTGGCTACACATGGTTGCTACGGGCGACATCCTGGCAGCAGCTCCAGCCATCAACTCTCTCCAAAATCATTTGGGTGAAGAGCCGGGAGGTGGAGTGGTGGATGAGGCCAGGAGTTGTGTGTTGCACTCAGCTGGGCTGCAAGCCACACCCTAAGGCACTGGGGTTAGTGGCAGAGACAACCACCTGCTTCCAGGACCAAACAAACCAGGATGGAACTGCGGGGGTGGGTGAGAGTGGGGGATGGTGAGAGGGGACTGGAACCATGTGCCCACTGTGCACAGCTCAGCAGGGTATTGAAATTGAGAAAGGTCGCCCCTTCTGTGTGCCAGCCTGGGTATGCAGAAGCTGCAAATGGAGAAAGGAACTTTAGGCATGCCCCAGATTTAGTGCACTAGGAGCAAAACCCACGGAATCAGCACCAGGAACATGAATACCTACTGCATTCTGCACTCCCTGGTACTAAGCAGCCTCTGTCCCATGGGGGTTGAAAACACTGAGCCAGCGGTCTCAGTGGTGCTGAGAACAAAGTGTGGCCACTTGGCTTCTCTTGGGCTATGGCTGCCCAAAGGACCCGAGACTGGCTGAATAAAAGCAGCTCCATCCTCACTGTATGTCGGTCTGGGGGTGGTGGCTGTATTTGGGGCTGAGGTTGCTTGGCCCACATCCACAAAGTTGGTCCTGGACCTGAGTCAAAGCAGCAGCGGTGGAGGAAAGACAAAAGGAAGCAGAAAGCCCGCACAGGCAGCAGTAGAGGGAAGAAAGCGAAATGTTGAATGGAACCCCCAGCCCATGGTGGTGTGATTCTATTGCTCACCACGATCCACGCCTTCTTTCTCTCCCGGCTTTCTCGCCGAATGTTGTCGGTGGAAATTAGGCTATCACATGGGATTGGGAGAAAAGCATTGCAAGGACCCACACACAGGACACTGTGGTGTGTCAGGATGGTTTATTTAGGTGGAGATCTGCCGCTGGGTTTCCAATTTCCCATCTACCTTTGTCACACCCTGGAAAAAGCTCAACCTTGACTTCAGCACAAGCAAAACAAAAGCCAGTGCTCAGAGTCTGTGCTTCATATTAAAGGTCAGTCCTTCGGAGCCTGTGCCACGTGCTGTGTGCCAATGTAGCTGCGAGACCCCGAGGGTCACGTGCTCTTGGGTGAGAGAGAACCGGGGAGTGCTTTGCGTGAGTGTATTACCTGGTGGGAGAGAGAGAGTTTCTTTGTTCCCTTGGGGTTATAACCAAGAACTTTTTCAAAATGACCACTCGACTGCCCAAGCTTTTGCAGGCTTTTTGATGTGTCTACCCTGTAGACCAGGGGTCTAACCTTTTGGCATCTCTGGTCCACACTGAAAGAATGAGAGCTGCCTTGGGTCACACATTAACATATTGCAACATGTAGTCACAAGAAAATCTCATAATGTTTCAAGTAAATTTACGATTTTGTGTTGTGCAGCATTCATGGCCATCCTGAGGCGCATGCGGCCTGGGGACAAAGGTTGGACACCCCTGCTAGACAATCCATTGCTCCCAAGGCTGGCTGGCTTCTTATGGTCAAGCACCTCCCCTCGAGTAACTTTGACTTCTATCAAGCCTTTGCCTATTTTCCCCTGCTTTCCCCTCCCACCCCCCAGCAATCTGGTACCAGAGGTGGGAAATGAGGGATGTTAATCCCCTCGGAGCATAAAGCTGTGGTCTCCTGGAGTGTGAAAAGCCGTAGCAATTCCCTCTGCATTCCCTATTTAATAACACTTAGCTAATTACATATGGGAACACTATAATTAGCAGATTTTGGAAGCAGAAAATATTTAAGGATCTGCTGTGTCTTCTTGATGGAAATATCATTATTATCAGGTACTGCTGATGGGCAGTTTTTTCTCCAAGGTGTGGTTGCTGAAGTGCATTGCACTGGCACGTCAGGACTGGTTTGTAACTAGTTCTGGTTACTTATTGCTATATCTAAAAAACAATCTGTCATGTCCAAATATAGGGGGGATTTTTTTATTTTCAACAGTATAATGCCCTAAAGTTTCTTGAAAAATTTTAAAGGATGGAACAAATAATTTGGTTAGCAATCTCTAGGCTTCTAAAGATAGGACACTTACAGCCTGATTCCCTTGTGCCTCCTAGAGCTGCTTGTACTTTCTTATTTCAAATGACCGTAACAGTTTTACATTAATGATATTATCAAAAAAACTCTGTATTGGGTTAACAATATATAAAATATTATAGAATTATTGTTTATTAAAAACAATACCTGACCTCTTTAATGATCTGTATGTAAACCCCATTTTTAATTTTGACCCAAGTTAGAGTTATATGAGACAATGCATTGGATTAAAAGAATTCTTTTTCACTTTTATTTTTTATGTTGACCATTTTACTTTTTGACATGCTGGTGTGTTCAAATGATCAAATAGAAACAATGTTTTATGTTTTTCGCTTTTTGACTTTATTGAGTACGATCACATTTCAACGACAAGGAATATTTTTGTTTTTAGGGAGAAGGCTGCTAATGGTACAGATGGCAAATAGTTGTCTTTCAATGGTCTGTTGAGTGTGGCAATTAGACATAATTCTTAAGACAGATTTTTCTCAGGCAAAAGTGCTCAAGAGTTCTTTACTTAGATGAGCTTTTCTCCAAACGTGATTCTTAGACCAGCAGCAGGAGCATCACCTGGGAGCTTGTCAGAAATGTACATTCTCGGCCTGCGCCTTCTACCACGTTTTCCCTGCATCATAACTTCCACATCCAGATTCTGATGCATGCTCAAGCTTGAGATTCCTGCCTGAGACTATAGAAAAGCTGATAGCATTTGTCATCTTTTACCTCTTCATTTCTAATTGTTTATTAATCATTCAAACATTGTAATCTAAAATGAAATACTTAAGAAACACTTCTTCCTTTCCGATCCACTTACTCTGTTTGTGCTGTGACACACTGCTGCACACAGACAATTTTTAAGGGTGTTTTACTTAACGAATGAATCACCCATATGTTTGTTTGTGGTATCCAGCGTGGTAGCAGCCAGCTCTTGCTAGCAGATATGCTGGTGGAGCATTGTTAGGAGAAAAATAAGACCCATTCCTTTAATGCTGTTACCTTTCTTCTGCTTGCTGCTGTAAACTTTAGATGCAGTATGCATTGGCGTTCTAGAAAAACAGAACCACTAGGACAGGTAGGTAAGAGGAGATTTATTAATGGACTTGGCTTGCACAGTTATGAAGGCCAAGAAGTCCCATGATCTGCCCTCTGCAAACTAGAGAGCAAGGAAAGCTGTGGTGTGATTCATCCTGTCCCAAGGTGCTCGCCCAGACACACTCAGATATGTTTGCCTATTATCTGTGCATCCCTTAGCCCAGCCACGTAGACCTAAACTGACCATCACACAAGTTCACACAAATTCCGTGTAATTTATATCCCTTGGTTTTATTTCCTATTATTCCCTAGTCTAGCTCATCTAGTCTCACCAATCAGTGTGTGTGTGTGTGTGTGTGTGTGTGTGTGTGTGTGTGTGTTTGGGAGAGGTGGCTTAGATTATTTCATAGAAATATCATTCTTATTTCCAATTGTGTATCTCCATACCTGTCCTTCCATGTTTATCAAAATCCTTTATTTTCTTGCAGCACCTCTCATCTAATCTCTTACCATCTTCAGTGAGAGCATAGCATAAGGATCTCACCTTAATAAAGAATCGAGTCTCAGAAAGGTAATTGAAGCAAAAGCCTACTGTAAGGACTGGCCAACAGTGTAAGGAAACATGGCCAGACAGGTGCCTGGTGGGCACCAAAGACTAGGGCTTCTCTGGCAGATACAAGTTCTAAAAAGCAGGCAATTCCATGTGGCCACTGCTGGCTGGTGAGGCCTAGGCATGGCCAGGATGACCCGAGACTGGAAGAGACCACGCCTACCAGTTGAAGATTGCGGTGAGTCCAGTTGATGTAGGTTGGAAAGGCCTGCAAGGATCAGATCCAGTCCCAAGTCCTTCAAAACACATTCCTTGGTCCTTCTCACTTTCAATGTTTTTTGAAGAAAGATTGTTACACCTCACAGTGTATACCTCACAGTTGTGTTAGTATTCTGCTTTGTGTTGTCCTTGTATTAGTCAGCTGAGGCTGCCAAAATAAAATACTATAGAATGCATGGCTTAAACAACAAATTTATATATATTATTCCTCACAGTTCTGGGGGCTGGGAAGTCCAAGATCAAGGTATTGTTTAATTTGGTCTTCTAGTGAGGTCTCTCTTCCTGGCTTGTAGATGGCTTCCTTTTCTCTGCATTCATAATGTTGCCAGTGGAAGTAGGGCTCTTTCATGGATTGAGAGAGAAGCATTTCATCAGCCCATGAGTGAGAAAGTGTGGTGTGGCAAGACTTATTTTGGTGGAAGGCTGTCCCTGTATCCCGTCTCCATCCATCCTGCCATGGAAAAAGTTCAACTGTGTCTTCAGCAAGACCAAAACAAAAGCTAGTCAGTGTCCAGAGTTTCTGTGTCATATTAAAGCTTAGTTTGGTCCAGCCTTTCTCACCATCCAGCTAGCTTAGCTTGTGTTCCCAGCTGCAATCCATTGCTGTGCTGCAGTATCCAGGATCCAGCCTGGAGCTTGCATTTGAAGTCTGTGAGGCTATGGCCACATGACTGCTATGGACACAAGTTTATGGAGAAAGAACACGTGAGTGCATAGGCAAGTGCAGGTTCCTGAGAGAGACAGGGAGAGATGGAGAGAGAGGGAGAGGGGGAGAGAGGAAGAGAGAGAAAGAGGGAGAGAGAAACACCCTCTTTTTTGTTCCATAGGATTATATTATTTTGGGCTTAAAAGAGACCAGGAGCTTTTTTGAAATAACAAATCAACTTCCCAAGCTTCTATGGGCTTTTGAGAGATGTACCCCCATTTTCAGGTTATACTGATAGGCTTCTATGGTCAAGCTCCTCCCCCTGTACCATTTTGACTTCTACTGCATATATGCTTACCTCCCCCTGCTGCCCGCGACAACCTGATATCAGAAGGGGAAAGGGAGAGGTGTTAATCCTTGGCAAGGCAATGCTGAGATCCCTGGAGTGTGTGAAGCTGTAGCTTGCTGGCTAAGCAACAGGTTTGTGTTCCCCAACCCATTAGGCTAAACGATGTCCGATTCCCTTTACTTCCTTCCTTATTAATAGGTAGCTAACTATCTACGGTACCAATATGGCAAGGAGTGACAGAAAGCAAGTGAGCACGTTTCCTGGTGTTCCTTCTTATACAGGTACTAGTCACCTCAAGAGAGCCCCAACCTCCTGAACTCATCCAAACCTAATTCTTCCCAGTGGCCCCATCTCTAACTCCATCATATTGGGGATTAGGGCTTCAACGTATCAGTTTTGGTAGAGAAGCAATTCCCTGCATAGCAGTCATTTTGAGATACATACTTTATTATCTCCACTTAGCAATGATAAGCACAGGGTAGGCAGGCTAATTTTGCCCATTAATTCATATCCACATCCTGTGTATAGTTGAGCATAGATTTTTTAAAACATTGAATAAATGACTTTCTATAAATCTGGATACATGGCCTCGTAAAGTTTCTGCTTTATTGATTAAACATTTACTTGCCTTATCATGTAGGTGCCCCAGTGAGCCTCTGAGGGTGGGGCTTCAAACAGCAGCACCCCGGAAAGCAGCCATGCTCAGAGGCTAGGACTGCAGCAGGGCTGCCTTGAAGATTTGCTTGCAGGTTTGACATTAGAAGCAGATAAATCAAAAATAATTTCTCCGTGTGTTATACACTTAGGGCCCTGTCCTAGTTCTCCTGGTAAAGCATCTAACGGCTAAAACAAATCAATTAAAGAACAACATGTACCGAGCAAACCCTATGTGCCGAATTCACCACGCTGCTCTGAGAACTAAGGGGAATCACTTCTTTCAGAAAACCCAGTTGAAATCCGCACTTGATTAAGAAGCAGGTAAGTGAGGGAGTTATTTTTGCACCCACGCACCAAACCATTTCACACGGAAACAAAAACCAAAGAGACCTTCCTCGATGTCAGAACTGTCTTTGCACTTGCTTACACACTTCAGGAGCCGAGCACACACTGTCTCTCACCCAATGCACACACGCATTTCAGCATGCTCTCGGGCTCTGCTTTCCTTTTAAATACAAATTAAAGATTCTTCAACAAAAGCCTTACAATTTCTGTCGGATTAATACAGAATTTCAGATTTTTCCCAAAGGGCTTTTACCTATTTTATTTCTTAATTAGTGTGACCCCTTCCTGAGAAGACGTTGAACTCTCCTTCCTCACTGAGGTGCCACAGCCAGGAGTCCGGCAGCATGTTCACTGCCTACCACCCACAGAGCTCGATTTTAAGACGTTTTCCTCAACATTAAGAGACCAGCGGTTTCCAACTGCACTCACATCCACGTTTCTTCTGGAATTGTCAGCTATGTGTCTGAATTCTATGCGTTATTTTTTTCTTTTCCTTTTTCCTGCTGCTTTCTTTTTCTTTCTTAATATTATATTTTGATATATATTTATATTTACAGAAGAGCTGTAAAGATAATAGGGATTTGTTTATGTATATTTCACTCAGCTTTCTGTAATGTTAACCATGGTAAATTCATTAAAACTAAGAAATTAACAATGGCACGATACTGTTACTAAACTCCATATTATACTTGGCTTTCCCAGTTTTTCCACTAATGTCTTTGTCTGTTTAGCATCCAATCCAGGATGCTGGGTTGCATTTAGTCATCATGTCTCCTTAAATCTATAACAGTTTCTCAGTCTTTGTCTTTGATGACCGTGACACTTTCTATTTTTAAAGCTCTTTCCAAATACACCTTTTAATTCATGCAAGATTATGATAACCATTGAATAAAATACCTTATTATTACAGTTTAAAATAATTTCCACATGCAACTATGGTTATTTTTTGATACTCAAAAGAGTCTTGAAAGATAGGAACACAATAAATACTTGTTGGAAAAGAGTGAAAGAATTTACCAAGGGTGCCAATGTTTAGTCAGTTATTTTGGGGTTTAATTGACATTCATGAAGCCCCTACTGAATGCCAGGCTGAGTGCTAGGTGTTTAGACCAAGGATACCAAAATGTGGCTTCAAGAATCCACAATTGATTGGAAATGACAATGGTCCTTGGTACTGGTAACAATGCGGTAAGTGCTGTAGTTGAGGAATGATGGTACTTCTGTTGTAAACCCCTGAATGTCCCCTAGAGTATTTCAGGGAATCACAAGACATGTCCTAGCTGAACTCACAAATGCATCTAATCAGCTGCGATGTGGCACCCTGTTTGCACTGCTCTGCTTATTTTTTTCACCCGTCCTGGGAGTAGGACCCCCACTCACTCCTGCTGGCCCCGGTTCAGCCTGCTGTGCGTCCCCCTCCCACAGAGCAGCAGGAAGGCCTGTGCTGGGTGGGTTGTCTCTGCTGCCTCTGACGGATGGAGCTCAACACACCGAAACTTCTGGCCATCTCTGCCATTGTAATCATCACAGTCGTGTTCTCTGTGCCATAGATATACGTGCCCTCATGTGTTATAGACTTAAAAACATAACCATTATTTCAATTTCTACTGATAGGTTCATATCGTACCCATACCTCCTGCTTCCCAGGGTTCAATCATGAGTCCAGCCAGCGATACACAGAACAGGGAAGGGAGTTGGGCCTGAGGAAAAATCTTAGTGAAGAACATGATGCTCTGTTTATTATTTTCCTCCTCCTCCCCACTAAGCCTGCTTTACTCTTAATGAGTGTGTTGTGTCTGCTTCTTTCTTTATTCAGGGACTCTGCAGCTCCTCATGTGTAGACTTCCGGTGGGTTGAGCAGCTGTCCTCAGGTGTCTCTAAACTCCTGGTGGGGGTCAGAGCTAGGGCTTAAGACAGGACCACAGCTCTACCAGCTCATGTCTAAACAAGGAACACCAGACTGAGACTTGTACAGCCCAGACAGGGGCAGGACCAGAGAACATACGAGGGAAGCTTATCATGTGTTCGGATGGACAGAGGGAGAGGGGACCTGGATAAAATTTGCTTTTGCTGGACATCATTTTACTAACTCTGGGTATATGCTTGTATGGATAGAACCATTTAAAAGTGAGAGATAAGCACGGGACTAAAATTTTTAAGATATTGATTTTATGATAATCAGACAGACATATGCAGTATGACTTTTTAAACTTTAGGAACCAATAACTTTATTGGAAGAGATGGCAAAAATTGGAGAAAAAACCTTAAGTGAATGTTGTGCAAGGGCCATATTGAAACACACATGCTTGGCGTGGCGACCAGGGGGAGTCACCGTGTGGCTATGAGGAAGGCAAGCCAGGCTCAGTTCCTCTTGTTGCTCTGGTCCAGGATGAGCTTATCCAATAGGATTCTTTAAGGCTGCATTCCAGAGCCCCCATCTTGTGCGGGTTGGTGATGTGGTTCCCCAACCCTTTGATGAACTACCTGCCCATGTTGGTAGTGACTCTCCAGGAAGTCACACAGGTGGGTGCCCTTCCCGGTGGTCAGATGGCACAGATCGAGCAGGCTCTGGTTCACACTCATCTCTAGGAGTAATTCATACTCTGTGCGCCTTAAGGCTTTCTCCCAGAGGTTGCCCTCAGGCCTGTGGATGTTGTGCTGGTTCTGCAGCTGTGTCTTCTCTGTGTGCTCCCTCTCGCTGCTCAACTGCTGCAGAAGTGAACCGAGTGCTTCAAGGCCACATAATCACGGTCAAAGTAGGAGGGTACAGACTGGTAGAGGTATGATTTAGACTAGACCAAGCAAAAAATTATTGAAATAATCCAGGCATGGAGTGATAAGCATGTTTCCTGCTTCCCTTGCCTGCCAGGAAATTCATAGTTAAATTTTGTGCTGACTTGTAACAGCTGCCATATATCCAGGTTTAGAATACGGTTATCATTCTTCTATTTTCAAAATGTATGTGTGCTTCCTCTGCCAACTGAGGGTTATTTTACTTAATTTTTCTTATAAGCCACCATATTTTACATTTGAGAAGTAGACTTTAAGTGATAATGCATGAATGAAAATGTCTATTGGTAATAATGATAAGACTGAGATGAATGATCCTTATTTGACATGAAGCTTTTATAAAGAGCCAAGGATTTTACAAAGTACTGGAGTGAGATGTCACCCAGTAGGTGGTGGTGGTGGTGTGACTGGCAGTTACAGAACAAGGTTAAGATGACATAGTAACTTAAACTTCAGATGACAGGAAGCAGAGGCTATGGTTCAGAAATTGTTGTTGAATTTTAAGGATGCACTGTGTCTTCATACCCTCTATAAAGACCAGGGATTAAAACTGGATAATGACCTGCATAATACATACAGGGCTTCGTATGCTCCTTTCCAAGGTTGAACAGATGGAGGAGTAGGAAGGGTGGTATGATCAGAGTTCCCAGGCAATTCACACGGACTGGGTGTCTTCATCGTTGACACAGAGCAGCAACTGCATGGGGAACACAATGATATGCTAGGCCTTAGAATGTGTCAGTGAGGAGTCCTGATTTCCAAAAGTTTATAAAGAAAACACAACATAATGAGAGATGAGCAAACAGAAAGGCATAATTATCAAATCCTGAAGGATATAGAGCCCAAACTCCTATAGGGCCCAGGAAGACCATCTAAATGAAGGAAGTGGGCAAGGTGTAATAGAAAGGATGCAGCAGGCAGGGCCCGTGACAAACCAGGGAGTGCTTGATCCACCAAAGAGGGCAGCACCCCATCAGCCCTACTCATCCCAGTGTGGGACTGTGAGTGCCACACACCCAGGCATTCTGATGGTTCAAAGGAAGCTAGAAAATCTTTCTACCATAGGATTACCTACATATCAGCTTAGTGTTATAATTAAATGTACAGACCAAACAAAATGTTCTGTGGTTGCATTAACCCTGAGGACCACTGCCTCGTAGCCTCTGGAAGAAGGTTGCTTTCCATATCTCTAGAAAGAGGTAGGACTCACACTTACTGTTATTTACACAGAAGAAGCAGGCTGGGAAAATTAACAGGAAGGATAGCACTTGCTTAGGGAATGGATAAAGGATAGGGATATGGGAATAAAATCCTATCTCCTGTAGGTAGGTTCATAGGGGTGATGAAGGGCTGTCCCCCGAAGTAGACCCTGTTACTCTATTTGAATGCAACACCTCTAATAAAAAGACTTCAGCAGAGGCTGCCCTCAGTCACTACAGAGCTGAGGCTCTTGTTGGGACTGAGAACGAGGGATCTCGATTTAATCGTAAAGACATGACTAAGCCTTTTGGTACAAGGCTAAAAGGAATGTGGCTGCAACAGCTGTATTATGTGACAACTAATCCCCAAGTAGAGGAAAAATATTCAGTCAAACATACCTTGTTTAATATTCACTCTATGTGAGAAAGACAATTTGCAAAATCTGCCAAGCTTCCAAAGAGTTAGATTATGGAATGTGAGGTTGGGTTTGGGATTTCAACTCTAGTTTTATTTTACGGTTTTAATCATAACAATATTTCTGTGTTTACTGTGTACTAGAAAGTATAATGAATTTTCTGCATGCATTATCTCAATTATTCCTTAAGGACCGTGAAGTAGGTATTATTGTTATTATCCCACATTTGGTTCTTCAGCATAGTAACTAGTGCTTTGACAGGTGAAGTGCCTTGTTCAAGGTCACACAGCTAAATAAGTGGTGGTGTCCTGTCCTGGAGACAGGCTGGTCTGATGCTAGAGTGTGGGCTATATTATGCAAACTTTCTCCACTGATTGGACCGCAACAAATTTCTAATTTTCCCTCAGTGTAAGTTGTTATAAAAATGAAATGTGATAGTATATGTGGCAAATGTTTTATAAACTATTAAACAGTTGCTGGTTTAATCGGCCTTTACCTGGTACCAATGAGATGTCAGGACGATTGCTAGGTGATTTCACTGTTGACAGCTATAATTGTATTTGTTTATTCCTCATATGAAATTATGTTCCTTGGTTCTTACTGCTTACATTTGAGATGAGTGATCCCTTGCCCTGTCACTTTTGTTCTGGTGCTGTTTACATCTTTCTGTGACCACTTTACCCCAATTATGTGGTCTTCCCCTGGGACCAGCTGGGCATGAAGATGAGAAGAGAACCAGGTCACAGGAGGCTCCTGTTCACTGAGTGATTATTTTACCACTGTCCCACAGGCCCAACGCTGGGGAATTTTCCTTCTAAACAGCCATTTTCCCCATGGGCTTTTAAGATAAAAAACCATGGTCCACTGCTGAGCATGTAACCAGAAACACTGTGAGTTCAAATCACAGAAAAAACTATTTCAGAATGTGGGAACTTTTGTCCTAACACAATTTCATCTCAAATTTTATATTCTTTGACTCTCTAGGGGAGGAAAAGAAAGGAAATAGAAATAAATGAGAGAATAAGAATGGATATGAGCAGGAATGCAGGCAAACAGCAGGTTGCCATACAGACACACAGAGAATGGTTTCCACAAGTCAAACAAAAGCTGTCAGAGGACCAGGAAATGCAGGAGCTGGACCTGAAGACAAGTACCGCGTAGCATAAAAAAATATGAGTCAATGCGTGAGGTAGAAAAGTAGGACATATATTCTTTTCTTTGTTAAATGATTTGATGACTACATTGGGCTGGCAGAGAAAATTGCTTCCTAGTATTGGCCAGTATAATGATGACAGCTCACCTGAAAAACAACCCCCTTTTCTTTATCATCTTTCTCATATTTTAAGGAAGGAAATTAGAAACTAGGATAAAGGAGGAAAACAGCTTGTGGCACAAAGAGCTATTTATTTTGAGCCACATTTTAGGGTAAACTATGAAGTATGTAGTCTAGAGATTAGAAATTTTTACTTGATTGATGGAAATAAGTCCAATATATTCGACCCAGGATTCAGGGGTCCATAGGTGCATCTCATAATTAATAAAGAGCAATCAATAAATTTGTAAATTATTTAAATGTGGTACATGATATTTTGTGCCACAGCTTTATAGATAAAAGATATTTGAATGTAAAATATATAGAATTTGACCTGGCTGGTGTAGCTCAGTGGATTGAGTGCCAGACTGTGAATCAAAGGGTTGCCAGTTCAATTCCCAGTTGAGGCACATGCCTGGGTTGCCGGCCAGGTCCCCAGCAGGGGGTGCTAGAGGCAACCACATATTGTTGTTTCTCTCCCTCTCTTTCTCCCTTCCCCTTCCTAAAAATAAATAAATAAAATCTTAAAAAGAAGGCATTTAAAAAATTAAAAATAAGTAAAATACAGAGAATTCAAACATGATACTCCTTTCTTCAACACTTCTGATACATAAGACACGGCATTAGGTATTATAACTCAGGTCATGTCAGTTCTTCACAGACTTCCCAGCATCTTCCCGTTGAACTTGGAATGAAGTCTGAACTCTTACAATGCAGCCAGTGGCTCTGTGTGGTCTCGCACCCATGTTCCACCGGCTTCATCTGTATGACGTACTCTCTCCTGCTCGCAGCTCTCCAGCGTCCCTGGCCTTCAAGTGTCTCAAACACTTCCAGCCGTTTGCCTCCTTAGGTCCTTTCTACTTGCTGTTTCTTCTGCCTGGAACATTCATGGCCTGTCTTTTGTTTTGTTTTGTTTTCTTGCTTACCTTTTTATGGGTGTCTCCCTCACACTCTTCAAGTCTTGGTTCAATGTCATACTATCAGAAAGACCTCCCTTGATTTTCTGTTTTAAAACAGCTTTCCCATCCCCCATCCCACTGTGCCCTTATTGATGATTCCACGGCAGCATGTTTTTGTTTCCTTCACAGAACCCCTCACAGTCTATTTTCTCGTTCACGTGGTTGTTTTCTCTTCCTCGGCTATACTCGAGGCTCCATGAGGACAGAGACCCTGCCAGTCTCAATTTCTATTACATTAAATCCTGAAATGATGACTGGCACACTGGCCACTACTACTAATTTGTTAAGTGAGTGAATAAACATGGGGAATGGAAGCTAATATTTAAAGACCCCCACTTTTATGCCAAGCATTGTGCTAGGTATTATTATATTCATTATATAGTTATTGTGAAATAAGTGTTATTTTCTCCAGCTCACTGATCAAAAAGAGGAAACTTAGGTCTTATGATGTTGCATAAGTCCTTAAGGAATGCCCCGCCTAATTATATTAGAGCGAGCTCATTATATATGGATCCAGAGTTTTGTCTTCTTCCACTACGGCTTGTTGAAATCCCATACAGCACGTTTAAATTAAGTGGTTGGATGTAGCCCTGCTCTTCATGCCTTCAGTGAATTATGCATGTGCTTATAGGTATGAATGTATCTTTATGAAATAAATACTATTGGAGTGCAGGCACTGTGTCTCCAGTCCCCATAAAAATGAAATGCCTATTACATAAACATGTGTGATTCTTTAATTATAATTCTTTCCATTCACATAGCTGTCTAGCAAAGACTTTTCTGACAGGTTAGCTCTTTATACTTCCTTTTGCATCTCCCGTAGGCAAGCAGGGCAGGTGTTATTTTTCATTATCTTCCTGCCACAGATGTTCTGCTGAAGCTCTGCGATATGGAGTGGCTTGTCCAAGGTCACACCGCTGCTGGTGGTGGAGGGGCCCCCTTGGCCTCCATTTGCTGTCCCCAGAGCACAATTAGGCTGTCCCCCAGTCTCTGAAATATCTCTTCGCTGGTTCTCCTGCTCATCGTTCTTGCCTCAAGCATTCTTTTATTTTGAGCATTTCGTGCAAGTTAGCGTTGTGGTATTCTGAGAACTTTCAACAGAGGTGGGGATGAAGGAGTTCTGGATTAGAAAACCAGAGTAACACACAGACTTCTCTGCCTGCTTCCAGTTTTCCCCCAATGTCCTTCTGTTTCCACCCCTCCCTCTCCCCCCCTAAAAAAGCAGAGGGAGAGTGTCACCATACAGCCCCTCAGAATACTGTTCCAACATATTTGGATGGGTGATTGTGGAAAGGTAAACATTTCTTCTCTGATCTTTTGACCAGACACACTAATGACACACGTCCCTGAAATGTCTCTCAAATAGTTCCCTTCTTCTCCACTCCCACCAGCCCTGCTCTAGTGTCAGTCCTCGTAATCTCTCTCTAGTGTTCCCCAACATTCTTCGGACTTGTCCCCTTCCCTTCAGCCTACTCACCATCCATCCTGTTCTCTATACTGCAAATGGAGATTCTGTTGTGGAGTGCAGACCTGATCGTACCGCTTTCCTCCTTACGAGTGATCAGTGGTTTCCCCAAGGATTAGAGCCTAAGTCCAGACTCCTCAGTATATTGTCTGAAGCCCCAGACAAGGGAATCCTTCCCTGTTCCAGCCCCTTCTTGCTCTGCACTGTGTCACCATGTTAGAACGCTCTGGCTGCCGTCTGCACACACCACGCACGCTCTCACCCCGTGACTTCTCCTACTGTTTCTGCTTTGCTCAGCTCAAAACTAACTTCCCGTCTGAAGTTTTTCTGGACTCTCCTTTATCATCCCCTTTTCCAAGGAAGATATTTTCATCTAGCCTTGTTTCCATGGCAGTTTGCTTGGACATCTATTAGGGCTACTGTTGTGATGCTTTCTAGTTTTAATATTGTGACAACGTGGTTTGTCAACAGAATGGAATAGTTTAAGTAATGATCATAGCTGTTTTTAACTTCATTCCATTCAGCATCTTTACTTCATGGACAGAGGTCTCATGAGGAGCAGGGACATTGCCTACTCCTCTTTGTGACACTAGGACCTCATGTAGCACCTGGCATGTAGTAGTATGTTACCCATGTTTGCGGGACTCTGGACATTCTTACGGGCACTGTGCACGTACTCTCTCATTCTTACTGTGCTCCTCTGAGGTGGCCACGATGCTGCCATTGTGCAGATAAGAAAATTGAGGTTAAAAGGAATTTTCCCACAGCATTTGAGCAGATGTGTTGTCTAACTCCTAAACTGTGTTCTCTTCCATTATAAAAGCTACCGCATTATGTAAATTGCTCAAATATGAACTATCTTCTTCCCTTTGATATGCAGAAAATATCCCCTAGCTTGAGTCATGTGAAATCTGTTAAAGGTGGGTGGGAATGTAGCCCTTGAAGTGATTGATCATGAAAGCCAGGAAAAGGATATTGGAGAAAAGGGGTTTTGGGGTTGAGGGCAGGAAATGAGATACTTATACAGACACTACCTGGGGTATGTCAGCAGAGCTCCACGGATGGAAGAAAACTAGGTCCATGATTTACTGGGACCGCTGTCTAATGTATAAGTGAAATTGTATCCTGATTAAGAGGCACTGGCTGAAAATGAAAAATATTGCAGTTGACAAAGGAATAAATAAGTATATTACAAGTGCTTTAACATGTAACCCTCCAGTGTCCTGACCTTGGTTAGGAGGCTGGCAGGGAGGACTGACCCCCCACGTCCGACTTGCTGCTTTGTGTTTTCATTCATCTTCGACGGCCTATGGACCGTGCAACGTTGGGCACATTCGACAAACTCATCGCACGCACAGCTACAGCGTTTCCCGCTGAACACCTGCAGCACTCCTAGTTAGCAACAGGAAGTGCAAGAAAAATCGGGTGGGACCTTGTGTGAGAGGTCATAAAAACCCCTAATAAATTTTCTTATGTGCTGACATTGTTATAGAGGTTTTTGCAAAAATACTTCCATGTTGGTATGGGGATTTTCAGAATTCTCAATATGTAAAAGGAACAATACATTTCCTTTTTTGCAAGAAGGGCATTTCTGACCAAGGAAGCCGCAGTGACATGCTTTTCCGGAGATGAGAGATTAGCATAAGCATGTTCCAACAGTTTCAGGAAAATGAGCTAGACGTTGGGGCGAATGCTGTCCTCTCAACGTGAGAATGGTTGTGAAGGGAACGGAAGGGGCCCTGCGTCTCCAAAGGAGGTGGACCAGTTGCAGCAGCCTCAGACAAGTTGAAGAAACATCTGGAAAGGCTGATAATAGATGGACTTCCTGAAATGTGGGTTTGACTATGATGACTTCAGACAGGAAGCTTAATTTTCTTATCATAATGTTGGGAAAAGATATAAAATTACAAAGTAAGACTGCTTAACTTCATGCAGAATTATAATTTTCTAAAATAGTGTGTTCTGTAAAATTATAGAGGTTTAGAATTGTTATTGTCTAGAATATCTAACAGCTATCAAACATCTTCATCTATTCCTCTCATTCATAGGGAATAAAGGAAAATATGTGCAGTCGTGTCTATTACATCCAAATGCTATAATCTCTTCAAACTACTACATCCTAGAGGCAATTTTCATAGAAATGACATTTCTTTCTTCCAAACAAGAATTTTGAGGTGAAAAAAGTTTTGACTATAACGAAGTTGAAAACGCAAGAAGAAACATTGATAACTAACAGAGAAATTAAACATGTTTCCCAACGATATGGCTATTGGCCTTCCTCCGGCCTTAAGGCATGGCTATGAGAATAATCGTGGGGCTTGTCTGGTATATGTGCAACATTTTTAGATTGTATAAGCACATGTTAGTAGTACATGTGAATATAAATTAGTCAGGGCACTCTCTCAGGAGAGAGGAGAATCCTGTAGCACTGTATCTCACCATATACCTTCCATCTCAGGGTGCTCCCAGAAGTGCATTAGGCTGCTGTGTCTAAACAGCTGAGCAAGATTTAAACCTTTTTTCTTTCTTAAGGGAAGGGGAAACTCCAAGAGTCTGCCACTCTTGACTGCTACTGAATATAGGATTTCTTTTTCAGAGTGAAAAAAAAAAGTTCTAACATTAGATACTGGTGACAGCTGCAAACTCTGGTAATATACTAAAGGCACTGAGCTGACACTTTAAATGGGTGATTTATATAGTATATCAATTATATATCAATAAAGCTCTTAATTAAAAAAGTGACACTCTTAAAAATTCTTTTTAAGCATTATGGGAAGTTGCCCTGTTTGAAAAGGCAGATTAGGATAGCTCTTCCAGAGGCTTTTCAAAGATATTTTTATTACTTGTGAAAATGTACAGGCACACTATAAAGTCTGGGTGTAATAATAAGATCTGGCACCAGTTTTCTGAATCAAACAATTTTTGTCTGAATAATTTCAGTATTAGAGGGAAACTTCAAATAATAATTTCACTAAGAAGCTCTCACCTTTGTGTTTCTAATGCTAGCAATATTATTTTTATGCAACATTTTATCAATAGTCACACCACTCATATTCTGAAGGAATAAACCAGTAAAATTGGATGCAGATCAATGTGACCTTCTTCACCAAGAAGTTTCACCACTTTTTTTTTTTTTTTTAAGTAAAGAACTTACACTGTATCTTATGAAGGCCCATCAATGGTGGCCCCTCATTACCCAGTCAGTCACGGACCACAAACAATGGAGATGGGATGCTTCAGATCTACCGTTGCCCTCTGTTTGAAGATCAGATTCCTGCTCAGTGACTGCAGGGAAAGTCCAATTTTATTGTTATTATCTACTTATTTAGCTGCTAAATATTTGGGCTGACACAGCCCAACTGAAAACCTTAGGACTTTATGACATGCTTTCCACACTCCCTTGTCCACAGCTATGATCTCAGTGGAGACTGGAAGTGCCCAGGGCTGAGATCCCACGCGGTCTCTGTGTTCTACTCTGTGAGCTGGATTGCCAGAACCACTGGCCATGGTCTTCTGATGATAAAACTTGTGGAAAAGTCTCTTGCAAACCATATGACTATTTCCTGTTTTTAACCTTTGCTTATAGTTTTAGTTCTTCAGTTTCTGATCCTTACAGAAATGATGGTTTCATTTCCTGTAAAAACATGTTCTTGTACATGAAAGTCAAGGTCAATGTGCCTTAACAAGATAGTAAGAGTCTAGTAGTGGCCCATTAAATTCAGTGCACGATTTCAGAATATTTCAAGTTACACAGATAATTAGAAACAGGTTTAGTATATGCTTATAAATGAAAATAACTGGCTGTATAAATTAGACTGATTCTAAATCAACACAGTTGCCTGATGTTCCTCGCACAGAACACACCTCCAAATAAATTGAATCCATCTTGGTTTTGGACTTGACCAGGTTTTCCACTCAGCTCCTAGTCTTGATTTATCATCGTCTATCATGATGGGAGGGCTATGGCAACTGAGGGGTCTGTGCCTCTGTGTCCTTTTACAGAAATATAAAATTGTCCAGGCTCAACGGGGTTTT
Source organism: Tonatia bakeri (assembly GCA_004024845.1). Lineage (NCBI taxonomy): Eukaryota > Metazoa > Chordata > Mammalia > Chiroptera > Phyllostomidae > Tonatia > Tonatia bakeri. Next base: position 60,734 of record PVIA01001830.1, read on the forward strand.
GGGAGCACTCACTAGTTGTTTATCCCCTTTGATTACGGCTTCTGGGACTATGACTTATGTTGCTGTGTCTAAACTAGCCTCCTTATAACTGTAATACAACCACTGTAGTAGGGGGAAAGAAATAAGGACTCTCCAGCCTCATTGCACTGAAGATAATTTTTCACCAATTTTTTAAAATCAATATTTAGTTTACAGTATTACGGCTTTATAAATATTACCCAGAGCTGAACCATGTATCTGTGATTGCTATGGTAATTCTGGTTTACTGTTGTATCCATTTTTTTTTGTTTGTTTTGTTTTCCCTGGAGTTAATAATTGCCACTTATTTTAACTGGGTTTTTGCTTCCTACTTACCTGACACTCAAATCTTGATTTTTTGTTAGTGTTGGAAGTCTGCTTCTAGAACAACAACAAGTAATCTCATGTGCTCTGTCTCTTATCCCTGGGTTAACTGTTTCTTCCACTTCCATGTTGATTGATTGACCTGGGGGCCTACTGTGCCACTGTCAGCTAGAAAGCTCCCTGTGCCACCGTCCTGGGAATTCCCTCTCTTGTGTTAGATTTCCTGTCTCTTAAATTTCATGTATTTTTCTAAATTTACTTCTGTATTTCGAGACATTATATTCTCTAGCTGCTTCCTGAAAAAGAAGATACATTTTGAGATATTAAATGTCTGGGAGTGCCTTAATTCCATTCTTAGTTTGATCTTTTGCTTAGATATATAATTCTATACTGGAAATGTTTCCTTCAGATTTTGAAATCATTGCTCTATGTTTTTCTTAACTTCCAGATTTGCCATTAAGAAATCTGATGCTGTTCTTATACTTAATATATATGACGTATCTTTTTTTTTAACTCTTCAATGGAAGTACCTAAGATCTTTCCATTATTCCTAATACTTAGAAATGTTACAGTACAGTGACTTTTAAAATCATTTATCTCCTTTTAAACTGGAAACTTGCATACTTTGAAGAGGGGGGACTGGGAAGCTCTGTGATGTGAATCAACTTGTTTCTTACTGGTTTGGTTTTCTGCTTTTGCTTATGAAGCCAGCCACTCCTCCTGCATCTGGTTTTCTGCTTCCGTAACTGTGCTCCCATTTTTCATCTGTTAGGATCTTGTCGCCCATTCTTTTTGACCTTGTATATTATGTCTTTCTAAAACTTCTTAATAGTCATTAAGTGGGGTTTGGGGATAGAGTGGAAATAAATGCGAGTTTCAAACTACCATGTTTAACTGGAAGCTCAGAATTTGTATTTAATTCCATTAAATGTAATCTTGATGGTTCTAGCCATCAGTCTAGCCTGTCAGGATCTTCCAAATTCCAGTACTGTCCTCCACCACAGTGTTTGTATCACCAAGCTTTGTGATGCCTGCAAAGATGTCCTTCTGGGGAGTCTAGAATGAATGTAGCTACTTAGTAAGTCTTCTAAGGTTTCCAGCACGGTGGATACTCAGCTCTGCTCCCCTCATACAAATGTGGCTGCTCTGTGTGAAAACGTTGCCTGGTTAGTATACTCATATTTCACCTTTCGCTCTCGAGTTGTGACCAAACTTCTTAGTTTACCAGGATATTTGAAGCAAATGTGCCCCCGCCAACTACCTCTTCTTTTTCTCTCTCTCTCACATGCAGAGAAGTTACTCATTTATCTGTAACCGAAGGCACCTATGACTTCTGAATTTTGAGTGTTAGATTTATGGCTCGTCAGGTTACAAGTAGCAGATAACTTCTACTGGTATGTTATCGCCTCCTACTTTTTAGGCTCTTCTCCTACACCTGCCAGGAGCCTCTACCTCCTGGGGACGGAAGGAGATCCACGGGCACACACAGAGTTGCTGATTGTACCTCCCATTTTACAGGGAAGGGGGCTTAACTCGATTCGATGGGAGATGCCAGAATATCTTAGAAAGAATCAAGACTTCCTTACAAATTCAAGATAGGCCAAATTGGTGCAGAACAAAAGTAACATCAGATTCTATTTTATTCAAATATCTAAAATGAAACGATGTAAAAGCTAAGAGCTACAACTTGATATGTCTTCAAATTTTGTGTTTGCAAGTTTGAAGATAAAATACTTCAGTGTTTGTTTACTTGAAAATGAGTTTCCTTACCATAGTTTGTGCCTTATCCCAGCTCTCATCTGTTTTAAGGTTGGTATTTATGAGTTTTTTTGATTGTTGAAATCATCATTGAACATACCATCTCTTTCTGTACTCTCTTAGGGAAACTAATTGTTCTCACAGGAAGGCGCAACACCTGAAAACCTGAATATCAGAAATGGTCACACTTGTCTTTCACATTCAAGTTACAAAGGCATGTGCTCAACTAAATTACATGCTGAATGACTTAACAGTTACCCTCCAGAGAAAACAACGACAACAACAACACCCAAAACTTGAACCTTTTTCAAGCTAAGTTTGTTTTTAAACAGTCATTATGCACTTTGTTTTCATTCAAGAATTCAGCTTTTAAAAATTATAAATATGTTGATCTGGTTAAATAGAAGTTTGAAAGGTATTTGGAAAGATTTATAAGTCTTACAGAAGTTACATCAACTCTGGCCCTAAATTGCAGGGATTTGAACTACAAGGCACAGTGCTCTAGACTTCTTTAGTTCCGATAAATACTTCCCCAAACAGAGTCTCAGAAGGCCAAGGGCAGGGCGTGCCTGCCAGTTACTGGCCTGCTGTCAGTCCCTGAGCAGAGCAGCTAGCCCTGCAGATAATTAGTAGATTCTCAAGCAGGCACTCTGCCTTGTTACATGAGCTTATCATTTTTCTTGGACTTAAACAGAGAGGACCTGACTCACTATGAGATCAGATCAGAAGCAGATGCCAGGTACTGAGGCACAGCACAGGGAAAATGAGCGAGATTCATCGCAGTGCTTGATGAGGCACTAACGATTGTGGTATAGCCATCGCTGCTATTATCGTAAGGGTTTTTCTCCCCATTTTGTTAGATAATAGTTTATGAAAAGAAGAAACAAATACATACTGTGCTTTTTATCTAGGCTCATGAGAGGCATTCGGTTCTTCCACACGTGGAGGTCTTATCCAAACAAAATGATTCTAATTGTCTAGAAACCTATACTTACATATTACATTAGACCAGGTCAGTTAAGGTGTGGTTCATTATTTCACTAAAATTATTTTTTTATTATAGTAGGAATGCTTCCAATATTGGCTGGGGAGATGGGGAGTGGTGGAGAAATTCCTTACATTTTTTTCTTTGAATCAATTTAAATACACGAAAAACTTGCAGCAAAAGCTTCAAATGAGTTCTAGCAATACTAGATCAGGCCAATATGAATGGAAGTATTTAGGCAGCATATGCAATTAGAATACTACCAGCACCATAACTAGTAACAGCAGACTTTTCCCATAGCACTCAGAGGGTGCAGTGACTGTGTACTTACTGTTGAAAGGTATTGTAAATACAGATATGGCAAAGGATGCTTCCTCCAAAATTGTGTGTTATAACAACTGGGTTGGTTATGTTGGAAGGACACAAATGTTGCATTTCCAGAAATAACCCAAAAAGTTGGCTTTATACTTTTAATGCCTGAGGCAGTGAATAGAGGAGATCGGTTTATCAAGACTTGAGATATAATTCTGTCTTGGGAGAATGAGGGTGGGAATGGAATTAAGATTTTTGCCTGAGGGAGAATAACATATACTGTTTTCAATGACATAAAGCTGAAGTGGACCTGTGACAGAGCTTAGCGTCCGAAGGGAATGTGATAGATGGAGAGCCCTATGGATGCTCACAGCTGTTAAATCCCTGCCTCCTGCCCTTTGGGTGCAGTGTGTTCAGTAGTTCATTTGGGTCACATCTGCACTGACTGCAGGAAATCTCCTGGTGGTGTTTTCTCTGTGACCACTCTTCTGCTTATTGAAACTGTCTACGTAAAATTTACAGGAACAGAGGAGGTTATATGGATGGTCTGATGGCATTTCCTATAATTGGAGAACTATTTTGAAAGGTTCTTCATTTTCTCCTTTTATGCCATCTCACCATTGTCTATGTTTCTCAAAAGAAGTTCTTAGTTGAAAAGCAGTGGATAAAGGAGCATTTCTGCCCCATGAAATTTTAAGGTGGGTAATTTTAAAGGAGAGTCTATATTTTATAGTAACACTTCTTGCTTCTTGAACTTTTCCAACAAATACGAAAGCTGGAATATGATGTTTATAAAGGAATATAATGGAATATGAGGTTTATAATTATATTTTTAACATTTTTACTATCTGTTATAAAATGACCACCCAAATCACTGTATTCCATATTTATTTCTTCTGGGATACCTCCTCCTTTGAGCACCTGTATTTAGGTAAAATTAGAGCAGAGGATGAAGGGTAAAAATGATTACCCATAAAATGTAGCATATAGGGTACAGGTTGGTGATGCAGGTGGGAGAGAACCCCCACTGTAAGCAATGGAGCTAGGGAAGCTGGGTTGTATGAAGGGAGGACATAGGCCAAGAGGCAATCAGCTCGGGTATAATTCTGGAACCCAAGAGGTCAGTCAGCCCGGCATGGCCATGTGTTGGAGATTTGAGATGAACCTCCAGGAGAAGGGGACTGTCTCGTGTTTTACTGAGTGCCTCCAGCCAACTCAGAGAGTACTTGCCCACTGTTCAGCCAATGGTGCCTTTTCTATTTATGTAGTTGGGAACTTCAATAAGCAAATGATATAATCAAAACATTTCTTATCCTCATTTTATTATAATGGTTACCAAATTCTTGTCAAGCTACCATAGAAAAACATTCAAAGAAATGGTAACATCTGTAAATACCTTATCAAATGTCGACTATAATTATGTGCTTATGTAATCTTTGGGTTCTTGAAATTTTACTTTCTGAAATATACTCATTTCTGTAGCCACTTACCCTAAGAAAGAAGAGAAGGAAAGGGGGAAGGAAGCAAGGGAAGCGTAAAAGCAGAATAGGATTGAAAGGATAGCATATGAGATGTTTTCATGGGAAATGCCATGTAGAACTTTCCATTCCTCGGTTTCGGAGCCCTTTCTAAAATCAACCTGCTTTCCTGTGTTTTTCTTTGCCTGTGAAAACACTTTACATTTTGAAATCCTCCAACATGAGGGGATATCCAGTGTGTTTTCTCTAGCTGAATCAAGAGTGACTTTGGAGATTACCTCCCAGGATCATTAGCATTCTAGACTCTACTTGAAACTTCAGTGGTTTGTGTTTCTGGGGACTCCATTGGATTTTAAAGGTGTAGCATGGGCTGGAGCAACGTCTGCCTATGACTTCAGATTGCAGCAAACTTCAACTGGCTTCCTGTGCTATCTGTCTGTTCACAGGTTAGTCTCCGAAAACCAAGAATCTGAAGTCACTATGCCATTGCCCATCCCCCCAAACATTAGCCTCAACTTTTATTTTTCTCTTTTACAGATGATTTTCATTACAGAAAATCTTCAGGGAAATATATGGCACTATTGTAAATCTACAAGACACGACTTTTTGCTTTCCAGGAATATTTGCTGGTATATGACTGCTTTTCTCTTCTGTCATTTTTTCTTCAAGTTTTCATTCATTCTGGCCTAATTTTTGGACTCACATGTGATCTGCTGGCGAAGAGGGCCAGACCATTTCATATATATTTCTCTAGGTAATTGGAGGCTTCTCATGGGCAGGACCCTATCTTGCTCCTGTTTGTCACCCTTACACCCTGCAATAAAGCCTGACATCCAATAGGTGCTCCTCTGGTGCTTTTGAAATTGAAGTGGTGATGCGTTTCATCAAACTTTATGCATAATCAGAGCAGAATGTTTTCTATTTGTACCCTCTAAAGCAGTTTCATATCCATTTCTTCACAGTATCTTGGGGCAGGATTGGTCTCTCCAAGTTTTACTATTATCTCATCATGATATTAATTAGTTTGCTAATATCAGACTTTAATTACTGCCACTATTCAAATGCCCCATGTCTCTACTACACAGTAGTTTTTCCAGTTCTCCAACATGGGGAAATGTCACCTAGAGTCTGGGTGGATTACTTATTTGGAAGTTTCACTCTTAGCTTAAGCAAGATATTTTGTGTTGATTTTGCTTTAGAGGAAACACAGTCAATGTGAGACTTGAGGTGATTTGACAATGATTTATTGGGACAGATGGCACCTCACCAGTGATAATAATGCTAGTGAACACTTCAATGATAACTAGAGATTGCAGATAAGCTTTTCTGCATGAAAAAACCCAATGGGAGATAATTTTGTCATCTTAAGTGCTTCAGTTAGTAGTGTTCTGTTTAAATAAAACTTATCAAACAATATTGACAGCAAAAATAGTATAGTCATGAGTATCATCATTACTTTTTATTTTTTTTCCAGCAGCCTCAACACAGTTAGAAGAACTAGCCATGCTGAGCTATCTACTGGAGGGGACTGGGGAGACCTTTATAGTTATATCCAGATTAATCTCAGCCTCCTAACTTTCTACCCATGGGGGCTTGGGAATTTGATTCTCTTCTCTCAGCCAGTTTTCTCTTCTATAAAGTAGAGAAAATGCATAACCCACAGGGCTCTGGTTAAATAAAACATGAAGTTCCTAGCACAGTGAGGCTCAAGGTAAGCTCGCTTTAAGTATTAGTTAGATTTCTTTCTCCTCAAATATGTCTGGTGTTGGTCTTAATATTTAGAGTTGAAAATTAACTCATGGGGGAGAAAACATAAAAGAACTTCAACTAATGAGTTTGGGTTGTTTTCATGAATTGATCAACATGTTAAGCATATTGAGCAATTTGTCATCTAGAAGTATAAAGTAAAATTACAGTCAAAATTTTGTTTTCATGAGAAATCGTAATAGAATAGTGGGTAAAAAACTTTGGCCATCAGATGTCCTATCTGCTAGTTTTACATAGAACAATAAATCAAATATAAAATCTATCTTCATTCAAGTTTGTTCATCGTCCCAGCTCTTCCTGTGAGACAATTTCAAATCATCCGTATCAACATCATCAGATTGTTTTTGTCTTCTTCCTTGCATCTAGTGAGGCATTAATTCTGTGGCTTCTTGCTTCATAATGACTTTGTCATTTATTCCTTCCTTCTTATTCCCACTGCTAGTCCCCAGCCTAACTATTACAATATTTATAGACAATTGCAATGTTCTCCTAATTAAGCTTCCTGTCCTATACCTTTACTCAAAAAGAAAAGAAAATTAATTGCTTCAAATAAGTGTTTGCATAGATTACTGGAAAATTGAATATCTTCATAACTAGTTACAATTTTTTTTCATATATCTGACATTAGACAGCTCAAGCATATGCCATGGACTCCACTATAACTGGCAACCCATGGACTCGTACAGTGTACAGCTGATGCAGCCTTGCACTGAGGTCCTGTCTATAATGTGTCCAAATCACTCATTCAAACAAATCTGGTTCTTCTACCCCTTCATGATTCTCAATGTTTATACCATAAAATCCAGAGAAAAGCCCGAGATTCATCATCCTTTGTAATGTAGGCCTGCAGTGCCTTCCCAACCCTGTGTCCCACTACTTATGAGTATCTCCCATGACATGCAGACTCTCACCCAGAGCAGACTAGTGCAGAGGCTGCCTAGGGAGCATCACTTACAGTATTAAATCTTAGAGAGGGCTTACTCCTTTGTAGTTATTGACAGTTTGGGAGATTTTCCCCAATGGTAAATTTTTAATAAATATTTGGGAGAGCAGATAAAAGGAATTATTTTACAATAGTCACCTTTAAACTGTGGTTTCATTCTCCATGGTTTTGGTTATCCATGATCAACCACAGTCTGAAAATATTCAATGGGAAATCACAGAAATAAACACTTCATGAGTTATAAATTTCATGCCAATCTGAGTAACATGATGAAATCTCCCTCTGTTCATTTAATAAACTGTTAAATGGCTCACTAAATGATTTTTTAAAATTTCTCCAACATGACAAATCTTTCGTATGTTAAGAATTTGGGTTTCCTTGTCAATGAGCTCCTATTAATATCTTTTTATTTTTGTAGTTGAGTTCTTCCTTTTTCTATTTTTTCTGTAGCACTTCTATTTATGTTCTTCGTATCAATACTCTTTGGTTATACGCATTGCAGATTCCTTGGTCTGTGGCTTTGTTTTACCTTTGAAAGTGGGAGCTTTCAAAGTTAGATTTTTAAAATACTTTACTATTTTTACACGTGTATTTTATATTTAATCTTTACCATCGTGGATTTTACTTTTTGTGTCTTACTAAGTAAATAATTTATTACTGAAAGGCATTAAAATATCTTGATGTATTTACACACAAATGTGGAAAGCAAAACTTTAAAATTTGTATGTCTTCAATCTTTCTGGATGTCAGGTATGGTAAGTTCCTTTACCACATCATATTTTCCCCATATGTATGTTCTTCCAGCATGGTCAAATACTGTGCCCTTCACCCACTGACATATAATGTGAACTTTCTTATTCAGGAAGTCCTATACTGTTACGAGCCTTTGGGAACTCTCCTCTCTTCCACTGGTTCCCATGTCTATCCCTGAACCATGTCAACCTTCTTCATTCATTTGCTAGTATACTCATTGCTATTTGGGGCCCCTTTTTTCTCTATAAATATTAGAATAGACATCAATGTTTTTGAAAAATATAGCTGAAATTTTGATTGAAATTTCATTGAATGTGAAAAATTTTAAAGAAAATTGACATCTTTATAGTAATATGTTTTTCCATCAACATTTACAACAATATTAGATGTAGCAGCCCTATCCTTTCATTTTTGCTCTCTTTTTATAAATTCTAGGAATATACTTTAGAAATTGTACATAGCAGTATTTATTTTTTAAATATAATTTCGAAGTATATTTTAAAGAAATAAGTTTAATCTGCATATATGTACTTTACTGAATATATATCTTTTAATGTTATATTTGCCTATTTTGTGTTTCTATTTTTTCTTTTTCTTCTTTTATAGTTTCTGTTGAATTAACTTGACTTATATTTGTTATTTAATTATTCCTTTTGGCTTAAAACTTGTTTGAAAATTTTAATTGTAGTTTATTTTGTTGTAGTTACTAACTTTATAATATGTACTTTAAATCTAAAGTTAATATGTTTAATTTCCTCCTAAATTATGTTTGGAAACTGTGGAAACTGGTGAGATTTTTGTCACACTTACAGTCTTCAGTTATCTCCGCTGTTGTTGACCAGTCTATCAGCTACGGCCACACAACAAACCACCTCAAGTGGTAGTGGCTTAAAACAACTCTTTCTTTTATTGTTTCAGATCTTACATGTAAGTCTTTAATCCATTTTGAGTTAGCCAATGTGTATATTATAAGATAATTTTATTCTTTTACATTTGTCTGTCCAGGTTTCCCAAGGCAATTTATTGAAAATAAGTTTTTTCTATACATATCCTTGGCTCCTTCTTCATGAATTAATTGTGCATATATATGTGGGTTTATTTCTGGACTCAGTTCTGTTCCATTTACTCTTGTGTTTGCTTTTTTGGGCCCCTTTTGATTAATATAGTCTTGTAGTATAGTTTGAAATAGGGGAATTTTGTGAACTTGACTCCAAAAGCAAGGGAAACGAAAGGAAAAATAAACAGATGGGATAGCATCAAACTAAACTTCTTATGTGCACTGCACAACAAAGGGGACCATCACAAAACAAATAGACAAGCAACTGAATGGAAGGTGTTTATAGTTCTAGTAGGGGTTAATATTCAAAATATGTAAAAAACTTGTATGACTCAAAAATCATTTAAAAATGAGAATAAACATGTTTCCTAATGAAGATATACAGATAGCTGATAGGCATAGGAGATGTTCAACACCACTAATTATTAAGGAAATGCAAATTAAAATCACAAATTAAAAATAAGCTTCATAAATGTACTTGGTTGATACCTTGTAAGTCTCACTGAATCTATAGATTCCTTATCTCTTTCATTTGTTGATGAAGTTTAGTCATTCTTTGTTACCATAGAATTTCTTACATACTTTGATGATTATATCTCCATGACATCGTTCAACATGTTCCTGTCTCCCCTTTATTTTCTATAAATGACATCTGGATTTAGATGCCATCAGGTAAAAGTTCCACTATTAGAGGGTCAATTCTCCTTCACAGATGGTGCGGTATATGAGGTCAGTCCTGAAACAGTCCAGACATTGTTCATATAACAGGAATGGTTTGCACGACATTGATGTCACCTGGCAACCAAGGGTGGTAGACTGGAATGCGCGTGTGTGAGCAATGATGACAAAGATGTGTGACCAATACGAAGTGACTGTACTAGTCAGTGGGGGCAGTAGATGCTGTTGAATGAGCATGTGTACTGTGTGGCCATCACATTCAAAATGACTGAGCAAGTATTACAAAGCAACGAATTTGCGTAAAATTTTGCTTTAAGCTTGAGCATTCCTCTGTGGAAAATATTTGGATGATGCAATTAGTGAAGCAGAAATAAAAGTGTGGCACAAACGCTTCAAAGATGGTCAAGAATCTGTTGAAAGTGACCCACATTTTGGAAGACATGCAACAAGCAGGACACCCCAGAATGTTGAACGTGTATGGGCTGCAGTCAACGAAGATCGGCGACTGACAGCATGAGAACTAGAAGCTGACCTGGGGTTCCGAAACTGCGTCTGAGATTCTGACGCAGGATCTTGGTATGAAATGTGTTGTGGCAAAATTTGTTCTGTGGTTTCTATTATCAGAGCAGGAGGGACATCGTGCTGCAGTTAGGGACATCCTAACAACTTGATTCAAACTGCTACCAATGAACCGGATTTCCTCAAGATGGTCATAACTTTGAAGGGGACTGAGGTGTCATTGTCCAATGTGTGATGTTTTGTTGCTTCTATCTTTTATATTCTTTAGTAAATTTTTCTATTTTTCATATTACATGGCTGGATACTTTTTAGGCAGACCTCATCATACAATTTCATCAGGCATATATAATGTATAGTTCAGTTTTCATGATTTTAGTAGTCCTCAATTCATTAAATTCATTAGTGGTTGCAAAACACTTAATTCTCTCATTCTTTATTTTTCATAAGGTAAGATATTTCTGTAAAGTGAAACTTTGCTTCATTAAGCTATTTGGTTGCCTTAAGTTGTTGGCATAGTAAAAGCAATTTAAATGTTTGATTTTTCCTTTTATTTATTATTTCTCTAAATGATCAGCTTTCACCTAACCCGTAGGCCCTCTAGTCTAAATGGAGAACGAAAATTGTCGTGGTCACTATTGCCTCTGCTGTAGACTGAAGTTCTGGCTTCACTTTCTTTCTTTATTTATAGTACCCGGGAGTTTTCCTTTACTTTGACCTTCGTACCTGCCCTCTCTCTCAAGAAAAAGTCATATTTTTGTCCAGAATTTTCAGATTTAAAAATGGCAGGTTTGTCTTACCATCCTAGTCTGTCATATCTACAGACACATTTCAGCTCATTTCTTAAAGCAGTTTGCATATATTCTCTGAAAATGTCAATGTGAGTGAATTTTAACATATCAGTGCATTTTAAGAAAAATATAATTCAGTTTTTTTCAAAATTACAGAATAGTTCTTTATGTATAAACAATAATTTTTAAGCATGTCTATAAAATATAACTTCTGGAGGGAATTATTATGTATCATATGCAAAAGATTAATATAGCAGGGAACGATTTCAGGTGGAAGTGATATGAGTTAAGAGGTTCCGTGGTCCTCAGTGTTCCTTCTAATTGGAAGGTTGAGGGAACATTGGATTCTTCTGTTTGAAGAATATAATATAATTTTCTCCTCTGCTATCACACATTTAAGTTTTCTTTTACCTAATGGGGTAAAATCATACTTTTCCTTCTATTGGCATACAAGTTAGACAATACATCATTTTATTCCATAACAAATTGTCAAGCAGAAGTGGGTTACCTCTATGTTTATAAATAATTTTTTTTCAGGGCTGTCCTCCAGTGAAAATTCTCCTTTTGTTTTTCAAATAGTTAATCTACATACAAATATCCCTGGTGATCATAATTGTGTCCACATATTATTGGGAGGAAAAACAAGTACATAGTCTATCTTTGGTAGTAAGTGCTGGTGAGGCTCTGTCAGCTGTATGTTGCCTTGTTAACAGAGCTGACAAGTCCCTGCATTACCAGTTCAGTGTGAGCGTGGACCTCATAGCACTAGGTAAGGGGATTTAGTTTCAGGCATTTGTTTGGGGGCTGATGATACCAGCTTACTTGGTGGGCATACCAGCACACATGTGGGGCATAAGAAAGTGAACGGTGTGTTTTAAAAATTCTACCATGAATGTTGAGTACACTTATGAAACTCAGGAAACTTCTCTTTTTTATCAATGGAAAAATACGTCTGTCAGGTACTTGTAATTGTGCTTGCCAAACTCAACTTAGGAAATAAACAAAGCCAATACAATGATTTCTTCATCACAGAGGACTCCAGGAGTAGAGGCTAAAACTGTGTTCTCAGTCCCATGAGATGCTGAACTTGAGTTCCACCAAGGGACTCAGATCTGGGAGCAAGTAGATACTTTCAGAATTAAAAGAATGTGCTATAAAACATAAAAATAATTTGTTGAAATCTACTCAATAAACTGTCACCTTAATGATATATAAATTAACAGCTATTCTTATTTCTACATTTGAAGAAATTTTTAAAATACAAAGATAAATAAATTAAAATTCTTAACTGCTTAGGAATAATTCTGAAAAAGATACTTATTATTTATTGAAAAAAAAGCTAGGGGGGACTGGAAATGGGAGGGAGGTGGGGAGGGCTGGGGGGTGGGCTGGGATGGGAGTAAAAGACAGAAAACTGTACTTGAACACCAATAAAAATAAAAATAAAAAAAATACTATGTAATTCAAAAGAAGAAGAAGAAGAAACAAATTTGCCCTGGCTGGTATGGTTCAGTGGACTGAGCACCAGACTGTGAACCAGAAGGTTGTTGGTTCAATTGCCAGTCAGGGCACATGTCTGGGTTGCATGCTATGACCCCAGTAGGGGGTGCTTGAGAGGCAACTGCACATTGATGTTTCTTTCCCTCTCTTTCTCCCTCCCTTCCCTTCTCTAAAAATAATACATAGAATCATTTAAAAAAGAAACAAAGGTGATGTGTACTAGTTTCGGCTTTCTTATCTCTAATATCACTTAATGAAGAGGGGTTGGATGGTGTGGGAAGTGTATGGAGCCATGGGCTAAGGGGGAGTGTGCATTCAGGATGGTAAAAGGGGAGAAATAATGTTGAGGGTTTCATATACAGGAAACTTTAATTCTTACAATGAGACAATGAAAAGGCTACCATTATCATTCCCATTTTACAGATGAGGAAACTGAGGCACAGAGAGACCGAAGTAAATGACTCTTACAGTTGGCGATAGGGTTAGGATGCAGCTCTCAGGTGTGTCTCCTTGTTAGAGTGAAGGAAAAGGGTGCAGGTTTGACAAGTAAGAGTCACAGAGGTTCCTATATGGTTAAGGTCGGTTCTTGCCAAGGATTTTTATAGCTAATTGTGAAGATACCAACACACAGAATACATTTCCATCCCTTCATCTTCCTATTCCTCCTTTCCCTTTTATATTCACATTAATTTGAGGAATCGATAGGGTATAATATAAAAGATGTTCATTGTATCATCACCAGTGCACTGGGTCAGGCTCTATCAGAAAACAAAGACACTCTGGTTTCCGAGCTGGAATCATTTAACATAGCGAACCATGCCTCTGTCCCTGTGGGCCGTGCTGAGAAACGCAACAGGGTTATTGAGTCACTTGATTGTCTTTGCCTCCTGATATCATTAAGTCTTTTCTGCAATAAAAGCTCCAACTGCTTTTGGTGGCAGGGGCTACGTAGTGGGAGGAACAAAACAATTTCTCTTTCCTTTATTTTACTTATGTATGAATTTCATATACATAGGAACCAACAAGAACTAACACTGATTCTCTACATTTACCATTAAATATCTTTCAGTCCAAGAATCTGGCCTGTCATTACCTCTGTGACAAAAGCAAAAGCAATTACAGGATCGATTCTTTCTTTCTTCAGTTGCTACACTGTGTAATAGCTGTCATCTAGCCTTCTATTTTGGACTCGTGGCACCCATGGATCACAGAAAAGTTGCATTTCCTTTTTAACAGCTATACTTGTGCAATTGTTAGAATTTTTTTCATTATATTGAATTGAAATCTGTCTTTTAATCACTCCCATTCTATGGGATTAATTTTACCTGAGATTGTGTGGCCTTTTTTTTGTAACTGCAGCCCATTTAGATATTTTCAATCAGCTGTAAGGTAGCCTCCTGCTAATTATCTTTTTGTTTTTTGCTGGAACACCCCTAGCTTCTTTACTCATCATACAAGGTATGGCTTTCTTACCGTTCTCACAACTCCTTCCTTCCTCTCAATCCAGCTTTGCCAGCTGCCCGTTATGGGTGCTTCCCAGGTGCCATGCAGGTCTGCAGACTTGATCTGACCAACCAGAGCGCACAGATGTGTAAGGCTTGTTCTGGGTGTTTGTTTTCTAGTCACGCATTAGGCTAAGCCAGAAAATCCCTGAATAGACAACCTCTGTAAGAAGAGCATGCCAAAGAAAAGCCCACATAGGCTGACAGGGTTGTGGAACTGGCTGTTCATATATTTAAACATCAAAATTTCAAAACAACATTTTTTTCTTTTACTAGCAGAAGTTAGTAAGAGGATAGTATTTTTTTCTTTTACTAGCAGAAGTTAGTAAGAGGATAGTATCTTCTAGGCACTGGACATTGAATACTCATGTCTCTGGTTTTCTCTGCATGGAATGTTCTCTATCTGTTCCAACTACTTGGCACACATCTGCTCTTCTTTTCAGCACCTTCTTTGTGAGGAATTCTTGACTGCCTGACACACTTCACTAAGTGACCTTGCCCTGACCAAAGCAGCTGATGGCAGGGAGAGTTGTGTTCAGTCTGTAGTCCCAGCTGATAGGGCGAAGGGATGGGACACCTAACTGAATGGCATACATGATGTGGCCCAGCTCACAAAGATGAATGGGGCCTGATAGACTTCTCTTCATGGAGTGCGGCGGAAGACAGAGGGCATGGGCCCGTAGCTATAGGAAGAACCGGTCATGGGTCACTTGGAGCTGCCATGGCCCTCGTACTGTGCAAGCTAAAGTCCTGGGAAAAAAGTTTATAGACAGAGAAGAGCAGAGTGAAAGACTTCATGAGTGAGAGACCCCTGGCTCGAGGCAGTGCTGGAGCGAACTTTGGCTGGCCTTGTTTATTTCCATTTGCCAGGACTTCCTGGTCTTCATATCCTCATGTCCAGTGTCTTACAGACATTTTAAAAATGTGTATTTTCTCTTGTTGTTGTTTGAGGTGAGAGGCATCTGGTTAAACCAAATCCCTGTTATTCTATCTTGGCTAGAAATGGAAATTATGGAACTTGTTGATTCATTTCTTTAGAAAAGTTTGATTAAAGATTGAAGTTAGTATACTTGTTGATATTTCTTCCTGGAAGATTTCCTTTAATTTCTGATTAGGACCTTAATCAAAGAGATGTATGTCATTCTTACAATTTAAAGCCCCTCCTTTGTGCTATAAGTATCTCTGACAAGAGTATAATATGCTTAATCTTTGGTTTCACTGCTACAAATTATCAAAGCTGAAGTTAAAGGCATTGAGTTAATAATGGATTAAGATGTCACTACATTTTCTTTAGAGGAAATTCATTCCATTGAATCATTTGAGTAAAAATAGTTTCCCAAGAGGAACTTAATTCTAGAAAGATAATGATCTGTTTTAGATCCCTGCAATTTACACTTACATTTTGTTAGCTTCCAAATTGTGAGTATGGGAAGTGTTGCAAGACTTAGAAAGCTGGTTGGTACGTAGTTCATGCAATTCATTCCCACAACTCAGGGGAAACAAACATATTTAGGAAGGGAGCATGGGCCTGCACTCGAGGATTCGGAAGTAAGCTTGCATGGCTCTCTGCGCATGAGGTCACACAAGAAGTACTACTAATATTATCGGAAATAGCAATATGCTTACAGTGTCCTTAAAAACAAGGGAAATGACAACATGATTTTTACCTCTACTTACAAGAACAACCACTCATCTGTGAAGTCTCAAAGAGAAAGACTTCCTTCCCCATACCAAATGCTTATGCCTGAAGAAGGGACTCCCACTCTCACCTTCCCATAATGGCGATTGCTCCTTAACCAAGTAGAGCAGAGGAAGGCAGATCACATTATGTCCTTCACCTAGAAGCAGCACACATGGTCTAGTCTAGGGAGAAAGCCCCCACTACTTCAGGGGCTCAGCAGAAGCTCTCCCCCTCTTTGCATCTGGACTGAAGGAAGGCTGGCACCGTGGGCACTTAGGAATGAAACCTCGATTTCTCCAAGCTTCCTTACAGAGGACTGATCTCAGGCTGCCTGATGAGAGAAGAGCCCAGTGACTGGCAAATGATGAGTAAAAAAGTTTCTGAAAAAAATCAGAGCCTTTGTTATTGTTGTTGTTATTATTACAACATAATGACAGACAGAATTTTCATCTTTCCAATGGTACAGTCAATTAAACAAAGAATGCTTTCTAGAAATGATTTTGGGATGTGTTACAAATGGTACATGAATGAAACTCCAGAATTTAATATGCCTAAAAGTCTAATCGGAACATCCAATGTGAGATCTCTCTATTGAAAAAATAACAAATAAGCAACAAAAAAACCCACTCCAAAATAAGAATGTTTTAACTTTTTTACCTGTATCTTAGGAATATAACCTATGGATATAGGAGGGGTAAAGAAAATATGAACTTCAAAGTTAAAAATCCAAGTTTAAAGCAAAGTTTCACCACTCACTCCACTTACAAACTTGGGCAAACTATATTGATTTTTCATATTTTCAACTATAAATATAGGAATATTACTCTTCAAAATATTTGCTAGGCTTAGATGAGGATTTTTGCAAACTGGACTTCTGTAATGTGTCCATGTGCTGCACAGAAAGGGGGAAAAACCAGCCAGGCTGCCTGCTCAGAAATGTGGTTTAGCAACATTCTTTCTGGTGTGGGTGCCACTGGGTCAAAGACTTTGTGATTCAACACTTCCCTTCATTTGCCTGTACCCCCTCAAGTTTAAAAAATGTCACAAAAAGCAGAGCTTTTTATCACAAGTATAAGTGTTCAGGGTACATCTCTGAGTTGTCAACCTCTGCCAAATCTCTGTCTCCAACATCCTATTGCCCATCTTTGGGCACCACTGAGGCTACTGCTTTCTCTCCAGGGATCAGATAGAAACAATAAAAACAAATAGCTACGGGATATATGATTGATACCTTTTAGTAACTCTAAAGCTAAAAACCCAACTACTATTGCCTCTAATATAAAAAAAAAACTAGGTCATTTAATATGAAAAGTTACAGTGGTAAGTGCCCCAGCATAGCCCGCCAACACTATGGTCTGGGAGCCACAGCAGCCACACGTGGGCCTGCGGAAGTGTTCTTCACGGACTCCAGAGGCCTGACGAGTGGCAGAAGCTAAGAAATGAGTCACTCCTGGGGAGCAGAAGCCACAGGGAGCCCAAGGGACTTTGCCAACTATGACTTATACCTTGGGTCCAAAGAAGTCTGAACCAGGGCAGTGAAGTAGGTTAACAGTTACAAATTAAGGGTGAGGTGGTGGGTGAACTATTCTTCCATCAGATTGGTGAACTTGCAAGACAGGCAATGTGCTCTGTGAATCTTAATCGTGTTTTCCTGAAGGCAGCGCTGGCAATCGCAGTCTTGTAGGGAGTTGTGTGTGCTAAAGTCTTCGTGTCAACCGTGGGCGGGAAGGGAAAGCTCCTTCTCTGAAGTTAATGTCCAAAACAGGAGAGAATCTTTCCCTTGCCCAAATAGAGAACACACGGAGAAGGAGCCCAAGTTAGAGCAACGCTGAATTAAGGCAAACGTCTTACATGTTACTTACCATTGATAATGACAGAATTTGAAATGGATTATGATAGAATTACATCTTTATTTCTTGACATGCATAATATACACTATTTGTATATGTCTGGTCTAAATTAGCAAGTTTAAGTGAGACCACAAAGATTCTATCAGTGGAGAGGGTCGCTGCTGGTTCCAAGATTTATCTGAATAGTCAGTCTATGGAAGTTCTCTTTAAATATATTAGACAGAGCCCATCAGTGTTACGGGAACTACTGCGAGCAAGGCACTGCGCTGCAGCAATCTCTCCTTGCTTTCTCACACAAACTCACATTTTATTCACAATAAACATGTCTTGTATCTTGTTCAAAATGGAAGCATATTTAAAAGTCTTCGGGTAGTGAGTAATCAGTAAACCTGGGGCCTGAGTTTAGGCTCCAGAATGGGATATAATAACCCACCTAATTCCCTAAATTATGTTAAGATTCGGGTCCAGGAACCAAATGGTGTACTACTCACTGCTGCACTATAGTGGAATCATTTGTCTCTACAAATTAATTTCTAGTAGCAAATTAAGGCAGGAACAGATGATTACTATGAGCCTACCAAAACATTCAGAACCACGGTTCTAGGTAGCATTTGTAGAGTATCATCAAGCATAATAAGAACTATGTTGTGCCCGAAACACTACACAGAGTGCCATGTTTTCCAAACTGGGGCGCCAGTACACTGTTATTTTATGAAGTTGAATGGTGAACTCGAATATGTTTTTAATATGTCATATTAGGTTTAGAGGAAATACCAAGCATGTAATGGAAGAACCAAGCAGAAGCCCGTACTCCAGAATGTGTGCTTTTATTGTCTCTGTATGTTGCACATCTCAGTGAGGTGGCTTGCAAAGCATTCTAAAGTGTTTCCTTCTAACAACGGGTGCATGTACATGAATCCAGCCAGGTAAGATGAGAGCCCTTATTTCATTTGATCAAATCTGTTTCTCCTTGAGAAAAGAAAAAGAAACAATAAAATGAATATAAAATAGAAACAATCATGACATTTTATTTGTAAACAGTGTGTTCAGACAGCAATGCTTTCAGTTACAGCCGTTCTTAAATCTCCTGATTATCTCATGGTGATGGAATTGTTCTGCATCTAGTATGAATCTTATTATCTCAGTTCTTTCCAGTGCTACCAATGGGTAACCTTGAGCAAATGAATGTTCTGGTTTTAATTCTTCATCTTTAACATATGAAAAGGACATTTTTTTGTCTACCTGTCTTATTGAGATAAAGTGAACAATGAACTCATCCATTATTTGCTCAGGACACATAATAATTTATATGATTTGAGTTGTAAAGTGTGAGTATTTTATTTCCTATAATCTTCCACAGAGAACAGGAGCTCTTAATAATTTTATGTAGTCTAGTATATTTTCCATTGTTATTAATAAAGATGATTTTTTAAAAAAATCCAAAAAGATCATAGAAGAAATATTTTATGATTTGGGAATATGTGACTGAAATCCACATGAATATTAGAGTGCAATGTTCTTTTTTATTTAATTAGAAAATGCCAACAGAAATCATAATTTTTATTTGACCAATTTTCAGAAACATCCTCTGGTATTATTGAATAAGTGTTGAATATACTTTTGTCACTTCCAAGTATACTAGGTGCTATTGCTGTCCCACAGGTGGTAAATGATTTAATTTCCACATTGCTACTATTTTTAACTACTACCATTAAAGATGAAAAATTGGGCACTTGGAAGGAAACTAAAAAATTCAGTTTTGTGAAACCAGAAGACAGAATATATTATATTTGAACTTTCATTCTCTCAATACTAACTCAACAACCAAATTTTTATGTCCAGTTTACATGTATGTCTAGGCTTAACTTTCTAAATTACATAATTTATTTACAAATGAGTTTATGTGGCTGTTTTTCATTGTGCAAAGTATGCTGCCTTATTCCTTCAACATTCAGAACTTCTCATAGGATCCTTTTGGCAAAGCGATAATTTTCCATCTTGTAATGAGTAAAGTAAGTTGGGATTGAGAAAAAAAGGAGAGAAAGAACTCATGGACACGGACGACACTGTGCTGATTGTGGGGTGGGGTGGAAGTAGAAGAGGGTGTGGGAGGATAAATAGTAATGGAAAAACACGGTAAAAATGCGATGGATTAAAAAGTTAAATGTATGTTTTTGACAATATCAAGGTTTCTATTAGAAACTTGATTCTTGTGTAAATATCCTTCAGTAATGTGTTTATGAAATTGAACAGCGTCTTTTACTCTAACAATTTTTGTCTTTGACATTTATTTCAATCCAGGCACATTCCTGAATCTCCCAGAACACTCTGATTCAAAGGTGCATCTCCACTGACTAATTTGTACAATTAGAGTATTGCCCTTTGCCTTTCAATACA
Organism: Tonatia bakeri; assembly: GCA_004024845.1. NCBI lineage: Eukaryota > Metazoa > Chordata > Mammalia > Chiroptera > Phyllostomidae > Tonatia > Tonatia bakeri. The sequence goes on from PVIA01001830.1 coordinate 81,044, forward strand.
GGAAGTGCAATGTGTAGAATAGTTTATTTAGTTTTGGAGACCTAGTACAAGGTTACAGATGCAATGCACCTATGTAAATCACACCGGAAATGGCCCAGGTGAAATTAGCCTCTTTAAATCAGAAGACTGCATTGCCACCCAATACAAAGACCTCTGGGAGCTCATATAAAAGCTACCAATGCAAGTTAGATTACTGATATATTACATGATAGCCACTAGCTAGCAAGGGAAAATTGAAACAATGAATTTTTTCACAGGTAACTGACTAATACATGAATATGTAGTTGGCTGCATTTTTAAGAGGGACTGTGCTTTGTTTTCTATGACCAAATGTGTGCAACATTTCTACTGTTTCCACCTAATAGTTTGTTAACCCTAGTAAAGGTTTACTACAACATCTGAATCCTAAAGGGTATTTCATAGGGCAGGACTTTTCAACCTCACTACTACTGGCATTTTGGGCCAGAGAATTCTTTGTTGCTGGGGACTACCCCGTGCATTCTAGGATGTTTGGCAACATTCTTGGTCTCTACTCTCAGGATTCTAGTAACACCTTTTTCCTCAACACCACCCCTGGTACAATAATGAAAAACGTCTCCAGACATTGCCAAATGCCCCCCTGAGAAGCAAAATCACCCGGGTTGAGAATGGCTACTACAGAGCCAAAAAGGGAGTAAGTCTTTTCTCCCATCTTATTCTCTTTCAGTCTTCATTGAAGAGACTTCCTTATGATTGCTTAGCATCTTACAGAATTGCTGAGGGGATCCTATTCCATGCTTCAGTAAAAAATACAGTTGCATTTTACTGAGAGCTTAGGAAGCACAATTTTTATCTTGGGATCATGTCTGTTTTTGTTTTGTTTTTCATTGAAAACTGAATCGGCTGATTTAATGCAAGAAATTATCCAAAAGAGTATACCACCTCACCACTTTACTTGTATAGTAGGAAACTGGATTACTACTGAAAAATTTAGCTACTTGAATTCAAAATAGGAACATTCGAATTGAAAGTGTGTGTATAACAAGAATATATGGAACAAAATTTATTTTACATCTTTTGTAATACAGTATGAACAGCTATTCATTACTGGCTTTCTTCTTTAGCTTTCAATGTATCTATCCAATCAGTATGTGTTTGTGGCAGGTGACAGATCACAACTTATTGTCTTAAAGTCACAGGCAGCACCAGCTTTCAGCCAATTCAAAACAGGGTGTAGTATGGCTGCAGAAACCTCTGTCTCATGGTTTGACTCTGCCCTCCTGCATGTGCGGTGCTGGCCTCCTTTCCAGAGAGGCTCTCTCATCATGCTTGCAAGCTAACCATAGTTGAAAGTCTTAAGTTCTTCCAGATTTAGATCCAGAAGGGAAGAGAGGGCATTTGTATCTGAGGATAGTTTTTGTCTTACCCAAACTACATGAACTGTATTGAATGGGAGAGAATTGATAATATTTAGTTGGCTGAGAAAAAATTAAATTGTTTTGGGGACAAAAGTAACATATAATCATTTCTAGGGGTTTCTAGCCTGGTTCACTTATAAAAAATAATAAAGCCTTTGACAGCAGGCATCATAACTTATATTTATTTTATTTCTCTTGAACCTTTATGATACTTGGTGTTCAACAGGCATGCAGTGAAAAACGTGCAGGTTACAAAGGGCTTGGAAATCATACACTTATTTGCACAAAGAGATCAAAGCATTTTTGTATTTAAAATAAAGCACAATTTTATGGACTCTCCAGAGGATAAGAGTATCAGGGGAGAAGGGTATTATCTTATTTTAGTTTTCATTGTAATGTCTTACCCGAGGTCATAGAGAGTAAGATGATAAAATTTCCACTTACACAATATCTTTTCTGAGAGAAAGGAGATCCAAAAGTAGTTCTCACAGAAGGGAAGGGGTGAGCGCAAACATTATTATTATTAAAAGGTTTATTTCACTAACAAAGTTGAGTTCTCCTGTATAGTATAAAACCACAAAGGTGGGCTTAACAAATCCCTGAATTCTTAGATATGAACAAAAAAGATCTCGATACCTGTATCAGATTAAATTAAAAAATAAAGCTTATTTACATCATGTTTTCTTTGAGACTTATTTGGATAAGGAAATTAAGCTTTATGGCTTAATTGCCCACTCAGTGCGTTATCAGCAGGGGTCCTGGTTTTGATCAATACCATGCTTCACTCACCCCAAAGAATGGTAACATGATGTCCCCATTGTGCTTCCTGATAACACATCTCTGTGTGTGGGAAATGGAATTGTCATTTCACAAAACATGAAACACGCTGTGTTAGGTGAAGTCTCATATTTTCATATATTTTGACAAAAGCAAGACCAATCCTATTTGCACAACATATGTGTTTAGTTTTAAAAATACAATTATTTTTTTCTAGTGCAATGAAGATGACATTTAAAGTAACTAATATTGAAAGTTGTTTTATTTATGGCAAAGCAATATAATTCTAAATTACTTGTGTAACTATGTTCAGATGCAATTTATACACCAAATGTGATTCATTGCAAACAATACACTTAATTTTTTATCAACTCAAATAATGATAAATCTGATTTTATAATATTTCAAAAAGATTCCCTTTTCGAGTTGGAGAAGATTACATGTTTATAACTTAGAAAAGCAAATACTACTTTATATAAAGAATTTAAAGAGTCAAAATTATATTAAAAATAGCAGTAGAAGGAATGGTAGAAGTATCTTGGGCGTAGTTCAAATGCCTTTGATGTTTTTGTTGAATGAAGTCTATTTAAATCTACTCTATCTGCTATCTTTCAGCAGAATTGTTAATTATCTGGGAAATCTTCATTTACAAAGATGACTCCTGAGCTAGATTTGGGTTTATAGACTTTGGGTGACATTGGTAACCAGCAATAGAAGTCACAGTTCTTTGAGGAAATGTCCTAGCATTTACCTTCCAGACACAGTTGGTGAACCGGGGGTATTTCGTGCACGGGGAAATATTCTTCTAGTAGTCAGCCAGGTGATTGTTAAGTTTTTAAGTGATATTTTCCTGTGCAGTTTTTTAAAGGGAAGTTGTTTGTTATTTGAGGTTCTTCTACTTATTGATATAAACAGTTGCAATGTATTTGGCTTCTCTAATTGTTGATCCTTTAATCTGTAAGAGCCAAAATAGTGGCAGGGAGTTGTTTGGGAGATTCTAGGAGAAAAGGAATGCCGAAGAGGAAGCTCAGGGTCTGGGACCTGGAAGCTTGGTGGGTCTTTGTTCCCCTTCTTCTGTCCTGACACTCCCAGACACTCCCAACTTTTCTGTCTCATGCCCTTAGGTGACATCCAGCTTCCCTCTGGCTCCCTCCAGCCTGAATCTGCAACTGTGCAAAATGACCTTTTCTTTGGAGGTATCTCTAGTTCAAACGCAGACCAAAGACTTCAATGAATGGTATTAAATTCTCTAAGTAGAATCATAGGCATCACTATATTCCTAAAGCAGCTTGGGGATTAGTAACATTTTGAATTTGCAGTTGTCACAGAAATTTAGAATAAAGTAGGATTTATTTGAATGACAAATGATATCATAAAATACTTAGATTTTAAGGTTTTTAAATATAATGTTATAAATATTATAATTGCAAGTATGTGAAAATAATTGAACTCAAACATAAAACATTTCTTAGATATCAAAGGCTATTGTTTTCACTGAATTTAGTAATAAATTTGATTTTACTAAATAAATTCTCATTACTAAATGTGATTTTTTTCCCATGCCATTAACAATTCTGTATACATTTTACGGGTAAACTCCCTAAAAGCAGTCGGTAACTTTACATACAACTTGAGAGAAGCAAACTAGTTTAGTGTTTCCGTAAAAGGCCAAGCTAGAAAGCATTTTAAAAAGATCTTCCTCACTTCATTTTTGTCATGGGACCCTGTGAGTCTTCAACCAAAAAAAGATTCATATTTTCCAAGTTCGTTATGAGCCCAGAGGTTCAAGTAGAGTTTTACTTGTGGACATTATGTATTTTCAACCTTCCATGAAGAGAGAACTTGACTTCTAATAAGTTAAAAGTAAACAGAGAAAACCGTGTGTTTGAGACTCTTTCATATAACCCTTTGCCTGAACTGACTGCCAAATGAAAGTGTACTTATGAAATAAAATGGGAACCAAAGGAAATAAAATATATTAAGCAGAAAACTGGAAAAACTTAATAATGAGAATAAATAAGGCCATCGGAGACACTAAGGTTGAAACACTGTATTTTCAAATAATAAAAAGGCAGCAACATCTCCTTTTGGGACTTCATAAAATGGGTTTTAGACCTATCGTTTGTTGACAATGCAGGTAAAAATAGAAGAGACCGGGCAAACAAATGTCCCAAGGCTCGCTCTGATTGGAAGTATTATATTCCCTCAAAAGGGTCAAAAAGGAACATGTAAGAAAAGTTCCCTGCAGATTCTCCAAGAGATTATTTTTAGGCTCATAGGAAAATAGGTGAGCACGGTGAATGCAAGGCTGAATATCTTGGGATTCTAGAAAAATCATGGCAGGAAAAATAGCTAAATCTGGTCCTCCCTGGTCTTTCCGTCTGCTGACAATGCCCAGGCGGGCTGCTAGTGGATTGGAGGTGCGGCAAGGCTACAGACGAGGACAGCAGGTAAGAAGCTATTTTGACAGTCCAGACAAGAGACTGGGCACCTAGACTCTGGTCATGCAGATGAACTGAAGGAAGGTGAGAGGATGGATCACATGGCTATTTAGAAATGTAATCACCTGGCTTTGCTGAATAAATGGAGAGAGAGACAAATGAAAGGAAGGAGTGTAGTATGACACCCAGATTTCTGATTTGAACAGGAAGAGGTTATAGCCTATGTGAACTGACTTGCAAATACTCAGCAACATGCAGTCTGCAGCTGGTGTGTAATGCTGACCCCCTACCTTGGCCCAATAAGTAACAGGGAAATCAGATGATGTTTTCTTCATCTCTTGGGCATGTGTAATGCATCCTCAGTGGTTAGGACATTTCCTTGGGCTCTCACTCACTTCTAAATAGTTTTGGGAGGATGGAGGAATCAATGGGTAGAACATAGGATGCTTAGGGCAATGTAATTACTCTGTATGCTATTATAATGGTGCTTGCATGTTGTTAATTTGTTCAAAATTAAAATGTACAAAACCAAAAGTGAACTTCAATGTAAACTACGGACTTTAGGTGATAATGGTGTGCCAGTTTAAGCACATCAATTGTCACAAACACACCACACTAGTGGTGGATGTTGATAATGGAGCAGGCTGTGCATGACTGGGGCCAAGGGGTATATGGGAAATCCATACATTCTGCTCAGTTTTGCTGTGAACTTAAAGTGCTCTAAAAATAAAGTTTAATTCAGAAAAAATCAACAGCCATTGGAGCTGATGCAAAGTGCATATCTACAGCTCTTGTGTCTTAGACCTAAGGGAAAAGCTGAGATGGTGGGCTGGTGGGAAGTGTGAAATAGGCTGTGACACATGCTGGGACCCATGCTTTAGTGACTGAGGCACCACACAGTTCTGTTTAAGGATCAGAAAAAAAAAAAACAGAATAGAGACATTTTAGGAAATAAATCGCAGAAAGAAACTGAATGACAGCAATTTTTTTTTCGTGTGAGTGTAGATACATGATCTGCTCTACGGAGGCAACTCTAATTCCTGTGTTCTAGAAAACTCAAAGGCACGTATGTGTGTATGAGTGCTCTTTTTCAAGATTTTTAGGTTTTCTTTCTTCCCTTTTTTTAAAGGTTTTTTTCCTAGTTATTAGGACATATTACATCTAGGCTAGAACATATGCATGAACAGGCTTTCTACTTATAAATTGAAATTCTGCTAGCAATTGAAAAATAAATCATTCAATACATTTTAATTTAATACTGTTATGTTCCAGACACTGTTCTAAGTGGTGGGGCTGTACTAGTAAACAAAACAAATAAAATCTCGACCTTCATGGAGTTTACAGTTAGGTTAAGGAAGAGAGAAAATAAATGCACAGTTGAGGTTATAAAAGAAGCAGAAGGCGCTAGAGAGTGGTCAGGGAGAGAGGTGCTTGCTCTTATCCACAGGGTGGTGAGGAGATAGTAGTGAATGAAGGACTCATGTGCAAACCAGGAGGAAAAGGGCTTCAGGCAGAACGAAGAGCAGGGCATTCTTGGTAGGAAGAATTGCAGGCCAGAGAGGTTGAAACAGATGTGGGAGGTGAGTCAGGGAGGTGCCCAGTGGTCAGATCATTTTGTTCCCTGGAGGCTGTTACGTATCTGCTGCTACAAAGCAAGTCACACCAAAACCTAGTGGCTGAAAACCTCGTGGTCTAGGGTATCCTCCCTCACTTGTCTGGCATCTCTCCTGACAGGGTTTTCCATCTTGGCCCTCTTCACGTAGTGGCTGAAGTATTCCAGGAGGATGAGCTTTGGGTCTCTCATCATTTTGGTTTCATCTTGCGTTTTATTGTGTTTGTTTGTTTTCATCGCAGTCAGTGCAGGAAAGAAAACCAGATATTGAGCGAAGTAAAATAAAAGGCTGAGCAGAAGACATCAGAAAGTGCATTGGTTTGGAGGGAGGAGAGATCAGAGCTGGAGCCTGCCAAGAGGCTGCACTGCCCTGGCCAGGAGGGAGTCTCCGGGATGGAGGACCTCAGTGATTACCGACTTCAGTTTCTCCTTTGACCGTCAAGAAAGTGAGTCTTTGAAATGCTGTCAGGGACCTATCCTGAAGACCTGTGGGCAGAATGCAGCCTGCAGATAAGTCTTATTTTACCCTCAATACATTATATTTTTAATTAAATTTAGTTTGCAATATTAAAACATGAGGAGCTTTTACATAAATCAATATTTCTGGCTTTTCCTGAAAGCTCAAGGTATCTGGAATACCGGATTGTTTGCAGCCTTCCCCACCAAGTCTGCCAGTCATTTCTAACCCTGCTTGAACTTCGGTGACAGTTTACTGTGACCTCTGGCCCACACAGGTTTAATGGCACAGAGGAGGCCAGAAGCTCTTACTATGTGTTCTTCTTACTCCTTTTTCATGGCCTTTCTTTGTGATTCTAGTTTTACTGATATTTTTCTCAGACAATATCCATTCAAATCTTGCTTTTTCCTCTGAAGTGGATAAAGAAGTTTGGGTATATTACATTTTATTAGAGCTACTCCTACCCTTACACACAGAACAAAAGGCAGACTGGTGATCCCAGATGAGGACCATGGGGGGACGTCAGCTGACAATGAAGGCACCGGTGAACCCCTGCCTCCGGAGGGCCACCGTGAGAGTGACTGCAGCGGAAAAGAACCCATCGTAAACTCTAATTACCATATCTAGTGCCTTCTCACTCAGAGTTTACTCATTAGAAAGCATCGTATCTTTTAGCCTTTTATTAATTTGCTATAAAAACATTGCTTTCCCAGTGCAGAGGCATACAGCGGAATGATTCCTGCTGCCAAGCAACAAATTAAAACAAGAGCTTTCTGTGTAGTCTTACCCAGCTTGTAGAGTATGCATTAGATGCATTAGACTTGATAGATTCAGCCGAAACATTGTACTCATAAAAGGGTTCATGTTAACTTTAAAATATGTCTTTTGAATAACATATAAAACTCCATAAATGGCTCTACATACTATCCTTTGCTATATGTACACAGAATTCTTGCCACCTTTCTTTTACCTTTATTTTGCAATAAATATCTAGTTATCCTCTCTATGGTCACTCTGAATGTCATGGGATTGTTTATAATTAGCCGTTTTGTGTCTTTGACTGACACGTGTGTTTAATAAAGCAAGAAATTCAAAGAGCTGCTTCACGTTTCATGCAAACTAGTACTTCCCATAGACTGTAACTGAGGTAATACATTGCCCATGTTTATATATTAACACATATGCACATCAAAATCAGCACACCTACACACACTCAGGCAGAATGACTGCCTCCACATTTCTCCTGAAAAAGCATTAACTGGCACTTAGAAATGATGAAAGCCATATTACTCACCAAAAAGAACAGCAAATTTCACAAGAGGTATAGTAAATACATATTCTGGCCAAAATGTTTGTCACTTCATTGAAATTTATATCCCTATAAATGACGGTAGAATAAAAATATTGTCAATCTTCAATTTTCTTGCTAGAATTAAAGGGACTAATAATAGCTGGTAAACATCTGTCTCAGAGGATGTCGAAGATGGCTTTGGGCAATTATTTTTGTTAATCGACCTCGTTCTTGGCATATAATCAGATGATGTTGCCCCGGAGACCTTACTCCAAAGATTTCCTTACCTGTACTCATTGCTTTGCTAAATACGAAGCTTAGAGTCTTCTCTTGTACTCTATCAGCTGGCTTTTCCTCTAAGTCACAGATTATTAAATCATTTCCTATGTGATTAGCAGGATCATGTCTTTATATTGCCTCCAATCACTTCTAGCTCATCCCTGAGTACCCAGAAAGTGTCAGGGAGTACAAAAAGGCGAATGAGCTCAGATTATACCAAAGAAGGGCACCCTCACTCTTAGGTATCAAAGCCCTCTTAGATCAGACTTTGTCTCCCTTTGAAGCTGGCCTCCCTTCACCCATCTGCTCTAGACAAACTGGTCCAGTGCCAGTGTCTGAGCATGCCTTCAACTTCTGTGCGTTCTTAGCCTGGACCTGAATTCCCAGTGCTACCTTCTCCACTTTACCTCTACTCATCTTTTAAGACTTGGCTCGTAACCTTTATACTTCGTTTAAATAAGCTCTATCTCTGGACAACTGAGCTACTCTCTAGAAATCAATGCCATGCTCTGAGCCCAGCCCTGGGCTTTGTGATGGCCACACATGGTTCCTGTTTTCAGGGCGCTTGCTGTCCAATCCTGGAAGTGCAGTGTGCACCCAGTGCTCTGACGGAAGAACACCCACAGGGCCGTCTGTGTGCAGAGTGGCACTGGTGCCGAAGATGCGCAGAGAGAAGGTGAAGCTCGGTGAGCAGAGGCACCTGAGGAAGGACTGAATAGAGACTGTGGCTGAAAAAAAGATGGATGAGCACAGGTTGAGAGAGGAATGAGAATGGGGTCCTCCTGGGCAAGTGCTGGTCCCGAAGTGGGAGGACACAGTGGTGAAGGATGCAGTCGGATCAGTGGGCAGGGGCAAGATCTCAGAGATCCCAGGGTGTTATGTGAGGGAGTTTGAGCTTTATTCTGAATTTGCAGGAAGCACAAAAGTGATGAGAGAGACCATCTGCAAGATCTCCTCTAGCTCTGAAATTCTGTCGCGTTCTGACTCCAACTCTCATGTACTTAACACACAGCCCCAAACTAACTTGAATAGCTTAGTATTTTTATTTATACCTGTATCTATATCCTATCCTCAGTAAAGGACTTTGTAGTAATTGTTAATTAAAATGCTTATCAGTTTTGTTGATTTTTCTTTTAAAAGTATATTCTGGGAGGGGAAGCCTCATTTTACTTGCTGTTTATCCCTAGAGTTTCTAGTACTACAAATATTTGTTGAATGAAGGAATGAAAGCCACGGATGGGGCCCCAGCCTGAGTCTAGGGCATCTTCCTTCAGTAGCTCAAAGCCCACGTTAAGAACCTGAATGAAAACACGTTTCCCTCTATTTTTTGATGCACAAGTGCTGAAAGCCCATGAGGTAGGTGCCAGTACCTGGGCTACAATATTGGACAGGGCAGTTACAGTCACTGATCTCTTGGACTTTATACTCTGCCCTTTCTCTTGCCTCTCTACCCTTGCCCTGTGATTTAAAATGTTCAGGAAAACTGAAAGACTCTCCTTTCACAAAAATCATGGAAAATAATTTGAGAGGCTCTGGAAGCCTACTGCATAGATTTTTGGCTTATTGGAAAGGGCATGGAATGCCATGCCAGAGAACTTCGGTTTGAATATTCCCTCAGCCATGAATAGGTGTTCACTCTTGCACATTCGACCTTTCTCCTCTAAATCTGTCTGTCCACCAGAAAAACTCACTGGGGTAGCACGTGGCCTTTGTTGCACATGCAGTAGGTGTTAGATATTAGTTTCTCATCCTTTTGTTTCTGTTTTCCTAAGGACCTGATTTCTCCATGGAAGCAGAGAGATGAAGACCACCTGCAGCAGGCCAGCTGGGGTCTTCCTGGTTTCAGAAGTCAAGAGAGCACAAAATAATATCAGGCCCCGTGCAACCCTGCACAGCTATGGGCAAATGCCAGCGCTGACTCTCAAAGCACATGGCTAGGAAGGATAAGAATTTTATCTCTTGTTTTATGTGGATTTTATCTGAGTTTTAACTGTCTCACAATTACCTGGGATGTCGGGAGCCGACTGACAGCTGACCTTTGACACAGTCAGGTCGGATGAGACGCATCTGCACAGCAGAGGCGACTATGGCCGGATCTCCTGTCTATCTCTTCCCATATGCCTGTCCCTGCTAGCAATAGGTGGTGGGATTTTTAGAAACCTGTGTGTTATAATAAAAAATCTGCATGATGCCTCTGATTCTACGTGAAGTGATTTGTTGACCACAGAACAGAGACCCCTAGCAACCCTAATGTTGCCTGTTTCCCTCACCTGGGAAGTTAAGGACAAAATTAAACTATGGGCAGACCAACTGCCAGAACGCTGAAGGAAGCTGTTGCTAGGAATGTTTCCTGGGAGTCACCACCTGAAAGCTTAAGATTTACTAGAGCCACTACCCCTCCCATACCCTGGACAGGAGTGTATAGAAACAAGGAGTTCTAGTTGAAAATAATAATCTCTGTACATGGAAACGAACACAAAACGTGGCCCCCCCAAAGATGTATAAATAAAAAAAATATAGGTAAAAAATTAATTATCTGATTGAGATAAATTTAATTTTAGTGGATAATAGTTAATTTCTATATACCTATAAATTACCCCCTGAACCCTTTTAATTTAAACCAATTCCTAGAATTTTAATAGATACCTAGTTACTAATTGGCATCTGAAAGTTTGTGCCCATAGAGCTTCGTTGGTTAACTGATTAATGACCCTCTTGGTCAAAATAACCTTTGTTTAATATGGTTGATTTGTGCGACTTCCTGTACTTTTCTGTTATTTTTTTGTTTAATATGATTAATCTGTAAAACCTTCTGTGCTTTTAGATACTATTTCTATGGTAACCTTTTCTGTTTTAATAATTACATTATGCATTGAATGTTGTATAATCTCCCCTATAAAAATAAAGATTGATTTTACTGAGGGAGTCAGTCAGGTCTAGAGAGCCTGGCTGTCCTCCGGCACCCCACCCGGTGTCTCGATTCAGTCACTTCGCCTTAGCTGTGCATCCTTTGGGGACCCTGAGACCTTGCCAGGGCTGGACCCCGGCACTGGGAGGCAGGTATTAACTCACATCCATTTTGCAAAGGAGACATTTGAGGCTCAGAGTAGCTAACCTACCAAAAGTTAGACATAGTTGAGATTTGACTCAAAGTACATTCAACATCAAAGTCCAAGCATTCTCCAACCACCACAATGCACCACCACTCTGTCAATCATGAAAAAAGTGAAGTGCTATCTTTTGTGTTCTGGTTTGCTGCTGAATTTAAGAGATAAAAGGCAGAGATCTACTTTAGAACTCTAGGAAAGAATATCAAAAAGAAATTGCACTGTGACAGCTGTGCTCAGAAGCACAAATAATCACATCCATCTGTATTTCTGTTTTATAAAGGAATCATTATAAAAAGCAATAATAAATTATACAAAACGAAACCTTTTATCAAGTATACTCTCTATATGGAGGTTCTTTTCAAGGTAGAAATGAAAGAATTAGGATGACCAGTCACTCGCATGTGGAAGGATTTTCTGATGCAGCATCACATGACTGCTCCTTTCATGAATGAACATTCCTGTATTCTGAATGCTTTACATGCATTTATTTGGACCCAGTGGAAACTAAGGGGGCAATAACAGTGATGATTCACTGACTTTCTTTCCTTTACGTTCCTAATAACAGATGTAAGAGGTCTCAGAACTCCGGAGCATCCTTCCCTTCCTCTTCCTCCTGTGCCCCTTCCCTCACCTCCCTACTTTACCTAGAAATATTTAGTAACACTAAGTCATTTCAGAAAGAATTTTCTTTCTCTAATTAATTGTGAAATAATAAGCATTTCTGCTAATCAGCAAGTTCCTTCCCCTCTTTTTCATGAATTTATTGCAAACTTGAAACAGTTGCCTGGGCAGTATTTATGTCTATGCCAGGAAGCTATCCACAAAAATTGGAATCTTTGGTATGTAAACAATTATCTCTTGGTCTAATCAGTGGTAGAGATTAAAAATTTACACCAAGATTGAGCATATCACTTTTCAAAAATGAACATTAAAAAAGGATATGTCTCATTACATGGAAATAATCTATTCAAAACATTAAATAAATTATGAACAGGAGCTAATAGATGTCAATTTCAGAATCTCATTTTTTTATAGTACAAAGAAAGAGGGAAGATTTATTAAGTGATAGCACACTCCACAGAACATGGGAGCGGACCAATTCTGAGCAGAGATTGACCAGATTCTCATTTTTAATAGGCTGTTCCCTTTGGTTGATTGATTATGAAACCACACTAATATAAAACAAAATGCAATTGATATTTTTCATAAGGTCAAGTTTTGAGACTTACTGAAAGTGCTAATATTGAAAATGCTGTCTTCCCTTAGTTAACCAATGTGTACAGCATTAACCACTCCCTTTAAGGGAGTCTGGTGCCATTTGAGTGACAGTGACCCACCAAGTGAAGGGACATCTTTGGCTGTGGTGTTTCCTCCAATACTGATACAGTTGAGAATGTTGAGAGGGATTGTAGCAATTTTCAAAAGATCTTGGAGAATAGTAAATTTCTTTCAACTATCAACCAGTGAAGTGAATCCCAGAGAAGATTTTAAAATGTTCATAAATTATCAACAAGAATATTGCCTTACTCAGGTGCAGCTGTGCTCTGTGCATTGACACCCCCTCTTACCGCAGTGCGACATGTGGAGCCCTCGCAGGACTCGCTGTAACATGTACATAGCAGCAGACTAGGAGAGACTAGCGTCGGGTGCTGGGAACAACATAGGACTTCCTGCTAGTGATTTGTAAAAGAAATTTTGTGTAATTACTTGGACAGGGACTTTGAAATCTTATCTATCAAATAAATTCACTATAAACTAAAAGGGAAAACTAATGGGATGAATGAGTCAAGAAAGGAGTATTTAAAAGGAGTGTGATGGTCATCTGTCCAGATCTACCTTCCACAGGGCGTGTTCTCTTAGCCGTCTGAGCTGCACTTCGCTCATGTGTACGGTTAAGATAATATTACCTGAAACATGGTAGAGAAATGGCGTTATGAAAATCAGTTTATAGAGTGCCAGGAAAATAAATCTAATCAGTAATAGTGATGTCTACATACTGACTACTTTTCATAAGCCAGACACTGAGCTATAACCTTTAGATCCTACAAGAAAAGTGTTATTATACCAGTAATTTCAGGAAACTGAAAATCAAAGTAGCCTACATTAATCGAGATGGAATCTAACAAAGTGACATTTAACAGAGGTTAACCTGAAGTTTTGTTTGTGTCCCCAGAGGTAACTCCAGACGTCAGAAGGTAGGACTTAGTATGTGTGTGGTAATTACTTACGATCTTTAAATGTCTATGACCCAAACGTGAGTCACAAGTGTAATGTGGTAGCCACAAAACAGCCACCCTTTCAAGGTGGCTTCAACAGAAGTAGAGTGTGAAGAGCAAAGCACATGATCACCCCTCCATACTTTATCCTAACCAGCCCGCACTGAGAAGATGCTGTTGTTTGGGGGGCTGAACAGACAGAATATTTAACTTATCACAGTGATAGACTGATTTAAACCCCTAAAGCTGTGCCACTTGTAAAATGAATGATAATCTTTCCACTGAAAAAAATTATAGTGGGAATGTCATCATTATCTTTAAATATATGATAGATTATCCCCTGAAGGAAGCCTGGACTGGGTCTGTATTGTCCCAAAGTACTGACAGACTTACCTAAGAGAGGTCAGTCTTGGATGTTAGAAAGTGTCAGTGCATTAGGTATATCATATGACCTGGATAATCATAGAGGTAATTTAACAAGCAGTACCCCATTTTTCAGACCACCTTGAAGTTCTTTTCCTTGTTTTACATTTCCACTACATTATCTTGGCAAAGATTTTTGAAAACTTTGCTTAAAACTCATTGGTCTCTGAATCTTTTGATTAGTGTCTTTCATCTGTTCTAAAATACCCTCAGGTATTAACATTTTCAAATACCTTCTCTAACCCTCTCTTTTCTTTTTCTTCTCCTTCTTAAACTCTGTCTAAATGTATGTTAGATCTTCCTACTCTGTAGTCTGTGTTGTATGACACTGTTTCTGTATCTTCTTTCCTGTGTGTTATATTCAGGACATGTTGTTATTTTGATCTACGTTCCAGTTCGGTATTTTTTTCCTCAACTGGGTATAATATGCTGAAGTTTATTTTAAGTGTATTTTGGATCCTTGCAATTACTGGATGCCTGATTAAATCAGATACCTATATACTTGATTTTTTAAATGGATTCACTTAAAATATGTTTTTATGATTGCAGAATCTCCTGCCTTGAAAATTGTTCGTATACTATATGTTGATGTTTGATTTAATCTGGAAGATAATGTATGCAGGCAATTAAATTACAGTCACTTTAACTTAGAATAGCAAATATCTGATTGGATATCTCTATAGCTAATGTCTCTAAGACATTGAATCATAGTTTCAAGAAATTGATTTTCTCCAACTAATTAAATTTTTATTCTATATTTTGTATTTTAAAGGCAATCATTTCTTCCTACCTTTCATCCCTAATATTTTCAAAGTTTTCCAAATAAAAATTTGATATGTTTCATTAGTATTATCTTAAAACAGATTGTAAGAGCTCTAGTTAGTTTCATATTTAATGTCATTTTCAAAAAAATTTAAGTTTTCACAGAAATTAAACTTACAAAAATATTACCTTTTATATATGTCTTTTGTTCATTCATAAAGTTAGAAATACACAATGTTACAATGCAGAGTTCTATATGGGTTTCTTCCTATAAGTCACTATAGCAGTAAAAGTTGTCTTTGTTAAATTCGCGCCTGCAGTGAACTTTCGGTTTGGATAAAATGAGGCTAGCTTAAAACCATTAGGCGTTCAGAAACATTCAGAAGGAAATGGTTTTCTTTTCATTTCTCCAGTGATGTGCTGGATGTTGGAGCCTATCCAGGTATATTTTAAAAAGCAATTTTAATTCAAGTAGATGTTTCTCTGTGATTTTACTGTGAGCTTATTTTTTAAAAAAACCTTTTGTAGTCTTTGCATTCTTACAGAGAATTTAAGTATTTTCATGACCTGAAATAATGGCTGTGGAAATATGGGTTATACACATGTGATGCATGATAGGTTTTTAAAGTATGTGTAAAATCAAAAATTAAACAAAACAGTTCTAGAGACAAAGAAATGCTATTCTGTGATAATTAGAAATGGACAGAGTCAGGAACTACTATAAAATGTTTTCTAAAGATATTCTTTTGGATGTAGCATTTTATCAGTCCTTCCAGGTCCTTTGGGAAAGTTATTTATAAGCACTGAGAAATAGGATTATGGCATATGAAACAGGATAATTTCTATAGCAAATGTTTAGATTTCTTTCAATCTTTATGTATGTTTATTAGACAAGACCCTTTCGCTCACCACAAGTTCCAAGAACCCGTAACAAAATGGCTCAGGCACACTGACTAGTGAAGGGATAACTAACCTTGGCTTCGGGTAAGGGCAGAAACATCGCCATCGAGGCTCGATCTCTCTCTAGTCATCTTTCTTTCTCGTGTCCTTTGTACAGCTTCTCTCAGGCAAGCACTCTTCGTGTGGTGGCCCCCAAAATCTACCAGTTTGTAGCTTGGCAGAAAGAAAATGTCTCCTTCCCAGTAGTACCAGCAACTGTTCCAGATCGAATGCTGTTGTATCAACTGCGACCCTAGGTTCTTCTAAACCAGTGACCATGATCAGTGGGACAGAAAACACTGCACAGCCATGAGTCTTCCTCCCAGACACAGGCTCAGAAGGTCTGTGGAAGTTGGGGAGCCAGGGGAGATCATCTCACACATGCACATGAACGGAAATGAGGAGAAAGATTTCTCCTGAAGCAAAAGTGTGTCACTACCAGAGGGAGACTGAATAATCATTTAGAGGCAAGTATTGCACCGGCCCATATAGCGTGACGTATAAAGTAATGCAGCATGCACATCAGACAAAGCTTTTAAAAACACGCCTCCCTGGATGCTCCAAGCAGACTAAGGAAAAGCTCCTGACGTTTTGTGAAAATAAAGGTTTTTATTCTCAAATATTATCTCAAAAAGTAATCTATTTTTATTCACCAAATTTGACTAAACCTTGTACCTTCATGAATACAGAGTTTGAAAATGACCAGAATAAAAGACATCTAATAAAAAATATACTTTTTGATGGACATCTTCAACATCTGGAAAATTATGTTGAATATAAAGAAGCTCATTTGAAAAATATTAAAATAAGAACTTCTTAATATAATAAATGTTGAGCCCTGGACAAGTGGCTCAGTTGGTTGTAGTGTTATCTTGTGCACCAAATTGTTGTGAGTTCAATCCCCAGTCAGGGTGCATGTGGGAAGAAACCAATGGATGTCTCTCTCTCTCTCTCTCTCTCTCTTCCTTCCTGTCTCTCTAAAATTAATAAATATATATAAAGTGTATCTGGAAAAGTCCAGGCATTGTTAATAAAATGAGAATGGTTTGCCAAGGAGAGTGGACTGGAATGCTCATGCATAAACAATGACAACTTTACCGTACTAGTCAGTGAGGGTGGTAGATGCCATTGAGTAAACACTTATACTGTGTGGCCATTGCATTCAAAATGACTGAGCAAGGAGAGGAGTGAATCTACATCAAATTTTGCATTAAGTTTGAACATACCTCCATGGAAACTATTAAGATGATTCAGAAGGCCACAGCTATGGGCAACTGGTGACTGGCAGCTTCATCACGACAACGTGCCCACTCACACATCACGTCCTGTGCAGTTTTTTGGCCAAATATCAAATCACCCAGGTACCTCAGCCCCTCTATAGCTCAGATTTGGTGCCCTGCTACTCCCAGCTTTTCCCAAAACTGAAACTGCATTTGAAAGGGAAAAGGTTTCAGACCATCAATGAGATTCAGGAAAATATGACAGGGCAGCTGATGGTGATTGGGAGAACTGTGTGAGGTTCAAAGTGCCTACTTTGAAGGGGACTGAGGTGTCACTGTCCTATGTGTAATGTTTCTTGTATCTTCAATACATATCTCTTTTTCATAGTGCATGGCTGGATACTTTCTGGATAGGCAGTCTCTCTCTTTTTCTCTCTCCACGCACATATGGCCTTTTTCATGAAAAAATATAATTTTAGATTTCAAAAAGATCTGGAACATCTTCAAATATAATCATATACTTAACTAATTTTAAGGGTATTTCTAAAAGATTTAGGTTTGGACATTGGAAGGACTTAAAAAGTCACAAATATCAGTGAATGCAGAGGCCACTGACTCACTTGCAGGGCTGTTCACCCTGTCCCCTACCTCAGTGGCTCTGGGAATTGCCTAGCTCTCGGCTCTGCAATACCTGCCTTAGGTGCACAGTCTCAGCCCTTACTATGCTGGCACGAATTACGATACTAGCAAGTAATAATCTAGACTCTTTAGCTCATAAGATAGAATCAAAAACATCTGAATTGAAGCCACAGTAGTTCCCAAGTCATATTGGATCGAGTAAAATAGATCACCACGCAACTTCCAGGAAATTCTCTTTTAAAGATATTACATACCATGTTCAGTTTCAGAAATCCCCAAGGGCTATTTTCAATCCAACAAAAAGAAATAAAAAAGAGGAAAGTAGATATGGCTATAAAGGGTATAGCCAATGGTCACAAACACAAATCAAAGGAATAAATTTTAAGCATAAAGGAGATTTGGATATTTTCTTGTAAAAGGCAGAACATTAACAACTAAGGCCTTTGTTATAATGTAGCGTGTACCCACCCAGAGCAAGTCACCAGATGAGAATGTGACCCTTGGTCAGAAGAGCACAACTGAGCTTACTGTTAATTTGAACAGACACCGTCGTATAAAACAGACTGAGACCAAAACCTTGTCATTTAGAATGTAAACGAATCCTGCTGACAGAAAACTCCGCTGCATCCAGAAGCCTGGAGCCGGCATGGGAGGCCATGTGAAGGGCGGTCTGTAAAAGCTTGCGGAGAGCCGGGCTTCCCCTCACACAGTCTGTGTGCCTTTGAGAGGGAAGAGGAGGAGTCAATGAACGCAATAGCGTCCTGGAGACACTGTGCATTGTATGCTATGCAGTGTAGAAAACTCTAGGAGACTAGCAAGGTATTTTGTTTCCTGGTTTCTTTTTTCCCCCCACCCCAACACACAAACAATCTCAGGTATTTGAACTTGCAGAAGGCTTCAGAATGAGAGGCAGAGTTGAGGTAAGTAAGCAAATGAAAACTGAAGCCTTTCCTATGTTAACAAAGTGATGGCTCAATTAATTACTTACCGGCTTCCAGCATAGTGGTGAGGAGGCATTTTCCTGTATTGTATAAAGCCTCTGCCACCTATAAAGAACTGTCTCAAAGTTCTAGTTCTCTACCGATGTGAAAAACAGGACCAATAAAATGGCATTGGTCCGGTCAAGATAGCATAAAGTATATGAAACAAAGTGGAGTCACTCATGTCAACCAAGATGGCTGCCAGTCAACCATGACAGTTTGGTTCAAGACAGAAACTACTTAAGTCAGAGAAGACACATCTGGCAAGGAGACACACCTAAGATATCTGCACATATGATGAGAACAGCCTGTCTGCAGCGCAAGACCACCCACAGATAGGCTCCTGGGAAAATTCCACACTTACCATCAGGGAGCCAAGACACTTATCAAAAGACCCAGGAGGGTAGAGTCCACCACTTTCAAGGTATAACTGAGGCAGGCTCCAGACCACTGCTGAGACAGCCGAGCTCCACACATCAGAGTGCTGCTTCATACAGTGCTGATCTCCCTTGGTACTGGCCACTGGAGGCTCTGCCTGCTGGACTGAGGACTTCGTCTGCCCTGCTGCCCACCTGGCTCCAGAGATTCTGTCTTGCAAGACACTGATGGCTCCCTCGCCCTCTGTGCTGTCTCCCAGATCCACAGACTGAGGCCTGGGTCTCAGGTTTGTTATCCCCTTATTGTCTCATGTGATGTTATTATTGATTGTTTCTGGGTGATTTGTATTGTTATTAGATTAGTATAGATTTAGATTAAATCTGCATTAATGAAATCTGAGTGAATAGCATAGTCACCCGTGTTGACTACCTGTTATTTCTCAGTGCCAGTGTCACCTGGAGGACTGATGGCTTGGTGCTTTCGGTTCTTAAGGCCTGGGTCACACATCCAAACAGGGACTGAAGACTGACATAGAAAAGGCTACATTGTGAACATACACTCATGACAACTGACTTCGAATTAGTTTCCTCAGGCTCTGGGTTACCAAACACTTTGCAGTAACTGAGAAGACAGTTCCCATCACAAGCCCCAGTCCACCACGTGATGGAGGGAGGAGCAGCTATTCAGAAGAGCTGACACTAGTAGGTGGCTGAACCTGAGTTCCCAACACACAAGGTCACATCCTCCAGAGGTGCTGGGACAAGGAGAAACCAGGCAGCAGGGTGTGCTGTGGCCTACGTCTAGCAGGGTGTGCTGTGGCCCTGGACAGCCTTTCCCACCTCTCTGCTGCTTTCTTGGGGACAAAAGTTACCTGGAACACATGGGGAGTTCTTTACATAATGTGGAGAAAATGTATGCTTATTCCAACTGGCTGTTCAAAATGCATGTTTTTCCTTTGACCTTGAGAACAGTAAGGTCACTGTGCACATCTCCAGATCTTTTTGTCACCTCTCCTCCCTTGCTTACAAAGTTGGTAACAGTATCTTAATGATTTCTACCTCCTCTGTTCCTCTTTGTACTACAGAATTTCTTCATGAAATATCCCACCGTTCATCCAAATATGCCTTTCTTTCCAATCACACCAGGCTCTCATGTTATGCCTAACGCACCCTTACTCACTTAGACATATTTTTTTTTCCTTTGGTTGCAAATATGCTTGGAAGAAACACATTGGGTTCTGTTTGTTAGTCACACTGGGGAGTGAGTTCAATTGATTAAAAAATGAATTGCTTTCTTCTTACTGAGCAGGCAGGTCAATTCCAGGCTAGATTAGAACAGGAGGTGGTACCGTGGGCAGAGGGGACACTTGAGTGGGGGTTTGAGGTCATGAATTTACACAGAGAAACACGATGGAACCAGAATCCAGAGTGCAGGTAGGGTCTGTACAAGGAAAGCAGAGGCACCACCAGGAGGCGAGCAGGATTCTTGAAAAAGAACCTAATGGTGCCCTAATTTCTAATTTCATTTACTCTATAATTTTGCAAAGAATGGGGATCATCTCAGCTTTGTATCATCAGCAGGTAAGATCAGGAGAGACAGTTATGAAAGGTAATAGTCTGAGCCTACACATATTACATTCATGTACTATACTTAAAAACATGAGAATGAATAATGTTTGAAACATATAGTATCACAAAATAAGCCAATTAAACTTTTGTTTCTGGACAGGTGTATCAGGTGTACACGGTAACTTCAGCAGCAGACGAAGTTACTGCTTTGTCAATGCCCTTCAGCCCCACTGCTCACGATATGTTCTTGGCCAGAGTTTAACCTACACAAACTACAGTGGGACCTCGATTCTTGAACTTAAGAAGTTCAGCCAGAAGGCTGTTCAAAAAACGGTTTGTATTTCAACAAATGATTGGAATCAGCATGACAGGGTTGTTGGGTCGAGAACTGAAGCTTTGTTTGACAACAAAGACTTTATTTTTCTGTGAACCACTTGGTCCAGGACTGAATTGTTCGAGATGGGAGACGTTTGAGAACTAAGGTTTGACTGGACATGGATTTTGTTCAGTAACTACTGATCTGTGGTTGGAAGTCCGCAAATGCGGGGGGCTGACTGTGCGCATTATCTGTGCCATTTTGTACAGGGGTCATGGGCCTCTGTGGATTTTAGTACGTGCAGAGGTCCTGGAACAAATCCCCCAAGAATGCCAAGGAACAATTGAGTTTTCCATTATGCAGGGGTTGGTACCTATAACCCCCTTGTCAAGGGTCAGCTGTGCTTATCTAAGAACTGTGGGAAGAATAAATGACATAATGGACAAAGAGCACAGAGAAAGTGTTTGGTAAGGAATTCTTTCTTTTTCTACTAGTTTCCTATCACGTTTCACCTTCTCCTTCTTTCCCTCCTCCTTCTCCTCCCCCAGGTAATAATTTAAACCTGAAATGGACTTCTCAATAGCATTGCTAGACAAAATACAGGGGACTCAGCAAATGCAAATATGAGATAAACAACAAAAGACTTTTTAGTGTAATTACTGTATGGGATATACTTACTCAGTCAAATCTCAATTCTTGAATGTCTTGGTTCTTGAACAATTTGGTTCTCCACTAAGTTATTCATGAAAAAAACATCTCGGTTGACTAACAAAACTTGGGGTCTCGATTATTTAACCAACCACACTTCATTCTGATACCTGTGGTCGATGAGTCATGAGTCTCTCAGGTGATTAAGAAAGGAGATGCAGTTTTTGAACAAGACATTTTTTGAACAGTTTTCCAGAACGAATGAAGTTCCAGAGCCCAGATTCCACTGTACTAAAGTTTTATTTGTATGAAATTCAAATTTACCTGAGTAACTTGTACTTTCATGTGTTAATCTGGCAACCCTACTACAAATATGTGTATAATTTGTCCTGGTGGTGGAAGACTGGGAACTGTCCGTGTAACAGTCATCAGCACTATCAGAAAGCATTTGAGAGAATCCCCTATGTTTGAGAGGGACAGTGGCGCTCTCTACATCTCCAAGGGTGAGTTCAGCACTGTGTCTCATGTTCAGTTATGGGGCTCATTCACAATGTATTTCCTCAGATAATAAAACACCTTTTCAAGAGTGTGGTAATCTATTACTAATGTTTTAGTCTCTACTCATAAGTAACAGTAAAAAAAATTAATGATACACACAATAAAGATTTAAGCATCTGAATTAATTGAGCATTCCAAAGGAATTTTCAATTATTCGAAAATTCAAAGTATTAAAAATGTTTTGCCAAATATATTAATTTGATTATAAAATTTATCTGGTTTTAGGAATCTTAAGCCTTTTGCTTTTATCTAATCTATCTTTAAACCTAAGAATGGTGTTTATATAAAAGTTATTTTTGATGTTCTTAAAACCTTTTGAGTCCTTTCGTTCATTTCCAATGTCTTATTTTTTCCAAATTATATTATAATTTATATATTACATAAAGTGTTTTATTCTCACATTATGGCAGAACATTACACACCAGAAAAGGATTCTGATTTTCACACTTGAGAGACACTTCTGCCCCTCTTTGCATGTCACACATTAATCTGAAGATAAGACATGCTTCACCATTTGGAAGTTATTCTCCAAAATGTCAGAGTTGAGCATTGACATTATATGCTTTTATCTACAAAAATCACTTATTTGAGCATGAATATCAGTCTAGATGTGCACTTTTCGACATTATTTCTTATCATGGGTTTGTTGTTTTAATGTTACTTTTATTCTCCAACTAGTTGTAAATCAAACAGAAACACCTTCTTTTCTAAATAATGACAAACTTTTATGTACTTTAAAAATGTCGACAATATAGCATTTGCCATGATCACCCCATACCTCACTTTTGGAAATTATTAACATATTTGGCATTCTCGAATTAATTCCATCTTCATTCATTTGCATGAGTGACAGCAAAATCATGAAGTGAGCTAAGTTGGTCTCTCAGACACCCTCCCACTTATTCACGACCTTGTTTCTCCCTCCCGACACCTCAGACGTTTGTGGGAGAAGTGAGCAAATGCCTGCGAAAGTGATCCAGATGGCTACTGCGGAGACTGCTCTCAGTGACTGACAACGCGCAGCGCTTATCCTTCGCCGAGACGACTGTCCGGATGGACTGAGGGGAAGGGGCGAGCATGCATCACCGCGACATTTTCTGTCACCTCTAGAAACTGACTGGGTGAAACACGGCAGGTTCTGTTTAGATTCAAAGACTTTTTTTCCTTCACTTCTATGTGAGGAAATCTCATGGCAGCAATGACTATTACACTGACATTTGTTAATATTTTATGGTTCATAAGAACTTTGATAAATCAGTTTGGGGGAATTATTGGCTAATGATCAAGAAAAAAAATCTCTTCTCCCCATGAGACTTTGAATTAATCAAGCTTTTTGTTTGCTTTGTTTTTTATTGGTTTTTAAATAAGACAGGAAATGATTGATTGAGAATCCAAAGGACACGCAATAGTGACAAGTGTTTTGTTTTTTGGTCAAAATATTATTTTTTATTTTCTCCCAAGATGGTATTGATTAAGTATCAGGCATTATCCTCAGCCCTCTGCGGTTTGGTGTTGTTTTTGTTTCAAAAGAAAAATTAGTGAGATGCCCCTCCTTTTATGAGTGAAGGGTGGAGGGATAGAACAAGGAGATTCAGCCATGGGTAAAATCTCTTTCTATAGCTCCTGGTCACCACTTCTAAGGGGCACGTTTGCAAAACTTCATTTCTTATATCATTTCATATTTCTTAAAGGGGTTATATTCTGCTGTAATTTTTCTCATTTGGGAGGCACTTAAAATGGATTCTATTATTTTTTAATAGGAAATGACAAAGGAGTTAGTGTGCTTTATTTCTCAAGAAAGATGGGAAGTTAAAAATGTTTGCAGAACATCTCAAACTTCGATCCTTTCATTTCTGTAATGTATAAAACATCTCTGGGTAACAGAATGGCCCCGTCTGAGTTTAACTCTGGCCGAGTATACTAATGATATTTATCCAGTCCCCCTTTGCCAGGATAAGGAAAGTCTGTCATACAGCAAATAGCCAAGAAGCACTGGTATTGGAAGTCCATAATTTTCCAGGAGATTCCTAGTACCTTGCCACTCAAAGTGTGGTCCCTGGACCAGCAACCTCAACATCAGCTGGGAACTTATTAGAAATACAGAAATTTCTTATTAGAAACATCCCACCCCAGACCTACTAAATTACAAACTGCATTTTAACAAGACCCCCGGTGATTTTTATGCACACTGAAGTTTGAGAAGTATTATCTTAGCACAAACATAGTATTTGGATAAAGCCTTGCCACAAACCCACGAGGCACATTATAGCCATTACCCTTTGCATGGTTATGAGGAAGTTGAGACTTTGGAATGTTATTCACTATTATCTTAAAGTCCCTCGAGCAGATAGGCTTTAGTAATACTACTAATCACAATATTACAATAAGAAAAAACAGCAGTGTGACATGAGTGGTGAGAGGGCTGGCTCTGGAGTCAGACTGCCTGGGTCCAGGTCCTGACTCTACGACTCAGCAAGTGTAAACTCTTGGGCCAGCTGCTCAGCATATGTGTCTTAGTTTTCTCAACAGTAAGTCAGGAATTTTGAAAGAACCTATCTCTTGGTGTTGAGCAGGCAGAGAATTAAATGAATAAATTCAAATAAAATGCTTAGAACAGTGCCTAGCATGTAGTACAAACATGATATATTTTAGACAACAGCAATAGCAGGTAGAGTAAGGATTGCAGTAGTAACTAACATTTTTTCCATCACTTCCCTCACATTTCATTTCATTCAATCCTCCAAATAACTGTATAATGTACAGAGACACGATGTCACCTGTGCCTTGTGGTGGGGGGACTGAGGAGAAGCAGTTTTGCCAGAGAACACACAGCAGGTCAATGGCATTAAAACCTCAAGACTAGGCTGCACACGATTACACTGCTCTCCCAGTGCTGCAGGTTCAGGTCTTTAGAATGCAAGGCCTCTGTTTTCCCCCACACAGCGCTTCTCACCGACCATCAATGAGAAGAGCATTTTCAGATGACAGATGACTCGTTAATGCCATTTGATTCAGAACACATTTATCAAGCCTTTAGAGCTGCCTCTGTTTTGCTCCAGGTCCTGTTCCTTTCTTCTGCCCCAGCCCCAGAGAACACTCTGTCATTCTGTGTTTGCCTCAGGTTTCAAATAAGCATCAGAATACTCTTAGAAGCTAAGAGTTCCAGCATCCCTAGAATTCTTCCTAATAAATAGCCGCTTAGCTTGTCTGTTTCTAGCCCTTTGAGGGAAATTTGGATTTTGATAGAAAACTTCTGAAGATGAGAAGCCTTAACCTACAGAATGACTATCTAATGATACTCTATCAGGTGGAAGAGGACAGTGCCCTCTAGGGTAAAACACAATTAAGGAGGAATAAAAAATTTTTTTCTAGAGAGCCTCTGATCTCCATGGGCCTATAGGCAAATGGTGTCCCAGATAACAGCACACCTGCAGAAGTCCTGACTAAGCAACTAAGTGGAACGTGGTGACCTACATGCTTTAGCAGGTGTCGATTCTGATTCCTGATTTAACCTCACTAGTGATTTTCATAACTGAACATTTCAAAATGATCTGTGATGGCCCAGTAAGATGAAAAACATTCCCACACCAGCATGGGCTTGAACATGGTATGAGTTTGCAGATGGAGGACAAAACA
This sequence comes from Tonatia bakeri, assembly GCA_004024845.1. NCBI lineage: Eukaryota > Metazoa > Chordata > Mammalia > Chiroptera > Phyllostomidae > Tonatia > Tonatia bakeri. The sequence goes on from PVIA01001830.1 coordinate 106,691, forward strand.
GATGCTTTTACTTTTTTCTGTCCCAAGAAAAAAGGCAGCCTGAATTGAGAAGGCACTATCTAGGAACCTCTACTATATTACAGAATGTATGTCCAACTTCAGAAAATCTGGAATATAGACCAGCATGCCAATAATTCCAGATTTCCTAAACATGTGAGGTATCTTTTCTAATATTTTACAATAGGAAGGACTTATAAATCTGGGAAAATAAATACATTTCATTGTTTTTAATGAGTACATGTATAAAAGAGGTTTGAAGTGTGTTGGAAGATTCACTGAGCAATGTCTGGAGTATTATTGAAGAATAATACGCCTTTGGTTAGAGTAAACATTGAAGTATTTGACAAGATTATACTTTTAAATCCTTGAACAAGATGAAAAAATAATAGTTGAACCTTGAAAAAGACAGAAGAGCCATCTGGATGCTTTGTTGTTTGAAATGGAATGGAATTAGAAATGGAATTTCTAATTGGAGAAATGGAATTAGGCCAGAGGCTTAAGTTTTATAACTATCCTTGTTTAGAACATTAGATGTTTCTTTGTCTTCGAAAGGGCACAGGAAACACTACAGGTTGGCTAACGACACATGAAACCAAAGTAATACAAGAGCATGTGTATGCTTAGAGGTCAGTATTTCAGGAAAGAATGTGGTCTAAACAGTTAGAAGACTTCCAAAAATATGTGACAGCAAAAAGAAGAAGAAGGAGGAGGAGGAAGAGGAAGAAGAGGAGGAGGAAGAGGAGGAGGAGGAGGAAGAGGAGGAGGAGAAGGAAAAGAAGAAGGAAAAAACCCACAAAAAATCTAATTAAACAGAAATAGGGTAGGGGGTTCGAGAGGACGTGTAGTGCATCATCGGGCTTCACGCAATGGCTCAAATTCTGAAACAACGGAACATCAGGAATGTCATGACCAGTTTTTTTTCTTTTGTAACAGAAATATTAACATAAATACTATGTTGCTTAAAGCAGTTTTAGAGGTATAGAAATACAGAAAAAGGACACTTAGGCCTTCTGCTAGGATAGGACATCCTAAAGCAAATTAGGTATATGAACAGCTACCTTAGAATTAAAGAGTTACAGCAAAAAGAACACTACTCTTAGCAACTTAACAAATCCAAACAAACAAAAAGTATATATAAAAGCTAAAGTTTTTCTGTACTTTGTTTCTATAAAAGGATAATATAAAAACAAGTATAGCCCTTTATAGAAAGTTTTATTTGGTTAAAAAAATTGGTTAAAATTTTTTTTTTATATCCCAGGAATACTGACCTGCTTAGGCCACAGCTGTGGTGTCAGTACCATGGCCACTAGCTGTAGTACCCTTCTAGTCTGAATGGGAAGGTGCTGGAAGTGTAAACTGCGTGCCTAGTCTGTCTGTTAATACTAAAGGTAATGTAAAATATCTCATTAATAGTTTTATATTGATTAAATTTTGACTTGGTAATATTTTGGATGCATTGAATTAAATAACTACAGCTCTCTTTACCTTGTTCATTAAGCTACTAGAAAATTTGAAATTGCACTTGTGGGTCTTATTATATTTCTACTGGACAACGCTAGGTTAGACCACTGATGTCCTTAAACAGGAAATTGTTTGTGGGCAAGATCAGTTATTTGGGCCTTTTCTTCCCTCAGAGAAGTGATGTTACATAGGTTTCTAAGGCCCCTAAGACAGTTGGCAATGCCCACTTGGCCCCATAGCACCTGAAATGTAGCAGTTCTTGTTACTACCATGGAACACTTGATAAAAATTGTTTCTCTAGGGGCAAAAACGTTCACTAATTGTAGGTAAGAACACCATCACTCATGTTCCTGAGTCAGGAGTGTTTTGGCAAGAGAGCTACATGTACAGGTAGGTACACGTGTGTGGTCATGCTTTTGTATGCTAGCACAACCTGAAGAGTAATATGGTCGCAGCCGGATTAATAAGACAAGGTAGTGTCTACCTGTCTGGAGCATCTGTAAGAGAGCAAGTCCTTCCACCACCATTCTACAAATACTGTCAAATCTACGATGGAAGCAGTGGGTGGATTCCATAAGCAGGGTAACATCTGCTGAACGAATTGTACTACATCTTAATGTTTCAAAATGCATGAGTCATTAAGAAATGTATGTTTGAGTTGCCTGCACTGTCCTAATCGGGAACTACTTAGAAATTATTCTAAAGTTCACAACTATCTGTTCAAGTTCTTTGGCATACATGAATACAAATCAAAATCTCAAGGAATTATAAAATGCTAATTAAACTGAATGGAAAAATAATATTTGAACAAGAAATTTACATTCTTCTTATTAATATATAGCAGTATTAGAGTTCATTGGAAGTTGCTAATCTGGTGGGAAATAGTTCAAGTCAGTAGATCTCAAGCCTTAGAGATCAGAACTATCCATAGAATTTGTCAAAACACTGGCATTGGGGCCCCATGTTGGGTTTCTGATTCACAGGTCTGGGATGGGGCCTGATAATCTGCATTTGTGAATTTCCCAGGTGATGATGCTGGCTGTCGTTGGCATGGGAACCACATTTTGAAATCTGCTCGGCTTATTTTTTTCTCAGTGATTCAAAGCATATCAGTAAACACTCAATATTATTTTGTATTAGTTTCAGGTGTACAGCACAGTGTTTATACAATCACATACTTTATGAAGTTGTCCCCTCCTCCCAAACCCCAAATATTTCAAGTATCCATCTGGCAACATATGTAGTTATTATGATATTATTGACTATATTCCCTGTGCTACACTTTGCATCATCATACTGTTTTGTAACTACCAATTTGTACTTCTTAATCCCTTTACATTTTTCACCTTCTCCCAACCCTCCTCTCTGCAATCATCAGTCTGCTATCTATATCTGTGGATCTGATTCTATTTTATTTGTTCATTTGTTTTGTTTTTCCTATTCCATACATAAGTGAAATTATATGATATTTGTCTTTCTCTGTCTGACTTATTCCACTTAGTATAATACCTGTAGGTTCACCCATACTGTTGCAAATTGTAGGATTTTATTCTTTCTTATGGCCAAGTAATATTCCATTATATATAAATATATGTACACTGCTCTTTATTTTATATGTTATTGTTGTTCAATTACAGTTATCTGCATTTCTTCCCTCCACCACTCCCCCCCATCCCAGCTAAATCCACCTCCCTCCCTTGCTTCTACCCTCCCCCTTGGTTTTGCCCATGTGTCCTTTATAGTAGTTTCTGAAAACCCTTTCCCCCATTGTCCCCTCCCCCTTCCTCTCTGGTTATTGTTAGATTGTTCTTAATTTCAATGTTTCTGGTTATATTTTGTTTGCTTTTTTCTTTTGTTGATTATGTTCCAGTTAAAGGTGAGATCGTATGGTACTTGTCCCTCACCGCCTAGCTTATTTCGCTTAGCATAATGCTCTCCAGATCCGTCCATGCTGTCACAAAGGGTAGGAGCTCCTTCTTTCTCTCTGCTGCATAGAATTCCATTGTGTAAATGTACCATAGTTTTTTTAGCCATTCATTTACTGATGGGCACCTGGGTTGCTTCCAGCACTTGTCTATTGTAAATTGTGCTGTTCTGAACATTAGGGTACATAGGTTCTTTTGGATTGGTATTTCAGGGCTATTAGGATATAATCCCAGCAGTGAAAATCCTGGGTCAAAAGGCAGTTCCATTTTTAGCTTTCTGAGGAAATTCCATACTGTTTTCCATAGTGGTTGTACCAGTCTGCATTCCCACCAACAGTGCAGTAGGGTTCCCTTTTCTTCACAACCTCTCCAACACTTGTTTGTTGATTTGTTTATGATGGCCATTTTGACCGGTGTGAATGGTATTTCATTGTGGTTTTAATTTGCATCTTTCTAATGACTAGTGATGCTGATACAGAGGGTCCAGAGATAAATGCACCACTGCTTTTGAATCCACTTTCTACTAATGGGTACTTGGGTTGCTTCCATATCTTGGCTTTTGTAAATAATGTTGCAATGAACATAGAGGTGCACATATTCTTTTGAATTAGTGTTTCAGGTTTTTTAACTGAAAAATCATTTTTTAAAAAAAAATACATTCTCAGATAAATAAGCACCAGGCCTTTATAAACACTAGGTTGTCTGCATATATATAAGTATTCTGAAGGCACATTAAAGAAACTGGGTCACTTCAAAAAAACACATCAGTAAAAAGTCCTCCTTTAGATTTACCAATTTTTACAATTTCATATAAAAGAAAAATATAGAAAAGTTATATAAACAAACATCCATTTTAAAACTGAGCATTCCCCAAAGAAAATCATTGTTGAGTAAAAAATTCATATCTCAAAATAACATGTTTATAGTTCTTATTCTCAGGAATCAATGAGTTTTACACTTTAAAAGTTTCCTTTTCTTTTTGACACAAAAAGGATACTACATTAAGTCTTTCTACTTTACAAGGAACAAAATTAGTTTAAAAAATTCCATGTTTAGAGAATATATGATTTTACCATCATGTGAAGGGATTAACCTTCTTAAAGTGATGCAAAGAACAGGATCAATGTTTTTCAGTGCGATTTGCTCAGCTCATAACCCATATTAATGATACTTTTTTCTTCTGGACTTAATCACAATATGATCACTTGACATTGATGTTTTTTTTTTTTTTGTTAGCCTAGTAGTTTTGTCCTAAAATCACTTAAATATTTAAAACACATGAACAAAATAGATCTGTCATCTTCAAATACAGAAGTCATAAAAGTTACAATGTTATGTTCTTTAAAAGATTTTATTTATTTATTTTTAGAGAGAGGGGAAGGGAAGGGAAAAGAGAGGGAGAGAAACATCAATGTGTGGTTGCCTCTTGCGCACTTGCTACTGGGACCCTGACCCGAGACGCAGGCATGTGCTCTTATGGGCAATCGAACAAGCAACCTTTTGGTTTGCAGGCTTGTACACTGTCAACTGAACCATACCAGCCAGGGCTATGTTACGCATTTTTAAACACATGTCCACTTAAAAAAAACTTAATGTTATCTATCATTAGAAAATGCTATTGGGAAGCAACTTTGCATTCTATGTGTTTTAGCCTATTAATAAGTATCATCTTGACAATCATCTAATTTGTATTTAGGTGCAACATTCAATATTTGATACTTATCCTTTTATACTTCACAGATGTTAATACCTAAGCTATCATTGACTAACATCTGGTTTAAACTCACACTACTTTACTCTGTCAAGTTCTCTACAATCTGAGCGTAATCCATTTGCTCATAATTATTTTCTTGACATAACCTTTGGTGAACTTTTAGTGGACAGACCTTCTAATTTGCCTTGTGTTTTCTTGCCTCTAAGCCTAAACCTAAATAAAATTCCCTGCTCACTCTTCTCTTGTTATGTAATCCTACCAACCTTCATAGTTTTCCCTTACTAAGTCAGGTCTCATTGGACACACTATTGGACAGACAGTATTATCTAACTTTACCTGTTATTTACAATCACGGTTCACAATTATAACTATTTACCAGGACCTAAAGCAAGACATTTACCATAACCATCAAAAGTATGTTGGTACGTTTAGCATCCCTATGTTAACACTGAAAACTCAAGTTCAGAGAGGTGGGAATAACTTGCTCAATCACATAGCTATTGAATAACAGAGCCGAGATTTCCTTCTAGATCTTTTTATTTTGCAGTTATGTACGTGTAACCAAATTACTACATTATATTGCATGAAAGCCTCCAAAGTAAATGGATTATCATGTTTTTAATGTGAAAAAGTAGTCTAGTAACAAGAAATAAATACTAATAATTACTTGTGATTTTCTTCGTATTCAGTTTATAACATCGTGTATTTAAAAAGGTACCTAATTCTTCTTAAGCCCTAAAGTTCAAATCATGAAGCCCCTTATTTTATTTATGAATCTAATAATTCTTGATAAAATAAATTCACTTTCACCTTGATAATGCCTAATTAATTTGTCAGACTAAATTCCCCTAGACATTTAATAGCATTTGTAATAAAGTTTAATTAAAAACCATAGTCCCAGATTTATCTGATTTTCTCAGGCCTTTGAAACACCTAACAGTGCAGGGTTGTTAGTCGATACATCTGCATTCTTCAGAGTGTGTAAGCAACCCTTGGAATCCAATAAAGCAAACCTGAAAAATCAGTGACTCATATTCTCTTGACTAAACATGCTTTCCAACATGTTTCAAAAATAAGCAAAGCACTCTTTAAGCTACACAATAATTTCAAATATATTACTACATGTACCTAAGACTCCCAGAATTAATTCTGTCAGTTATTCCTTTTTATCACTTATTTCCATACTTTATGGAAGTAACGCCATTATTTATGGGGATAGCAACTTATTAAAAACAAGTCGGTGGTGAGGAAGCAGAATTACCATCTTGACAAGACTGAGGCCACTTGGTTTGAAATTCAGGATCATGATGGACTCAGGAGTCCCTGAAATGAGAGACGGATGGGTGTGTGGAGAAGAGACTGTTCCGTGGCGGACTGCCATCTGTCCTGAGAGCTGGCCCCAGTCTCGCAGGGCGTTAGAACAGAACCACAAATGTGATTAGTTCCTTCATGTGGGCAGAGAGAAAGAGCGATACCTTTCTTATATCTATATTTATTTGTTTTATCCTGCATGTAAGCACCAGGTTTCTGGATAGGACACAGATTATTTACTTACATAACAATCTTAGCGCTGGGTCCCCATGCCTCATTTTCATTTTGGGGCAGTATGAAGAGGGCATGTATCCCGTTCTGTGTAAAAAGGAGGGGCTCCTCAGGTGAGAATTATGGATCTTGGAGCTCATACAGGGACTGCAGCAGAGAGACCGCTTTCCTCCCCCACAGAGCAGGGAGAGAAACCTTTGCCCTGCGACGTAAACAAACCCTCTTTGAAAAGAGAAGAGGAAGGTTACTAGGTTGTTACAATATAAACAAACTGTTCTAGGAAAGAGAAATTTATTAATCTCTCCTGAGTTTTCACTATCTTTAATTTCTAAGGCTTGCTTTCTACTCACTCACCTTTAACCCAGGTTTCCAGTAATGTTTGCTCAGAAACCCTGACCATACAGAAATATGGAAATACTTCTCCCAACAGGGATCTCCTGCCCTTCCTTCATAGCTGTCAGGCAGCCTCAGTGAAGGCAGTGGGGAGGCAGCAGACAGTGAAGCCACATCGTGGTTCAGCGAAGAGAAATAAGTGAGTCTTTTATGAAAACAGCAACAACCGCCAAACAAAACTTTATTATTAAGACAAAATAGCATTTCTTTTTCAATCATCATTTCATGATAATCACAATAAAGATAATTATAATTCTAAGTGATCTAACATGTTGGAATTATTTTAAAAACATTTTTATACTATTTTTAAAAGCTTTAAATAATAATTGAGATATTTTTAATTTTAATTTTTCTATTATATATTCATGCAATTAATATTTAAAATAAACAATATGTTTAAGAAGTTTAACATTGATTTTTCTTAACTAAAGGAAAATATTCAATTATACCTTCAAAATCCAGTAGCTTATATTTCTGTGTTCCTTCTCATACTTTGAGAATTGTGACACTGAACAATTTGCTGTTCTGTTTTTAAAAGACTTGATTGATTGTTACCAGTGTGTAATGATCATCTCTTTAAATTTGGTAATGACATTTATTATTACTGTTTTAACTGTGCATTAAATTTTACCTTAGACTTAATAAATCACTAATTAAGCAGATGGAATAGTTCTTCCTGTAAGTGTATTTGTTAATGACATCAGAGGAAACATTTTGATGCCATAGGTTAATAAGCTTTGTGAAAATTAATTCTGTAAAATTGAATATGAAATTGATTTCCTGGTTTTTTCTTTTTGCCAACTAGCGTGGAATCCTCTTAAATTCACTCTTTTTTAAATCTCTGCTATTAATTTTGTTGGGTTAAAACAATTAATTGTGTGGGTTATACGTCAAAGAAAGATCTGTAGCTCATGGGCAATAGAATAGATACTACTGAAGCCCAGTTCACTCTGGCTGAATTAATAATTTTTTAGTAATGTAGTATATGATTATTTAAGCTATTAATGTGTGTTTGGCAACACAATCTTTCCAGAGCCACTGAACTAAAACAGTGATCCTTAAATTTTTAGCTTATATGAGAATCTCCTTGACGTTTTATGTAGCTTCCCCACAGCAAATACATTTGGCCAAATTTTATGTGTGTGAAATGGATAGTATCAACTGGCAAAATACCTGTGTAAGATGTTGGAATCATGAGCGTAAAATTATGAAAATCATATGCTAATTAAAATGTAAAATTATATATGTTAGGGAGTCAGTATTTACTTTCTAAGGTGTAGTAATGGTTTTATACAAACTTAGTAGTAGTTGGTTTATTTTCTATTGACATGTGTGTTTTTATTAGAAAGCCACGCACCTGTTACTGTTGTTAAACTCTGGTGAATCTTAAGGAATATTTTCCATCTCTTCCATTTTGATTGACTTGGTACCCATAAGAATATGTGGAAATGATGGATGTTGATTTGAATTGATGAACTCTGATTGCTGTATCAATGGTCTATTTCTTAACTGGCTTCATTCTTTCAAATCCTTTTCTGTGTACTCTTGGTAGCTGTCATGTGTCTTTTGAATTGTATGGATATAATCTATTAATTTTCTTTATTCTCTGCTATTCTTCTGAGGGAAAAGCATAAGAGCAAATATATTGGTGTTTCCAAATATTTACTAAGACAATTTCTAAGTTATATCAGTATCAACTTTCTTTTTTTTTCATTGTAGTGTTAACCTTGTAAAAATGTGCTGTCCTTTGCTTGTACCAGATCAGATACAACATGGTGAAAAGAATTGAACATTAATAATAATGAGAAAAGTTGGCAAAACAGTGAATTTCAAATAAATAATCCTTGCATTGTATGTACATTTCATCTATGTTTTCTTCATACTTCAGTGCAAAGTTTTTCTAGTCAGCTGATTAGTAGAAACATTTATGGAAGAAGCAATTGAGAAGGACTACCAATTGGCAGGAACTTGAATCAGAGCAGTGATAAAGGGGAGGGGCGGGGAACAGTCCTGCCCTTACACCAGGGGAAGTTATGTGCTCAGAATTAGGATGACCATAGGTAGAAGGAATTAGGATAGATGGGAGGAAACATTTCTCAGAATGAGGTTTGTCAGACTTTGCAATGGTGAGGCTATAAAAAATGGACCTCTGGGATCATCTAAGTTTAGCAAAGGTCTGACAAGGATAACTTTGCCCTGGTGGCAAAATGTCAGAGCTTACCAAGTTCTGTGCTCTGGCACACCGCGATTTCTCAGGTGGTTACGGACACGGCAGCGTAGAGATCCCTTCAGCCTCAGCAATGCGTGTGTCGGCCTGGGACAGCGGACCTCAACAGCTCCCTTGTCCCTCCCTTTCTCAGTGGGCCCCGGAAGTTACCTCAAAATTGCTTAAATTATCGTAATTTTGTGTCTGATGTTTCTTTTAAAAGTAGAGAAAATGACTCTTTGAGGATCATTTTCTTGGAGTCGAGCCAGCCTCCTTGCTGTCCTCCACCCTGCTAATTAATTTTTCATTCTAGGCTTCCGTGTTTGGAATGCCCTTCTCTTTCTAAACTATTATGCAGAGTATTTCTTAAATAAGACACGAGGAATAAGCCATAATGCAAAAGATTCTTAACTGAATAATATTAAAGTTACAACATCGGAGAAAGACACTAATAACAAAGTGAAAAGAGTCTCCTTAGGCTGGGAAAAATTCATGAAAAAAACACAATGTAATAAAAAATGGAGAAGGGAAAGTAGGAGACAATTCACAGAGTAGGAAAATTAGAAAGTAAAAAAGCATCTGAAAAATGATTACGTTTATGGAACAAATTCAAACAGTGACATTCAAGTTCATGGCAGAAGACTGGCAAAGTTCATTACCTCAAAAGTAGGTGAGATATGAAGAAATGGAAAGCCATACTGGTACAGACTGGAGAGCATTTGACAGACCTTGGTAGATATGAAGAGGTAGACATAGCAGTGTGATGTTCGCACCTACACAAAAGGACGTTCATTTAGCAAAATTATAAAAACTACGTAACTGTTCTTTAAGCATAGAAATGGGTTAACAGAATGCTCTATAACACCTAAAATGAATGAAATGGGTTCAAGTGTATTAACACATGAAACTACCGAAACAATGAAAACAAGACAAACGGAAAATTATATGTACTACATGGTACTATTTAGGCAAAATTTTGAGCCTCCCAAAGTGTAGTTCTAGCAAAGTGAAACATGTGCTGTACAACTGCACAGCCACGCACGGGGGTGGGAGTGGGGCCCATCAGCTTTGGGATAGCATTCATCTCTGGGGAGTGAGGGAGCCCAAGGGCTCAGATTAGCTGAAACTGTAACGTTTTCACTTCTTTTTTTGAAAAGAAATCTTAAAAAAGTGTGAAAAAGTTAGTATCTATTTAACTGCCTTTTTGGATATCATACTGGTATGTTGTATTTTATAATTGTGGTTTAAAATGTTTCATAATTGAAACTAATTTCTGTTTAATGAATGAGAGTCTAGCCACACAGTGTAATCTTAGTTGATTATGTGTGTATGAGCATGAGGTCGGATCCCCCCTAAGAAAATGGAATTATTTTCTGGAGGGCAGTCCTCTTATAGTACAAGCTTCCCCCACTAAGTGAGTGTTCTAGGAACCCATCTGTATCAGTGTACCAGCTGGGGTTATTGTGAGAGGTTACATTTGGCTTCAGTTAATTTTTTGAAGACACTTTCAATTCATTTGCCATTTCATGATGGGTGATTTATGAGTACACCTGCCTACACCATGCTGAGTGTTCAGTTTTAGACCAAAAATGGCATGACTAACATGCCCTACCCTCTCTATTCACCCGATATCACCCCTAGAGACTTTTCCTTTGTTTTCCCTAATGAAGAAAGTCCTCAAGAGGAAAAGTTTTGCTGATAGAGAAAGGTGAAACAAAAAATGGCAGAAGCACTAAAAGGCATCAAAATGAACGAATTCCAAAACTGTTCTGAGCAGTGGAAAAAACATCTCCACAGATGTATTTCCTCAAATGGAGAGTACTTTGAAAGTGACTGAAGTTTAAACATGTAAAAATAAATACATAATTTTTATGAGTAAATTCTGTTTTTTTTCAGTCCCCTCATATCTATAAGACTTTATGATTACCTCTATTTGAGCAGTATTTTTTTAATTTTCCCTTAAATTATACATCCTTAACTTTAAGGGATCAGGATGCAATTTCTATAGTCACCCTCTTATATCTAGGTGATAAATAATTATTAACTGATGACACAATGTTCATTCAATAAATTGGAAATCCTCATTTGTTAAAGAGACTAGTATTTGAAAACTTCTCAGATCCCAAAGAAGAAAATGAATTTCTGGGCAATAAAATTTCATTTTTTAAAAAATATAGTTTATTGATTATGCTATTACAGTTGTCCCATTTCCCTCCCTTCACTTCCCTCCACTCTGCACACCCTCTCCCACCCACGTTCACTCCTTTAGTTCATGTCCATGTGTCATACTTATAAATTATTTATCTTCTACATTTCCCATACTATTCTTACCCTCCTCCTGTCTATTTTCTACCTACTATCTATGCTACTTATTCTCTGTACCTTTTCCCCCTCTATCCTTCTCCTACTCCCCTGTTGCTAACCCTCCATGTCATCTCCATTTCTGTGGTTCTGTTCCTGTTCTAGTTGTTTGCTGAGTTTGTTTTTGTTTTTGTTTTAGGTGTGGTTGTTAATAATTGTGAGTTTAATGTCATTTTACTGTACATGTTTTTTATCTTTTTTCTTAGATACATCCCTTTAACATTTCATATAATAAAGGCTTGGTGATGATGAACTCCTTTAACTTGACCTTATCTGAGAATCATTTTATCTGCCCTTCCATTCTAAATGACAGCTTTGCTGGATAAAGCAATCTTGGATGTAGGTCCTTGCCTTTCACAACTTGAAATATTTCTTTTCAGCCCCTCCTTGCCTGCAAGGTCTCTTTTGAGAAATCAGCTGACAGTCTTATGGGAACTCCTTTGTAGGTTACTGTCTCTTTATTTCTTGCTGCTTCTAGGATTCTCTCCTCCATTTTAATCTTGTGTAATGTAATTATGATGTGCCTTGGTGTGTTTTTCCTTGGGTCCAGCTTCTTTGGGACTTTCTGAGCTTCCTGGACTTCCTGGAAGTCTATTTCCTTTGCCAGGTTGGGGAAGTTCTCTTTTATTATTTGTTCAAATAACTTTTCCACTTGTTGCTCTTCCTCTTCTCCTTCTGGTACCCCTATAATTAGGATGTTGGAACATTTAAAGATGTCCTGGGGATTCCTAAGCCTCTTCTCATTTTTTTGAATTCTTGTTTCTTCATTCTTTTCTGATTGGATGTTTCTTTCTTTTTTCTGGTCCACTCCATTGACTTGAGTCCCAGTTTCCTTCCCATCACTATTGGTTCCCTGTACATTTTCCTTTATTTCACTTAGGATAGCCTTCATTTTTTTTTCATCTAATTGGAGACCAAATCCAACCAATTCTGTGAGCTTCCTGATCACCAGTGCTTTGAACTATGCATCTGATAGGTTGGCTATCTCTTTGTCACTTAGTTGTATTTTTTCTGAAGCTTTGATATGTTCTCTCATTTGGACCATTTTTTTTTTTTTTGTCTTGATGTGCCCATTATATAGTGAGCGCCAGAGCCTTAGATGTTCCCCTGGGCAGGCAACCTATTCACTGGGTTGTGACGCTGCAAGTGGGGGTGGGGTCCAAGAGGGAACAATGGTACTTGTTCCGCTCTCTGCCAGATTTCAGTTAATCCCCCCACTCCCCCCAAACAAACTGGGCCCTTCTGATGCTGATTCCTGGGTGGGTGGGTCTGTGTACCTTCTAGGACCCTGTGGTTCTCTCCAACAAACTCTCCTGTGAGGCTGGGAGTCTCTCTAGCAACCTCAACACCTACAGGTGTTTTCAATCCATGTTTTGAGGCTTTATTTTCCCACCCTGGGACCCTGGGCAGTGCAGTCTGTCTCAATCCCTGGTTTTGCCTGGTTTGTCTGTGCATGAATGTGGGTCTGCCCATCCACCAGCTGCCTTGTGCACCGTACCCCGATCCACAATCCACCGCCTTGCTGGGTCTACCCGCTGCTGCCTAGAGTGCCCACCAGGATCCACCAACCACCACTTTGCTGTGACCCCTCTCCACCTGGCAGACCGACTCTGCCCTGCCTACTGGTCTGGATGAATGTGTCTATTTTAACTCCTTGGTTGTCGGACTTCCATACAGTTCAATTTTCTGTCAGTTCTGTTTGTTCTTTTTGTTTCTAAATTTTTGTTGTCCTTATTTTGTTTGTGCAAGGAGGCACAGTGTGTCTACCTACGCCTCCATCTTGGCCGGAAGTCTAAAATTTCATTTTAACTTTCCTCTTTGTACTATCTGCTTCTTTCTCAACCTCCCTCAACTACTTTCTCCTTCTGTCTCCCACAATATTCTTTCAAATCCATCAAAATTAAGGAAAGCAATGTTTTATTACAAATAAATGTGTTATGCAGCTTTAAGAACCCCTTGTTCCACCTTGCAGTTTAGTAAGTCAAAGCTATTGAGATGAGCCCATAGAAAACCCGTAAATGTTGGTTCTGACTCAGAGGCACGTCGGACCCTAGATCAGATGTGTTTGCCAGATGCAGGGAGTTGTGGAAAAAATGCCCCAAATTAAGCACCTCATTATCTAATATAGAATATATATATATCTAATATAGCTTCTAATATAGAAGCTAAACAACTTTAGGGATTAGGTAGCATAAATAATTATTGTGAAAAATGACTACAGTAGGTGGGAGGTATGTGCATAGAAGTAACATCCTGCTAATAACCTTAAAATATTCCATTTCAATCCATCAATGTTCTGAGATCTATTTTATTTTTAATAATTAATAAAATTATTTTATGGAAAGCAGGTTGGAACTTTTGGGAGATTAAGCATGTTTGAGAATCTTATGATATCTGGGGACCCTATTCCCAGAAAAACTCATAAGGACACAAAAATGCACATTTTCATGTCATTTCAGGGAGGTGGAAGCTCATGTCTGGACAACCTTATGGTTCTGTGCACTCTGGGATAGCATATGTGTCCTAATCAGTTTATAAATAGCTATAGTAGCTACCTGCTGAGAAACCACCTAAAATTATTATATGTTATTACTAGATAAGAACTTATGAGATTTAAATAAATTGTTGATGATTCACTGAAAAAGATTTGATGACACCGTCATTCTTTTCAGACTGGAAAGAATTTCCTACAAACAAAATTTCACAAATAATTCTGCAACATTTAAATAAAGATGAGGAAACAGAGATTCTTTCAACTACATTTCTGGCCTTTAAAACTTCATTTCTGTTTACTATTAAGACAATTTGCAAAGACAGAAATACAGTGCATTGAATTCCTTTAGGCTCATTGCCTGATTTTTCTTAACAATATTGAATTTGAATGATGCCAACATAGAGGAAAATAACTGGTTTTTAAAATCACAATACTACTCTTTTTTGTTGTTGAGATCCTAAATAATGCAATTTTATTCCTTATTCCTATACTAAAAGCAAACAGCCCTTCTCAGGTCAGACTTCCTCATCAGTACCCTCTTTTGCTCTTTGTTTTCTGGAGGATGTCTCACTTACCCTTTTGCTCCTCCCAGCTGCCCTCTCTGCAAAGGAGTCAGCCTGGACTCTTTTTTTTTTTTCCCTGTATGGCTTTCTGTTTTCTCATTCACTTGAATGCCAGTCTTTGGCTTCCTGACCACTTATTCTTACTTAGCCTGGTCAATGGAACATTCATTTCTCCTTATTCTTTCCTTTTAATCAGCTCACAGTTTTCTTGACTAGGGAGTGAGTGGTGCATATGTGTAATCTTGGGTTTACATAGGTAGTATGCACCATTGAAAAGCCCAGATCTTCTTATGATACTACAGTATACACAGCAGTGTTAAAGTCCTAGAGGGCAAGGTATTAAACACAGGTAGCTCTATGGTCCCTATGGCTAATATCTGTAGGTAAAGGAAATGTATGTGAAAGAAAACATGTTGGGGCAGAAGGAAACCTGGTGCTGCAATGGGTGTAAAAAGCTTGAACTTCTGCCTACCACTTCTTTTACCCTTTGAAAATCATCAGCAGAATATGTTACCTTGTAGCTTCCCTTAAAAGTTGTCACCTGTCAATGATGATGATGCTGATAATGATAATTAACATTTATGGAGCATATGTACTCTAAGTGCTTTGTGAGCAGGTTCTCATTTAATCTTCATAATAATTCTATGAGATAAGTAACTGTAAGATGACCATTTTACCTGTGTTGCATGGTGGAAGAACAGAGCCATGCTGAAACCACAGTTTGAACTCAAACACTCTGACCACAGTGTTCATGCTGTTAATCACTAAGCTCTATCATCTACCTCGTGGCCAATGGAATCCAATAGTTCTTTCCTTTCCCATTCTCTAGGCCTGTGACTTCTTAGGAACTCTCATCCAGACTTATGGATTAGAGTCCCATCTATATTTTGGCATTCCCAAGATCACTTCTCCAGCCTAGATCCGACTCCTGCATTGGCAATTCTAATCTGATTTCCAATAGACATTTCAAATTGATTCCTTCTCTCAAACCAGCTTCTTCTGCAGATTTCCTTACCAGAGGAAGTGGCAACTCTATCCATCTAGTTGTTTAAATAAAAAATGTTAGACTCATTCTTGACTAAGCCTATCTTTTACACCTAAAAACAATGCTTTCAATTGGCCACTTTCCTGGCTATGTTTCTGTTCCACTGTCCCAGCAGCTACATTATCTCTTGCTTGAAAGATTATAACGGCCCCCTAACCCATCTCTCTGCTATCAATGTTACCCAATTATGGTATACAAAAGCCAAAGGGAGTCTTTGCAAAAGGTCGTATCACTCCTACTTAAAAACCCTTTGAAAACATAATTCAGGGACTTCCCATCTCTTCTAGGCCTGGACCTTGTCACCATCTCTTCCCTCTCTTCTTGACGCACTCCACGTGGCGACATCAGCTTCCCTTTACCGTGGGCCTGCTCCGACCCCTCAGCCTTAGCATTTCCTGTTCCTCCTATCATGAGACATCTTTCTCCAAATATTTTCATAGCTAACCTTTATGCTGCCTTCACAACTTGGCCCAAATGCCAGGTTTTCCCTAACACATTCAAATAGCAAAATGCTCTCCTCAAACTCTGAGACTTCTCATTCCCCTTAACTTGCTTTATTTTTCTCCATGGCACAAAGTGCCATATTTTTTTCACTATATAAGTACTTGTATCTCCCCAGTTAAAATGTAAGTTCCATGATGGCAGGGATTCTGTTTGTCTCACCGCCATATCCCCATCACTGAGAACCATGCCTGACATAATATGTGTTGAATGAATGAATGAATTTACACTTTCAGTAGCTGTGTATGAGGGCCCATGTCTGTGTAATTACAAAAAGTAATTCACTATAGAAAGTCATTCTCTATATAGAAGCAATGAAGTCAGATAAATATATGAAATTACTTTTTAAAAATTTTTGACCAAACAGCTAATTGGGTGTACACACAAAACTCTCTCAATTAATACAATTACTTAGTGTGGAGAAATTGAAGCACATGATATTTTTCAGAATTTAGCAGTGTTCCTAATAGTCACTGGCAATTTCACCTGCTGCCATGTAGATACCTGCTCAGGTCTCATTATCCCAGTATTCCAGTGGCAGAACAGAGGTTGCAAATGCCTGGCATCTGTTTGATCTACTGGTCTGTAGAGAAGTTTCTCTACTTTAGTTTCTCTTGGCGTCTTCTCTCTTGTGTAATAAAAGATAGGTCTAATTAAGAATATTAAGGGGAACATAGAAGACCAAGCATGAATGATATACAATTCTTAGTGCTCAGAAATAGTTTTTTCCATCAGCACTCTTTGGCATGTGACAGTCAGAATTTTTTCTTTTTGTGTTTTAAGGTTCCCAATCTTCACAGTCATGAAGAAGGGGTAAAGATTGTTAATTCAAGAGCAGAAAGAAATTAACAACTGCTAAGTTAGGCAAGTTTGTAAAAATATATTAGTGTAATGATAATAAGAGATCATATTCTTAATATTCATTTTAGAAACTTGAGTAATTCTTTTTAAAAAAATGACTCCTCATGATACACAAAGCCTTGTGCTATCCACTTCCTGCCTCATAGAATCAACAATCTAGCAGGAGAGACAGAACAGTAGGTTATGTCAATAATTGATTAAATTAAGTCACATTAAGACATACAGGGGTAAACACTGGTTTCACCAATAAATTACATTGTGACAGTTGTACAGTATGTAATATGAAATATAATAATATGAAAATGGCTTTGTATTATGAACTCTATCTGTGGCTTAAAATTGACAAGTTGATAAGTAGATGTTCAAATAGAGTACATATAAAAAGTGTTACTAAATAACTCCCAAGAAAAAGAATAGACCTATAAAATATCAAACAAAGAAAAATGTGAGAAGTGTACACAGGCCACAGCTGGAAAAGAACATCATTACACACGTGACTTCCTCAGAGAGGCCTTTCCTGGCCAGCTTCCCAAAGCAGTTTCTTTCGTTACCCATCATTCTTCATCACTGTACTCTCTCTCGGTCCAGGCGCCTGTCACAGTATCTATCTATCTATGGATTATTTTATTATCAATTCATTTTGCTTTGCTCATTTGTTGACCAAGTATCTCTGTGTGAGAGTATCCACTTCTCAAAGGCAGAAACATTGACTACCTTGTTTTCTTTGTGTTTTCACCATGAAGGACAGGGCTTGGCATATAGGTGACTTTTAATAAGTATTTTTTCAATAGATGACTCATAATAAAAGCATAAAGAAAGCTATATCAGATTCCTACTGTGTGTATATATTTTGCTGAATGTGTGTCAAATATTAAGTGTACAGTGACTTTGAGTTAAGTTTTGAAATTTTTATTGTTATTCTGCTACAGTTGTCCCAATTTTCCTCCTTTGCCCTCCCCCGCCCCCACTCTCACAGTAAATCTGCACACCATTATCCATTCCAAGGGTCATTCATACTTGTTCTTTGACTAGACCCTTCCCTTGTTTCACCATTATCTCCCTTCTTCCACTGCTCTGGCTGCTGTCTGTCTGTTCTGTGTTGCCATGTGCCTGTTCTATTTTGCTTGCTAGTTTATTTTGTTATTAGATTCCTCTTATAAGTGAGATCATATGACATTTTTCTTTCACCAACTGGCTTATTTCATTTAGCATAATATTCTCCAATTCAATCAATGCTGTCTCAAAAGATAGGAGTTCCCTTTTTCTTCCTACTGCATAGTATTCCATTGTGTAAATGTAGCACAGTTTTTTGATCCACTCATCTACTGATGGGCACTTAGGCTGTTTCCAGTACTTGGCTCTTGTAAACTGTGCTGCTACAAACATAGAGGTGTATAAGTTCTTTTGAATTGGTGATTTGGGATTCTTACAGTATATTCTCAGCAATGGAATCACTGGGTCAAAAGGCAGTTCCATTTTTAATTTTCTTGAGGAAACTCCATACTGTTTTCCACAGTGGCTGCACCAGTCTGCATTCCCACCAACAGTGCACTAGGGTTCCCTTTTCTCCACATCCTCACCAGCACCTGTTATTTGTTAATGATGGCTATTCTCACCTGTGTGAAGTGGTATGTCATTGTGGTTTTAATTGCCTCCCTTTGATGGCTAGTGACGCTGAGCATCACTTCATTTGTCTGTGGGTCATCTGTATGTCTTCCTTGGAGAAATGTCTGTTCAGGTCCTTTGCTTATTTTTTGATTGGATTGTTTGTCTTCCTAGTATTGAGTCATAGGAGTTCTATATGTATCTTGGAGATTAAACTCTTTTTCAATGTATCATAGGCAAATATGTTCTCCCATATGGTTAGTTCCACTTTCATTTTAATGATGATTTCTTTAGTCATACAGAAGCTTTTTAATTTGATGTGGTCCCATTTGTTTATATTTTCCTTTATTTCTTTTGCCCTAGCAGACATATCAGCAAAAATATTGCTATATGGAATATCTGAAAATTTACTGCCTATGTTGTCTGATAAGAGTTTTATGGTATCATGACTTATATTTAAGTCTTTTATTCATTTTGAGTTTACTCTGATGTACAGTGTAAGTTGGTCTTCTAGTTTCATTTTCTTTTTACGTGCACCAGTCCAGTTCTCCCAACACCATTCACTGAAGAGACTATTTTTACACTATTGTAAGCTCATGCCCCCTTTGTCAAATAATAATTGTCCCTAGAGACATGGGTTTATTTCTGGGCTATCTATTCTGTTCCATTGATCTATGTGTCTATTCTTATGTTGATGCCAGGCTGTTTTAATTACAGTAGTCTTATAGTATAGTTTTTATCTCAGGTATTGTGATCCCTCTAACTTTATTTTTCTTTCTCAAGATTGCTGAGGCTATTCAGGGTCTTTTCGGTTTCACATAAATTTTTGGAGTATTTGTTGCCATCTTTACCTTTGAGTTAATTTTTTCTTTTAAAACATAGTGAACAAAAAGAATTCATAAGAATCTATTCAAGTAAATGACTGTCTCCAACTCTTCAATGGTCCTACAAATCAATCGGTACTTTTAATAAAATCATTTAGTGAAAGTAACAATTTGTGTTTTAAATAGTGCATAAGACAAATCTCCCTTTTAAAAGTTTTATGTACAGTTTTAAAAACTTTCATATTTATAAAATTAACATGTTTTTATTGCAAATCTGCTTGAAGCTTATGTTTGATCAATGTACCTCAATATAAATAGGGACTCTCAGTCTCAATCCAGTAGGAGGAATGAGTCATGCTCTGTTTTGCTTCTTCTTATGCAGTGCATACATTCTGCATATGGAATGTACAATTGGAAAAATGTAATTCAGGGAAAAGGATCTACTGAAAATGCTTGAGTAACGCTCAATGATATTAGACCCTTACTCTGGTGTTCATATTAAACAAGGTGCTCACAGTTCTGACTTTCTCTACTGGAGAAGATGGCAAGGTTTAGGAGGATGAGCCTTTACAGGTGTGCCCTTGATAAAGCATTGTCAGCTGCATTCAGCCACAGCCGCACTGCTGTCAGAGAGCCCGGGATGTGAAAGAAGTGCCAAACACACACGGTTCAGGGGTATTATGATTTTGCCTCCATAAGTTAAGGGAAGGTGCAGGGGTGAAGAGATTACTGCCATTTGACAAAAAAAAAAAAAAAAAATACCAGTCTTTCTTCTTTAAGTGCACCCAGTGCATCAGATACAGCTTCTAAACTCAACGTGGCTTATTTATTTATAAAGAATTCATTCTTTCCAGAAGTATTTATGTAAACATTCTTTTATATAGGAAGGTTTTGCAGTTTATGTTTAAAGAAACAGACACACAGTTGAATTATAAATAAGATTATATTCATGGAAGCTTCCAGGAGCATGCCTATTATGTTAATGTGTTTATAAAAATAAAATAAAGCTGCATTATTTCTTAGTCTCATAGACAATCATGTTCCAGAACAATTGCATCTTGTTGTGCCTGTTTTTCTGAAATCAAAGCCTTGTGTTTTAAAAGAGAACTTCTGGGCATGTAGAAATGTTCACAGTAGCTTGTTCATGATAAAAAAAGAAAAAGGATAACAACTCCAATATTTGTGGAACAAATAAATATTTTATGATTTATTCAAACAGTTGGATACTCTGAAATAATGACACTGAATGAAGCACAGCTCATACATAAATTGTGAAAAAAGTCACAGAAAACAAAATATTTTAAAAATCATAATATGGGTAAAGTACAAAAACAGACAAAACTAAACAAACTGTTGCCTAGAAATACCTAAACATGTGTTAACACTGTCAAAAAAAAGCAAGAGAATGATTACCACATATTTGGGATAGCGGTTCCCCGGGAAGGTGAGAGGGGGATTAAATCAGGAAGAGCAAAGGCAGGCCTTCTCTGACTCCAGGTATGCAGCCTATTTCTTAAGTTCAGTGACAGACACATGGATGGCCATTCCATGAGTACCCTTTAAACTGTACCTATATATTACATTTCTAGGAATATAAAAAAGAGAAAGTAAAAGCAAAAGGGAATTCTTGAGCAAAAGCAAAGTGAAACATGGAAAAATTAACTTGCCGCTATTTGAGCGCTTCAACCCTAACAGAGGTGGTTTTAGTTCCTGCTTGTCTTCTGGTTTACCACATGTGAGCAGTTACAAGCAAGTGCGAAGAGTCTTTGGAGCCCATGGTGTTTCACAGGTGTGGTTTCTTACATCATTTGTCAGACCATTGCTTTGTTTGGTTTTTTAGCGAGCTAGCCTATGAAAAGAAAAAGTAGGGTGTAAGTTCTTCTGACCGCAGCAAAATGTAAGTTTTCAGAGTGTTCATTCCACTTATTAAACTAATATGTGACTGTTGATATTTACAGATTACTTAAATCATAGACTTGCATGGTTTTTTTTCAGCATAAGAGAATGATGAACAGATAGATCTAGCCTGTATCTTCAGTTCTATAATTTGGGTGTGGGAAATGATGTACTATTTCTTTGCAATTATTCAGCATGTCGTTTGAATATATTGAGTCTTTGTCTCTAAATTATTCTAAATTAAAACATTTAATTTTGATATGTTGTATTCACCTTTTAGGGGAGTTATTCTTTCACTTCCTTTTGCAGGAATTTCTATAACCGTAATATGGATTGCCATTTCACTCATCAAAAGGATTCTCTGTGAAAAAAGCCCCAGAAATGAGCTGGGGAATCAGTGGGTGATTTTAAACACTATGTCTAGCATGGTAGTTTACACACATTTTGTTTTTAATAAATATTGGTAGAGTTGAATGGAATTTATGGAGTTTCCTTTAGAATCTATTTTTTGAATGAATCAAGAAATATTTCAAAAATGCATGGAAAGCTTGAGTCTGATTTTGTACAAAAGTTTTCATTGATTTTTCTAACTCCCAGGACCTTAATATTACAAAATTTAAAAAAGACTAGCATTCACTAATAACTAAATTGTCAAACATAGAAAAGTAAAACAAGAATGTTAATCCCCTCAGAGGCGCTGATGTTGGAAGGATCTGGATTTTAGTTGCAGATCTTTGGTTTTCTCGATTCTTGGTCTTGGGCAAGATACCTTTTTGTTATCTTCAGTTTTCATGTTTCATTAGGGCAAAGGATGAGGAGAGATGATTTCCAAACTGTCTCTGAAGCCAAGCATCCTTCACATCATTAGCCTGATGTTGTGACAAATGAATTTAGAGTTAAAAACAACAACGTAAGTTTACAGTTTTTGCTCCATCATTCATTAGCTATTCATTTCAGCTTCGATGCAAAATGGTGTCAACTAATGTGAGAATTAGGTGAAACATATAAAGTGACTTTTAAACCATTACAATTCTGGACTGATATGGGCTGAAATGTTTTTATTTATAGAATCTCAATTACATGTCTCACTCGCCTGCGGTCCAGATCACCAACAACACTCACTGATTACTTCTCATAAACATTGAATTTGAGATTACCTGGGAGAGAATAGCCTTTTACACAAAACAAAATTCAAGACATTGTCCTCATTGCCTTAACAGCTACACGTCTATCAAAATGCTTAATTTTTATGAGTTTCTAAACCTTTGCTGTTTAATATTCCTCCTTTGTCTGTTTTTTGTTGTCTTATGTATAAACTCTTTAAATCTTAATAGCTTTAGTCAGAGTTCTCCATGATACTTTACTCTCACATTTTAGCTTGCCTGAGCACACCCAAAGGGGTGCTTACCCTGAAATTGGATAACAAGAAATACTGATAGTGATTTAGCCAATCAGATACAGAGAATGGTGTATCAGTTGGATTTCCTCCTTTTCCAATTTCTTCTTCTAGCATGCTCCAAATGAATAAGGTGCTTCTGCTTCGTACAATTCAAATGATCTATGGATATCTGGTTAGTTTTTAGATTAATTTTATCTTAATTCTTAAGGTTCAAACTGTGGGACATAGTTCTATAAAAAAATATCTATGATCCTGAAGATTTCGTACCCCTTGCCTGATACCTCAGTGCACTGATTTCCAAAACATACTTTGCTTTAAAGCCTGTATATCTTATCCTTGATGTCTTGGTCTCTTTTTTCTTATGAAAACTCACTAACCCACTGCACCGTATCTATTACATTCTACCTCAGAGATTTATCTTCATGTCCAATGAACTAACGCTACCCCCTTTAATACAGCCAAGGGCAGTACCATATGTGAGTGATGGGGGAGTAGCCCCGGGCAAGCACAGCCTGTGGGAGAACAGTTTGTCAGTGGGCTCTGGCCTCTGCCCTCTCAGCCTCCATCTTTTACCAGTGACCTCTGCTCTCTAGAACTCTGGCCTCTTTTTCCCCTCATTCTTCAGACAAATGCACCTTATTTTCCTTTCTTGGTCTTTGTACTTCCTGTTCTTCTGCTTGGCTAGTTCATTTTTTTTACTATAACTTCTGCATTAGTCAGGGATCTCCAGAGAAACAGAATAAACACACACA
This sequence comes from Tonatia bakeri, assembly GCA_004024845.1. Classification (NCBI taxonomy): domain Eukaryota; kingdom Metazoa; phylum Chordata; class Mammalia; order Chiroptera; family Phyllostomidae; genus Tonatia; species Tonatia bakeri. The sequence goes on from PVIA01001830.1 coordinate 130,233, forward strand.
CATTTATTTATACAATATGCATGCGTGTGTCAATCACTGTGTGTGTGCAGACAAGAGATTGTGATAGGGCACAGACTCGCAGTTACAGAGGATGAGAAGTCCCGTGAGAAGTCCCACAGAATGCAGCTGGCCGGCTGGAGCCCCAGGAGAGCTGATGGTATAAATTCCAGTCCCAAAGCCAGCACACTGGAGGTCCAAGAAGGGCCAATGCTCAGTTTGAATTCCTTTTTTCTCTTTCAGAAAGTGTTTTTTAATTTTTTAAATCATATTTGATTGATTATGGTATCCCAGTTGTCGGTTTGAATTCAAAGGCAGTAGACTGATGTCCCCACTGCAACTGGTGGAAGGAGTTTCCAGCCTTTTTGTTCTGGCAGGTCTTTATCTGACTGGATGAGGCCCATCCCCTGAAGGACAGTCTGCTTTCTCAGTCTACTGACTCTGATGTTATTTTTCTTCTTTTTGGGGGAGAGCTGGGAGTACCATTTATATTCAACTTTTTAAATTGAGGCATCATTGACATACACCCTTATATTAGTTTTAGGTATACAACACAATGACTTCATATAGGTATGTATTGCAAAATGATCACTGCAGGAAGTCTAGTTAACACCTGTAGCCACACATAGTTACATTTTTTCCCTTGTGATGAGAACTTTTAAAATCTACTCCCTACGTAACTTTCAAATATACAATGTAGTGTTGTTAACAGCAGTCACCAAGCTGTGCATTGCATCCCCAGGACCTATTTATCTTGTAACAGGAAGTTACAGTAAACTAACTGAAGTGTCACTCTCATCCAGAAACAGCCCACACGGGTCCCCTCTGTCCCAGTCAAGCTGACACATAAATTGAAACCATCACAACTCTTCAGCCCAAATGCCTCCTCTGTGAAGCCTTGCTGCCCCTCTGGTCTGATACCGTCCATCACCCTCCCCTGAGTCACTTACAGCATTTTCCTGCTTTGTATTCTTTGGAGCTATTATTCAAAGTTATTCTGTTTTAAAACACATTCTATTGATGTAGAAAATGCTAATGACACAAAGCTAAGTGTAGAAAGCAAGGTACAAAACTACATAAATGTTAATCATTTTATTTTCTTACAGAAGCAGAGAGAAATTGTTGGAAAGAAAATATATCAAAATGAGTGTTTTATCTTTATTGTGGTGTTCTGGAAAACTTTAAAACATGTTAATATGTTTTTGTACATTACCTATGTGATAGTAAATTATTATTATTATTAACAGAAAAAAACAAAGTTATTTTTTAAATGTCTGCTTTATGTGTCATTTGTGTTCCTACAATGACCTTTTCATACCTGTATTCATGTAGAGCAGTATTGGGCAAGCTCACAAGAAGGGGTCAGCTCATTGGTTAAACTGCGCTGTGGAAAAATGAGACTATGGAAAACAAAGCACTGGTTTGGGTAACTTTTTTAAACAAGACCTTTAAAAGGTACAATTATAGTACCATAATTAATCTTTCATATGCAAATTTGGGTGTATTATAGAAAATCAAAATTGTAATTACATGAATCACTAAAACATTCATAGAGATATAGCTTATCTAACAATTCTTTTGCTCTCTTTGTTATTAAACATATATGTCTTATTGGGGTACAGCTCTCCACAATTGTATAAGCAAAGAGGTATAATTGTACTTTAAAGTACTAATCAACTGGTATAACAATCATATTTTGTAATAGTTGAATGAGTAAAAATAAATTTTGAAAAATTAATAGAAAAACATAAAAAGATAAAATTTATAAATAGAATAATCAAGATAAGGATGAATCAAGGTCCCCAAAATAAGAATTTTTAAAATAATGATTTCTAAAATCCTTTAAAGTTTAAAACATCCACAAACCTAAATAATGCATGGTGTATTTCATGTCATAAGAACGTTCATTTCTTTACCAAGGTATTTATTAATACCAGTATTTTAATTTTAGATATTGTTTCTCACAATGACTCATTGACATTTCTAGTTTAAATTTCAGTTAAGCTGATTTTCAGATGTTTTAGATCTGTGTGCTTTCTGGTTCATGGCTTACATATAATACATGTAAGAGGCCCAGCACACACTACTCCATGTGTCTCAAAGCCTTTCACTCATACCCTGACCTAAAGGCTAAGGTGGTTTTGCTGCCATGGCAGCTGCCTGGCCTGGTCTCTACTGTGCTGTGCTGTGCTGGGCAGAGAGGAAAATCAAAGTTACCCAGAGTGGCACCTTGATCCACCTTCAAAAAGGCGAAGAGTGTCTCAAGAGAGGGGGAGGAAAAGCAGCCAGGAGCAGGAGGAGAGAGAGGTGACCTGGTGCTGACTGAGCTGGCTGAGGGGGAACTAAGGGAAGAAAAAACAGAGAGTGTGGGGCACTTGCTGCGTCACAGAAGCAACGGGAAAAGAGGGTGGTAAAAGGGCATTTTAAGAGAGTTGGTTGTATGGGATGAATGATCCCTTGTGGTACTTTCCAAGAGAACTTAAAGTCTAAATTTGTTACAGTGAATTATTTAGGATTTTATACATTACTCTGCATAAATGTGATACCATGTAGGAAGTGGACCAAACAGACCGCCTTTATGTGGAAGGATGAGAACTATGACTTCCGTTTAACAAAAACTTGGATTTAAAGTCGTATAACCTTAAGTGCTAAGCTGAAAATCTAGCATCCAATGCCATCATGAAATACTGTCATCTCTACTTCTAAACATAGCTCAGACACCATCACCCCTCACCTTTTCTTCTAGACTGCTGCAAAGCTCTGTTCGCTCTTGATACCCATCCTGCTCTACTATAAAGTAAGCAAAGTGCTTCTTTCACCCCGTGAATCATATTGCACCATTCCTCTGACTATATCCCTGCAATGGCCTCTCCTCAAACTCGGAAAAAAATTCTCGCTAAGATGTCTAAAGCCTTTGATGAGCTGCTTCCTTTTGACTTCTTCACTCTCGTCTTCCTCTTCTTGCTTTTACACATCCACTCTGTCTAAAACAGGCCCCTGCCCCATCATTCCCCATCACTCTCTCACTCTACGCAGTTTTTTACTGCATAATATTCATCATCACCTGAAGTTCTATCTTATATTTATCAATGTAATTGTTTCTTGGGTGTACCCCCTTCTAGAATGTAAGTTTCATAGGGGCAGAAGCTTGGCTCTGCGCCCAACTGTAGTTCCACCGTGAGACTGTTTTCTTTCATCCTGAGGTTGAGTGAATGAATCAGGGATTAATGCCTATGTAAGAAAACCTTCTGTTCACAGTGCTTTCCATGGGCTAGGCACTGTTTTGGGTGCCAGGGATGTAAAAATACACAAGGCAGACCTGCATTTACAGGGCTCACTCCACTAGAAATGCCAGAAATTAAATAAAAGGTTAAATAATTACAGATAATTAATTACATGTGCAAAGAGTGGTAATAATAATGCAAGAAAACAATTTAAACTAAATTAATCTTTTCCTTTAAATTTCAAGGATTTAAATGAAACAAAGACTAGTTTTCTATAACATTTGCCATTTTTTTTCTCTTTAGTGTTCTCTCTTAGAAGAAAGGAATAAATATACACTGAGGATGTCAGGGAAATATGAGTTAGAATCATACAGCGTGAAGAGAAAATGAGGTGGGAGACTTGTGAAAATAGGGAGGCAGAGAATGAGGGAAATTGATATATCATTGTGTGTGGGAGGGATGAATTTCATTTTATCATTCTCCACATGTTTCACGGGAATACAGTTCAAGGACCTTAGTTTATAAAGTTTCCCACTGTTAGAAGCCCTGAATGTGTGTGGTCTTAAATGCACTAACTAATGACCCAAAAATGACTTAATAACAAATGAATTTGATCATTTACCAAACGACTTGGAGGATTTAACATAATCATGGTGATAGTAAATCATTCTCAAAAATTTTCAAAATATCAAAAATTTATGTTTAAATGTTTATGTGACTATTGTTGCATTATTTTATTTTTGAACATTCCTTCTTCTGCTCAAACTTTATTCTGAATTAGTTCCGAGATGAAATATTAACATCATCAGATATACTTTATCTACTTTTTCTGCTACCATATGTTTTATAAAAATCTAGTCCTTGGAATTTTTAACTGAAACTTTGGATTAGAAAGAGCAATGTGTGCTTAAGAATAATCAAACATTATAATTATACAGTATGCATTAATGTTGAATAATAGTAGTATATCTAATTTCATTTTGACCACTCATCCTCAATCAGCTCCGGTAGCGGACTGTTGCCTTGGCGTTGTCTGGGTCCTGCTGCTGACCCGCTCGGGTCCGAAGGAGGAGGATCTCAGCTGGGAACTCATCATTCACCGGCGTCTTAACGTCCGTCTCATCGCTAAGGGTTTGCTGCACTCCCTGCCATTTCCTCCAGGTTTACTTTCCCTTTATCTTCTTTCTTTCTATGGTACCTCATCTAGCCTGAGCATCCCCACTTTTGGGGAGTTGCCCTTGCTTCACACTTGTATCTGCTCCTTGGCAGACCAAAGAGCTCCTGCCTGTGGTCACAATATACTTACACACTCCCTCACCCTGCTAGCGTCTTGGTGCCCTGAAGGACTTCTCCCTTCCCGTTCAAGCGGTGCCCTCTGTGACCTCTGCCATCAAGTCCACAAAGACATCTCCAGGGAAGAAGGTCTCACTTGCTGCACAATATCAGGGCCAGTTTCAACTTTTTCTCTTATGGTTTCTTCCCAGAATGCCTCCAGAAATGTATTTATTAAGCATTTATCAAGAATTTATCATGTGCCAGATTCTACTCGATTTTAATTAATCTTCACAATAATTCTATGCAGGAGGTACTGTTACCAGTATTTACAAACAATTTGCTTTATAATCATTGTGGCTAGAAGTGACACAATTAAAATTAAACTCAATGTCTTGGGTAACTGATTTCAGAAACCAGCTGAAAAGGCTTAGCACTTCTTAAATTCTTATTTTGCTCAGTTTATTATTCTTTATTTCTACTTTTTAAATTTCCAGGTATACTTTTTGAGGAATCTAAAGATTCAAAATAAACCAACGATCCACTAAAAAATATTTGTGGCTTCTCTTTGTCATTTTATTCTGCATAATCAAGTTCTCATTAATTTAAAAGGCACATACACACAAATAATGAACAACTAGATTTAAGTTGAAGCAAATGAGTAAGAAAAGGAAATTTGAAAGCAAATAAAATGTTAGGCAGCTGTATAGGCTGATTCATTGGTATGCTAATTACAAAGAATTTTTACTTATTTGGCAAAATATATAAAATAAAGCAAATGAACCACATGTAGGAAGACTATTCTAGGTACAGTGTGGTGCTGACAGTGGGACCAGGAGAAAGGCTAAATGTTTAAAACTTTATCCTTTTAATGTTTTACTAATACCAAAGGTATTAACCTTAATTAACCAGAACCAGAATTCAGTTTTCACTATAGTAACAATTAAGTAAGGTTAAAATTATAATAAAACAACCAAAATGAAATTGCATATAGTACAAAATGTTTTAATATACGAACCACTAATTTTTTTCTCTGTACTTTTAATTACATTTTCTCTTTTAAGCAGTAGTGAAAATATTCAGTACTTACCTACAAATATCAGATTACAGTAATTTAGAAATTAAGAGTTATAAATCAAAGAAGATTGACCTTCTAGACCAGAAAGTGAAACCTTATGCCAATAACAAGTCATGTGTAGCCATTTGGAGCTCAGAGTGTTTTATTTTGAGTGTGGTACCTCCAAATGACCTAGAGTAGTTTTAAAGAAATGGGCAACAAATAATCTAATAAACTGAAGTGAAAACATTTATACAGACAAGTACCTCAATTATGAAGAAAGAATATTACTGAGTTTAAATTAAATTTCACACACGTATATAGCATAGCACTATAGAATATTGATGTAACTACAAGAAGAGATAAACTAATACTTGTGGGATTTAAGACTAGTAGAGGCAGGGAAAACCAATGAAGAATTGCAAAGCAATATGATAAATGTTTTATGAAAGTGTTCTCCAGCAGAAAAGGAAGAAGAAATAACATGACTTGTTCAAAAATTCACCCTATAATCCATGCATTATTGAACTCGAGGGAGACCAATGGTTGACACAGGTAGGGACAGTAGGAGTTTACTGTAATGGTCCCTTTGAGAGACCTATAGTGACAGTGGATGGAAGAGGGTAAATGTGAGAACAAGTGAGGAACAGCAATGACTGAACCCGATAACTGATTTAACTTAGAGGCAGGAAAGAAATCCAAGAAATAGATTTGGGCATTAGCCACTGGGTAATGTGGAGGAAGTTGGACAGGTTTCTTTTAGAGATGTTGAATAGAAGCCTTCAGGATGTCCAGGGGCAGCTGTGCAGGAGGAAGCCATCTCTATGGCTCTGAAATTCAGCTTTACTTTTTGGTCGATAGGTAGTAATTTGGGGCATTTGCTATTCAAAGTCAGAATGTGGATTTAATTAACATATTCTGTAGACTAAGTATAGAATACATGTAGCCCAGAGATTAAGAATCTGTGCATTAAAAAAAAAAAAAAAAGAAGCAGTGCATCAAAGCCAGAGCAAATGGGTCCTAAACTATCTCCAAGACTTATTAGCTGTGTGACTGGAGGAATATGGGTTCAGAAGAACCCATCTGTGGAATTACTTTTTGTCATCCATAAAATGAGGATTACTATTAATACCCACCACAGTGCATAGCTATTGAATATATATAAAATCCTAATGCTTGATAAGTATTAGCTATTAATGTTGGTTTGAAAGAACATTGAATTGCCACTTTAAAAGTCAGCCAAATATTAGCAACCTCACATAATTTAGTTTTACATCTGTCAAAGAACGAATCTGGTAGTATTTTCCTGTTCCCCTGATGTAAACAGGTGCCACAAATTATCTGGGAATATGATTGGCTTAATGGTATAATTTTTGGAAGAAAATTTAAAGTTTACATCTGAATTTCCCTGTAACATCCAAACCTTTTTCAATGGTGGAAACAGAATGATGTTTATTTCCACTAAGAAAAAATTACAAATCCTGGCAATTATTTTTTAAATATGTGCTGTCTTTAAATACTGTTGTACAGTGAAGATAATCATTAGTATCAGCACCTTTGGAGAGGGTGCAGACATGCTCTCTCTGGGGCGGGGAAAGCCCACTTTACCAACTAATCTCTGAGACTTAGATAGCTAAATAATTATGGAATCATAATTTGTCTTTATCACCCACTAACCATCTGCTTCCTTGAGGCTATATTCTAAGTAATTGAATCAAGAGATGAAAAGCATGAACCCAACATAGAAAAATCAAGCCGATTTGAAAGAGTATGCACTGCAATCTTATTAAATTCAAGGGAAAAGTAAATTTGTGTACTAGTAGTATTTCTATAAACCAGAATAATTTGATAGAGTTGCAACCACAAATCCTTTGTGCAATAAAACACAAAGGTTTGAGATTCTATTCAGAGCTGAGATCATATAAATTTCAAACTCTAAATTAGGCAGCTAATCCAAATCCTGTCTGTGTCATCAGATGATGTGGATTTGAGGTTCCAACACATATGGCTAAGAAATTCAGATGTGTGTTTAAAATACCACAGAGAAGACCTGTGTGGGCAGCCACTTTACTGAGTTTTAATAAATGAGATATATTTGCAGTGTATTTGCACACAACATAAAAAGTAAATATTAAAATATGTTTATAATACTCAAGAGGTATTTGACTTCTGAAAAGAAATCAAGGTCACAAGATTACATCTAGTGCAAAATTACCTGGGAAATGTAGTATTTTAGAAGTGTGGCAGTGTGCCCTGCTGAACATTGTCATTTGGGTTAAATAGCAAGACAGCTCTGCCAGAGAAAGGGGAAAAGTTCCATTTCTTCCAGGTGCTATGATTGTCTACACAGAGAACTGCAAAGACACTCTGATACAGACAGAAAAGGGCAAGAATTGTGAGACTTTATTCATGCGCGGGATATAAAAAACAGCAACAAACAAATGAACAAACAAAAAACTGAAACTTCATGGATACAGACAACGAGATGCTGATGACCAGAGGGGAAAGGCAGGTGCAGGGTGGATGAAGAGGGAAAAAGTGCTCAAATATATGGTGACAGGGAAACTAGACTTTGGATAGTGAGCACACGAGAGTATGCAAATGTCATATTATAAAATTGTACATGTGAAATGTATATAATGTCATTAACCAGTGTTATACCAGTAAACTTAATAACAAAAAAAACTAAGAAGAGTCTTCATCAAACTGGTTATATATAGAATCAACAAGGGATCAATTGCTATATAGGCAATTAGAAGAACAGTTACAAAGATAACGTTCTTGAAGGTAATTAAATTATCACGCATCTAGAAATAACTATGAAATATATAATAATTTTATGGGAACTTAAAAACAATATTAAAGGATAAAAATAGTCTAACCATGGCTGGCATGGCTCCATCGGTTGCAGTTTCATTGATAAAACAAAAGATTGCAGGTTCAACCCCAGTAAGGTCACATACCTAAGTTGTAAGTTCAAGGTCATGCTGTATGGGAGGTGACCAATCAAATGTTTCTCTCTGATATCGATGTTTCTCTCTCTCTCCCTGTCTCTCTCTGTCTCTCTCTGAAAACAATGCAAAAAATGTCTTGGGGTGAGAATTTTGAAAAATAGCCTAAAATGTTGATAAGGCATTTTCATCAATAATAAAATTCTGCATTTTGAAGAAATCTATTCCTATTCAATTTATCCACAAATTTGAAATAAATACAATAAAGTTCTCAACAATGTTTCACAAAAATTGACAAATATATTTTTAAAATGCATTTGGTAGAATGAATAGCAAAGAAAAACTTGAAGAAAATACGAAGTGGGTTTTGCCTACCAGTATTAAGATTTATTATGATATTAAACCTTTGTTATACATTAAATTGGTTGTGGAGAGTAGTTCAGAAATAGATGTTATACATATTTAAACTTGCTGTGTAATACAGCTAACATTACAATAAATTAACAGTTGATGTTGGGGCAAATGATTATCCTAACAAAAAGTGAAACCATCAGTATGTACTATTTGTACATACCACACTATATGTACAAATAGTTACAAATGGTTTAAAATATAAAATTAAGTCAAATCCTAAAGTTTTAGAGCAAAATTGAAGAGGCTGTCTTTAGTATATCAGGATGTGGAAGGAGTTGTTAAATGATGCACACAAAGCATTAACAATGAAGGAGAAAAAAAGATAATGTGTACTACAAAGAAGCTTTAACATTATGTATGAAAAAAATCACAAAGTTAAAAGGTAACAATAGAATAGAAACAGGAAATTACGATGTGTATAAATCACAGAGAATAAGTTTACATAATACAGCCCTGGCTGGTGTAGCTCAGTGGATTGAGCGCGGACTGTGAACCAGGCATCGCAGGTTCGATTCCCAGTCAGGGCACATGCCTGGGTTGCAGGCCATGTTCCCCAGCAACCGCACATTGATGTTTCTCTCTTTCTCTCTCTCTCTCTCTCTCTCTCTCTCTCTCTCCCCCTCTCCCTTCCCTCTCTAAAAATGAATAAATAAAATCTTTAAAAAAAAAACTTTAAAAAAATAAAATAAAAAAAAAAGTTTACATAATACAGAACTATGACTCTATAAGAAAATGACTATCAACCCAGTATGAAAATGGATTTGAACAGGTCGTAAGCAGGCATTTGTCAAAGAGAATCCTATGGAAGCATGCTTTCTTTCACTAATTATCGAGAGAGAGACTTAAACCGTGTGTGTGCAATTCAAACCCACCAGAATCTGGCCAAAATTTAAATATTTTTTGATTGTTGGTAAGGCTACTAGGAAAAAGGAAGATTTACGTATTGCTTTTGAGAGTGAACATTTGTGCAAACATTTTGGATGGAACTCTGACAACAGCTAATAAAGGTGAAGATGAAATTATCCTATAACCCACTTCCAGTTATATACTCTAGAGATAAATCCATGTCTAAACACATACTGTAGAGATAATCTCATGTGTGCACATAAAAATGTTTAAAATAACATTTATTGCAGAGTTTCTGTTAATATTAAAAGAGTAGAAACATATTAATGTCTGTTGCTGGAAGAATGAAGAAATAAATGGTTGTATATTCTATGTTTATGAAATCAAATACTGGATAATCATCAAAATGAATAAAATCAAAATAATGTGGTAATATAATTAAATTTCAAAAACATTTATTGAAAATAAATGGCAGGGTAGTATATGGTATGAATGCTCTATTTATAAGTATAAATTATATAAATAAATTATATTATATTTATTAAAACCTAAAAACACATGCAAAAATTCCAGCAGTCTTTACAGATATATTTAGAGTAAAATTATGGAGCTTCTTAAAGTTGTATAAACCTAGGTTTATTTATTTTTTATTTTTTTATTTTACTGATTTTTTAGAGCGAGAGAGGGAGAAACATTGATCTGTTGTTCCACTTATGTGTGCACTCATTGGCTGATTCTTGTATGTACCCTGACTGAGAATTGAACCCTCAGCCTTAGCATATCGGGATGACACTCTAACCAACTGAACTACCTGTCCAGGGCTAAACCTAGGTTTATATTCTCACCTCTTTCACATATTTATGTGACCTTGGATACTTAATCTCTCTAATGCAAGCCCTCTCACTTGTAAAGTGGACTGGTAGCCTATAGTTTAGATGAAATTATATAATGCATGTGAAATGCTTAGCAGAGTTGCCTACTGCATAGCAAAACTGAATGCGTGGAAGCTATTATTACTGCCTGCATGTGACACATGCATTTAGGATCACTACAGTACCTGGCATTGCTCTCGAGTAGGCCCTAACTCGAAAGAGTTTCTTACGGGGCTCTGCCAACCAGTTTCAGTAACTTCAACAAAGGCAGAAAGGGAAGAACTGTTTGAACATACAAACCCAAGGAAATAAGAATTAACTAAAAGCCGTATTTCAATAAATCAGACATGGCATAGTTCCTCCCCTACGAACATACACTTTTGGAAACCATTTTATTTGGGGCAAGAAGGAAGGACAGGAGAATTTGTTTCAATGGCTAAAGCTGATAAAGGCCCAATCTCTAAATATAGTCACATATGAATTTCGTGAGGAAGGAACACAATTCAGTCCATAACAGAGTATAAACTAAGTGAACTGGGAAGTGTGTCTATTTTTGCACCTCATTATATGCCTGATATCTTGCACACTATAGCTAATCAGCATCCCCTCTTTTGGCTACATTGTAAAGACGAGCAAACTGGGACTCAGAGAGATTAATGAACTTGCTCAAGGTCATGCAGCTACTAAGAACTGGGAATCACACTCAAGGCTGCCTAATTCTACAAATCCTAAAATAAGCAACTTCATGAAGCAGAATTTAGTTCTGTTCAAGATCACAAATCTTTAATCTATAACAAGGTCACCAAGGTCAGCATCAATTTAAAACTGTCCCTGATATTTGCAAAACAGAATAAATCTAAAGGTAAGATTAGTTCAATAAAGTTGCATAAGGGTTAAAAACACCAGAAGTCTGTGAGAAATGACAGATATTTTTCAATGGTTGGCTAGAAACTGTAGAAAGCTAGAGATTTTTTTTTTTTTTTGGAGAAACAGTGTTTAATAGAAAAGCTCTTTTTAAAGAAATACAGCTGAAAGAGGCAGGGATGAAAAGTGCAAATATGCAGTTAGTTGCCTCTGGGACTCAGTAAACAGAGAACATCCAGGCTGGAGGCTGAATCAGTGTCTTACTTTGCCAAACAAACACTCATTCTTGGGTGAGGCTCAGGACTAGGCAGGAGAAAGCCAACTGAACATGTAGGGAATGTAATGAATTGAATCTTGACTTGCTTTGCAGATGACAGACCTGTAGTTGTACCGCCCAGTGATTCCTCTGCCCTGGTCGAGAGGCCTGAGGCATCTCATAGGCCTGTCTAAACCCAACAAGGCAAAGTCAAACTCAGCAGACTGGGAGCCCCTCTAGGAGCCCCTCTGGGGTGGGACCCACACCACTCATTTCTGTTTCTCTAAAGCCTAGTAAAATGCCAGGCATCTGATCAGTGCTCCAGGAATAACTGAGTGAATAAATAGGCTCCTGGTCCCATTTATTATTTCATCCTTCAAACTTGCAGACTGCTTATTGTTCAGTGAGTGCGACCGAGGATCGATCAGAGGCCTTTCCATCTACACAGCTGGGACACTCCGAGTGGTTCTTAATTCCTTACTCTTCTTCACACTGCACAGGCAATCCCTAACATCTGCTAAGTCATCAGAAACCTTTCCTCTACTTTTGATTCTCACTAATTTAGACAGCTTTACCCCCCAAATGATTGCAGTATGGTCCTATGTGATTTGCCAACCTCTGTTCTATCTACACTCATCCTTCCTCTACACTGACGGGAGGATATTCTTTCAAATAAAGATCCCCAATGGCATCTATGGGAGAAGATTCTCATTACTAGCATGACTATACTTCAGACACATCTGCTTTCTGTCAGCATGATACACTTGTCCTTGAAGCTTTGCCTTTGCACGTGTTATTCCAGCTTCTCTACCTAGCAAATTCCATCTAGACTTTAAAGCTCAAAAATAACTCCTCTGTTGAGTTCTCTCCTAATCCTTTGCACACAGCCCTTTCTTGTCCTCATAATGGCTTTTTATTTTCTGGAGTTTTATTTTTTTTATTTTTATTTTTTATTGCTGTTCAAGAACAGTTGTCTCCATGATCTATTCTCTACTCCCCTCTACCCTACCCATCCCTACCTCCCACCCTTGATCCTACCCTCTTTGACTTTATCCATGAGTCCTTTATATGGGTTCCTTGACGACCCTTCCCCTTTTTCCCTTGTTATCCCCGCCTGCCCACCTCCACTCTGGTTACTTTCAGTTTGTTCTTTATTTCAGTGTGTCTATTTCTATTGTGCTTGCTTGTTTGTTTTGTTGATTAGGTCCCACTTATAGGTGAGATCATATGGTATTTGTCTTTCACTACCTGGTTTATTTCACTTAGCATAATGCCCTTCAGATCCATCAATGCTGTTGAAAAGGGTAGGAACTCCTTCTTTCTGCTGCATAGTATTCCATTGTGTAAATGTACCATAGTTTTTTATCCACTCATTTACTGATGGGCACTTAGGTTGTGTCCAGCATGTGGCTATTGCAAATTGTGCTGCTATACACATTGGGGTGCATAGGTTCTTTTAAGTTGGTGTTTCAAGATTCTTAGGGTATCTTACCAGGAGTAGAATTGCCTGGTCAAAAGATAGTTCCATTTTTTTGTTTTCTGAAGAAATTCCATACTGTTTTCCACAGTGGCTGCACCAGTCTACATTCTCACCAAGAGTGTACTAGGGTTTCCTTTTCCTCTACAACCTCTCTAGCATTTGTTGTTTATTGATTTGTTTATGATGGCCATTCTGACTGGTGTGAAGTGGTATCTCATTGTGGTCTTAATTTGTATCTCCCTGATGGCTAGTGATGTTCAGCATCCTTTCATATAACCATGGGCCCTCTCTATGTCCTCCTTGGAGAAGTGTCTGTTCAGGTCCTTTGACCATTTGTTTTTAAATATTTTGCTTACTTTTTGTCAGAGAGAGAAGAAAAGTGGGAGAAAGAGAGGGAGAGAAACATCAATGTGTGGTTGCCTCTTGTGTGCCCTTTGTGGGGACCTGGCCCTCAACCGAGGCATGTGCCCTGATTGGGAATCAAAACAATGACTTTTTGGTTCATAGGCCAGCACTCAATCCACTGAACCCCACCAACAAGAAAATTTGCCCATTTTTTTTTAAATTGGGTTGTTTGTCCTCCTGGAGTAGAGTCGTGTGAGTTCTTTATATATTTTGGTGATTAAACACTTGTCTGAGGTATCATTGGCAAATACATTTTCCTATATGGTTGGTTCCATTTTCATTTTGCTGATGGTTTTTTTTAGCTGTGCAGAAGTTTTTTTTTTTTATTTTTTTTATTTTAACGAAGTCCCATTTGTTTATTCTTTCATTTATGTCCCTTGCTCTAGGGAACATATTTGTGAAAATATTGCTACATGGAGTATCTGAGATTTTCCTGTCTATTTTCACCTCCAGAATTTTTATGCTGTTGCGACTTATTTTTAAATGTTTTATAGACCTCAAGTTTATTTTTATGTATGGTGCAAGTTGGTAGTTGAGTTTCATTTATTTTTTTGCATGTAACTGTAAAGATCTCCCAACACAATTTTTTGAAGAGGCTATTCTTACTCCATTTTATGCTTCTTCTCCCTTTGTCAAATATTAATTGACGATAGATACTTAGGTTTATTTCTGGGCTCTGTATTCTGTTCCATTGATTTATGTGTCTGTTCTCATGCCAGTACCAAACTGCTTTGATTACTGTGGCCTTGTAATATAGTTAGATGTCAAGTATGGTGACCCTCCTCCTTTGTTCTTCTTTCTCAAAATTGCTGCAGCTATTCAGGGTCATTTATGGTTCCCTTTTGAAATGTTCGTTCTATATCTGTGAAATATGCCATTGGTACTTTAATAGGTATTGTGTTGAATCTATAAATTGCTTTGGGTAATATGGACATTTTGATGAAGTTAATTCTTTCAATCCATGAACACAGTATAAACTTCCACTTGTTTATGTCTTCCTTAATTTCTTTTTTCAGTGTTGTGGAGTTTTCTGAGTATAAGTCTTTTACCTTCTTGGTTGGGTTTATTCCTAGGTACTTTATTTTTCTTGTTGCTATATCAAATGGATTTTTTCCCCTGATTTTTGTTTCTGATGTTTCATTGTTGGTGTACAAAACTGCCTTTGATTTCTGAATATTGACTTTGTATCCCACTGTTTTGCCAAATTCACTTATTAGGTTGAGTAGTTTTTTGGTGGAGTCTGTATAATTTTCTATGTACGGTATCATGTCATCTGCAAACAATGACAGTTTTGCTTTCTCCTTTCCAACTTGGATGCCTTTTATTTATTTTTCTTATCTGATCACTGTGGCTGGGACTTCCAATACTATGCTGAACAGAAGTGGTAAAAGCAGACATCCTTGTCTTGTTCCTGATCTTAGTGGGAAAGCTTTTAGTTTTTGCTTGTTGAGTGAGATGTTGGCTGTAGGTTTCTCATATATGGACTTCATTATTTTGAAGTATGCTCCCTATACTCCCACTTTGCTGAGTGTTTTTATCATAAATGGGTGCTAGACATTATCAAATGTTTTTCCACATCTATTGATATGACCATGTGATTATTATCTTTCCTTTTGTTTATGAAGGTATTATGTTACCATCTTCACATCCCTGGGATAAATCCCACTTGATCATGGTGTATGATTTTAAATATATTGCTGGATACAGTTTGCCAATATTTTGTTGAGGATTTTAGTGTTTACGTTCATCAGCAGTATTGGACTGTAGTTTTCTTACTTTGTTTTGCCTTTACTTGGTTTTGGGATTAGGATGATGCTGGCTTCATAAAAAGAGTTTGAAAAAAAAATTTTGGAGTCTTCCCTCTTCTTGAATTTTTATGGAATAGTCTGAGAAGGACAGGAATTGGCTCTTACCTAAATGTTTTGTAAAATTCTCCTGTGAAACTGTCCAGGTCAGGTCTTTTGTGTGCCAGGAGTTTTTTGATAACTGCTTCAATTTCACCAGCTGTTATCTGTTTTTTCAGGCTTTCTGCTTGTTCTTGATTCAGTTTTAGAAGATTACATTTTTCTAGAAATATATCCATTTCACACAGGATTTCAAATTTCTTGGAATACAGTTGTTTGTAGCAATTTCTTACAATCCTTTGTATTTCTGTGATATCAGTTGTAATCTCTCCTCTTTCATTTCTAATTTTGTTTATTTGTATTCTCTGTTTTTCTTGATGAATCTGCTTAAAAGCTTATCAATTTTGTTTATCTTTTCAAAAAACCAACTCCCAGATTTATTGATCCTTTGAATTGTTCTTTTAGTCTCTATGTTGTTTAATTCTGCTCTGATCTTGGTTATTCCTTCTACTCACTCTGGGCTTTGTTTGTTGTTGTTCCTCCAGCTCTTGTGGAATTAGGGTTAGGGTGTTTATTTGAAATGTTTCTATCTTTTTTAGGTAGGCCTGCATGGCTATGAAGTTCCCTCTTGGGACTGCCTTTGCTATGTCCCATAAGTTTTGGACTTTTGTGTGTTCATTTTCATTTGTTTCCAGAACCTTTTTAATTTCTTCCTTGATTTCATTGTTAACCCATTCATTGTTTAGTAGCATGCTATTCAATCTCCACAAATTTGAGGGTTTTGGAGTTTTTTCCTTGGGGTTGGTTTCTAGTTTCAGGCCTTTATGGTTCAAGAAAATGCTTGATATGATTTCAATTTTCTTGACTTGGTTGAGGCTTGTTTTGTGTCCTATCATGTGGCCTATGTTTGAAAATGTTCCATGTGCATTTGAAAAGAATATGTCTTTTGCTTCTTTGGGATAAACGATTCTATATATGTCAGTTAAGTCCATTTGATCTAGGGCATTGCTCAATGCTGTAATATCCTTATTGATATTTTGTTTGGAATATCTATTCATTTTTGACAGTGGGGTGTTAAAATCCCCTAGTATAACTGTGTTGCTGTCTATATCTTTCTTGAAGTCCTCCAAGATTTTCCTTATATGAAATAAAATAGACTTCAAAACAAAGGTCATATAAAGAGACACAGAAGAACACTTCACAGCTGCTTTGTATATACTTTTTTAGTGGTGATCATCTTGTAAACTGGCTTCATTTTTCTTTCTGTTTTATTGAGATTGATTGATATGCAGCGCTGTATAAGTTTAAGGTGTGCAGAATGTGCTATGCGGCAACACTTGTGGTTTTGCCTAAGGATTACCATAATAAAGTTAGTTAACATACATCATCTCATAAAATACAAAAAGAAAAAAGAAAAAGAAAAAAATTGTGGTGAGTACTTTTAAGAGTTATTCTCTTAGCAACTTTCAAATACACCGTACAGAAATGTTAACTATAGTCATCATGTTGTAGGCAGCATCTTAAGCACGTTTGTATCTCAAAACTAAAAGTTTGTACCATTGAGCATCTTAATGTAATACGCTCTACCTCTCCCCCTCTCATCTTTGGGACAACAAATCTGACCTCTTCTTCTATGAATTTTATTTTCTTTTAGATTCCACATATAAGTGAGATTTTACAGTATTTGTCTTTCTCTTTCTTGCTGATTTCACTTAGCATAATGTCCTCAAAGTACATTCATATTGCTGCAAATGCCAAGATTTCTTTCCTTCTGTATAGTTGAGTAGTATTTCATTATCTATGTCTATATACCTATATCTATATCTACATCTATATCTATGTATGAAACAAGTTTTTTATCTATTTGTTGATTGATGGACACTGAAATTGTTTCCATATCCTGGCTACTGTAAATGATGCTGCCATTTGGATATTTTCTTGGGAAAAAATGTCTATTCAGCTTATTTGTGTGGTTTTTAATTGAATTTTGTTGATACTGAGTTGTATGAGTTTTTAATATATTTTGGATATTTACTTTTTTATCAAAAATATAATTTTCACATACTTTCTCTAAATCCATAAATTACCATTTCATTTTGTTGGTCATTTCTCTTCCAGTGCAGAAGGTTTTAAGTCTGATGTAGTCCCACTGATTGACTTTTGGTTTTGTTGTTTGTGCTTCAGGTGTCATCCAGAAAACCATCCCCAGGATTCATGTCAAGGAATATTTTTCCCCTATTTCCTTTTAGGGGGTTTATGGTTTCAGGTGTTACTTTTAAGTTTTTAATTCATTTCGGGTTACTCTTTAAGTATGGTGTAGAGAGGGGTCTAGTTTCATTCTTTTACATGTAAACACCCAATATTCCCAGCACCATTTATGGAAGAGACCCTCTTTTCTCTATTGAGTGTTCTTGATTCCCTCGTCAAATATTAGGTGACTGTGTAAGCATAGGTTTCTTTCTGGGCTTTTGATTCTGTGTGAGATGGGATTGTATGTGCAAGCATGGAATTCTTTCTGGGCTCTCTCCATTGGTCTTTGTGTCTTTTTCTCTTTTTTTTATGCCAGTACCATACTGTATTGATTACTATGGCTTTATAATATAGCTTGAAGTCAGGAATTGTGATACCTCCCACTTTCTTCTTTCTCAGGGTTGCTTTGGCTATTAAGGGTCTTTTGGGGTCCATATAAATATTATAATTGTTCTTTCTACTTCTGTATAAAAACACCATTGGAATCCTGATAGAGACTGCATTAAATCTATAGATGGTTTTAGTAGAATGTACATTTCAAAAATATGAATTCTTCCAATCACCATGGGATATCTTTCCATTTATTTGTATCTTTGATTTCTTTCATCAATGTCTTGAAGTTCCCATACAGAGATCTTTAATAAATAGTTTATTGGTTTTCTTTTTTCTTTTTTAAAATTATTTTATTGTTGTTCAAGTACAGTTGTCTCTGTCCCCCCCCCCCAATCCCTTTGCCCCACCCTTGATCCTCCCCCCTTTGGCTTTGTCCATGTGTCCTTTATATATGTTCCTTGATGACCCTTCCCATTTTCCCTTGTTATCCCCTTCCCCTTCCCCTCTGGTTACTGTCAGTTTGTTCTTTATTTCAATGTTTCTAGTTATATTTTGCTTGCTTGTTTGTTTTGTTGCTTAAGTTTCAGTTAGAGTTTATTTGTTTTGATGCTATTGTAATTGAGATTATTTTATTTCTTTTTCAGATAATTTGTCAATTATATACAGGAATACTACTAATTTTTACATGTTATTTTTGAATTCTGCAACTTTATTGAATTTATTGCTGAGATCTGACAATTTTTTGGTGGTATCTTTAGGATTATATTTATATAAAATCATATCATCTCCCAATGTTACTTCTTCCTTTCCAATTCTGACACCTTGGCTATTATGCTCTGCCTAGGACTTACAGTACTATGTTAAATAGGACTGATCTTGTCTTATTACTAATCTTAGAGAAAAAACTTTTAATCTTTCACTATTAAGTATATTTACTGTGGGTTTGTCATATATGGTCTTCATTATATTGATGTATGTTCCTACCTAATTTGTTGACAGTTTTTATTTTGAACAGATGTTGAATTTTGTCAAATGCTCTTCTGTATCTATTAAGATTATCATACAATTTTTTATTCTATTAATGTGATGTATCACATTTATTGTTTTACATATGTTGAAACATCCTTACATCCCTAGAATAAATCCCACTTAATCATGGTGAATGATCATTATAATGCACTGTTGAATTTGGTTTGCTGGTATTTTATTGAGAATTTTTTTCATCTACGTTCATCAGGACTATTGGCCTACAGTGTTCTTTTCTTGCAGTGTTCTCAACCAGTTTTGGCATCTGGGTAATGCTGTTCCCTTAAATGAGTTGGCATGTGTTTCCTACCCTTATATTTTTTGGAAGAATTTGAGAAGGATTGATATTAACTGTTCTTTAAATGTTTGGTATAACTTGCCTGCAAAACCATCCTATCCAGGGATTTTTGTTTTTGTTGTTGGGAGATTTTTTGATTACTGATTCAATATCCTTACTGAGAAATGGTCTGTTCAGATTTTCTACTTCTTCCTAATTCAGTCTCAGTACATTGAATATTTCTAAGAATGTATCTACATTTCTAGGTTGTTCCATTATTGGTGTATAACTGTTTATATTTGCCTATAGTAATCTTTTGTAGTTCTGTGATATCAGTTGTAATGTCTTCTCTTTCATATATAATTCAGTTGTTTTGAGTTTTCTCTCTTTTTTTCTTGGTTCACATAGTTAACGTTTTGTCAATTTTGTTTATCTTTTCAAAAAACCAACTTTTAGTTTGATAATCTTTTCCATTGTTTTTCTACTCTTTATTTCATTTATTTCTGCTTTAATCTTTATTATTTCCTTCCTCTGCTACCTTTTGGCTTAGTTTTTTTTTTTAATTTTTTGAGGTGTAATGTTAGATTGTTCACTTAAGATCTTTCCATTTTCTTGATGTGTATGTTCATAGCTATGAAGTTCCTTATTAGAATTTCTGTCGCTGCTTCCTATAAGTTTTGGTATTTTGGTTTTCTTAATATACCTTTTTTTAATTTCTCTTTTAACTTCTTCTTTGATCTGTTGATTGTTCAGGAACTGAACAACATTTTTTAAAGAGTTAACCACTATGGAAGATATTGGTGGGGTTTATTTCTTTTTAACTGAAAATAAATACTGATTTTACCAATAGATTATGACAAAAAGGACACTGCCAATTTCTGGCCCAACCAAAAAGGGAATGGCAACTGCTAGTTTGTTCTCTTAGAGTCCAACCACCCCCCTACCAAGGTCATTATTCTGTGAGTTTTCAATCTAGCATGTAGAGAGGGTGGGCAGAGAAGAACTGAGGCCCTGGATGTGTGGCCTCAGCCATCTCCACTTGTTTGAGCCACCCTCGGTGAGGCCCCAGACATGACAAATTATTCCTCCTTTGTCTTGCCTGAATTGCTGACCAATAGAATTATGAGCTTGTAATTATGAGCTCGGTGGGTTTGTTATGCAGCAATATTTAGAATAATCTTCAACATAGAAGGATATTTTCTTTTCTGTTCCTACTTCTTTTCCAATCACCTAAATCCTGAGGACTCAAATTTCTAACTCTTTCCTGTTTGTGCTCATTTCCTGGTGAAATATTTTTCATCCTTACACTGCAACTCCTTAATCATGTCTGCAGCCCCATTGGTTACCCAGTAACCTCCTTGACGTCTTTCCAATGTCTAGTTGGCATCTCAAGTCGACGAGTTCTCAAAATAAATATCATAGCTGTTACTACCTTCATTTCTGCTTTTTCTCCAACACCTCAATTCAAGCCATCAGTATGTATTGTTAACTCTACCTTAAAACTATATTCTAAGCTGACTGATCTTGTAAAACATAAATCAGACTGTCATCCCCTACACTCAATCTGCCATGCTTACAGAAATACCTAAAATCTTTACCATGACCCTAGATAACCTGATTGCGGGTGCCTTCTCTTACCCCAGAGCCTTTACCTTCCCTTCCTTCCTCACTCTGATCTAGCACATTGGCCTTCTTGCTGGACTCATGCATCCCAGGCAATTTCTGCGTCAGGGCTAGAAGTCTTCTTTCTTTTGTGCTTTCCCACTGCTCACTCTTGAAATTCTTTCAAGTCTGGATGAAAATGTCACATCCTCAGAAGGTTATCCCTGTCAGCTACATCAACAAGAGGAACTCTTTTTACTCTGCAATTCTTCCCTGAAATTTATTTATTTCATTGCTTTCTTAGAGCTAGTAACATTAATATGCAAAGGCTTTGCGGCAATATACTTTATCTCGTTTACTACTATCTTCCCAGTCCTGGAAAAGTGCCTGGGGACACTACATATTGATTGACTGAATAAACTCCTTTCGACCAGAGACTATTATTTTATTCATCTTTAAATTTCTCCACTAAGAGCCTTGCATGTCTCTCAATACAAATTAGGTAGCCAAGGAATATTTGCAAATGTGTTGAAATCAAGCCTGAAAGTGATTCATAACAACTTCTGAAGCTGTTTGCTTTTGACTAACGTCTTTAATCAGGCCATTTGTAAAAGCAAATTTTCATAATTTCTGGGCAGCAAAGGTTTTGATCCCCACCTTCTTTGGTGCCCAGCAATTCTGAATGTCCAGTGTCCCTGTTGCTGAGAAAGGGGCTCCTTCAGTAAGGTTCTCTTTGTTTTGATCTGTGCAAAGATGGTGCTATTTGACTATTTTTTATTGCATTTTTGCAGTCATTTGGGCAGATACATGAAGCATACTTTGAAGTATTCTGAGTGAATCATTTTTTACATTTTATGCAAATCTGAGTTATAATAGAATGATTGGGGGGAAATGTGTTCTCTTGAGACACATTTTCAGGATCTCATCTAATTAGTAAGGCAAGGCATATTTATATCTGACTACACAGCATGCTTGCAAAAGGAAGTATATTTTAAAATATCAAAAAATTGAATTTTTTAAACATTAGCAGGCCCTCTACTTACCTTTTTTGAGCCATATGTACAGTTTTAACTTGATTTTGAAACAAAGAAATTTTCTTTCTAGGGATTTCTTAATATTCTAGAGACCTGGGGGAGTTTGTGGTAGCCCATGCTATCAAAAATACATCAGCTTGTGTGGATCATTACTCTTCACTGATAAAATCGTCTGTCTTAACCAACTCTATGTCTCCTTTTGTATTTCAATTTTAATACAATATTAAACAATGCAAAATGACAATGCTAATTTTAAACATATCTCTTACATGTGCTCCCTCTATTTTGCCATATAAATTATTCAGTAAATTTCACATATGGTTCATTAATCCTTAATTGTGTGCCTTTATTTTTCTTCCCCGTTAGAGGTAAAAATATGGTGTGCTGTATTTCTAAATAAATTCCTTTTTTTGGCTATCCATTGTGCCCTTTTCCTGAGGTGTATAATTGGATTCTTCGGTCGCATACTTCAAAATACACACCACCAACTGCGTTGGGAAAATGCAGCATTTCTAAATTTAAATGCAACAATTCTAGGCATTCAAATAAAATATTACACTGAGAAGATGTATAACCTTAACGTGCCAGAAAGCCGCTTTAGTGCTTTAGACAACAAATGGCTCATGGTACATTTTCTCCTCCAGCACATTTCTGAACCGAACAAAAATAAAAGGTGCAATTTCAGCTGCTATCACTAACAATTTGCTGCTTTTTACAGCACATTTTAGATTTTCTTAATGTGGGTGATTTAATTTCACAAAGAAAGTGTGTTTTATCTTAGTATCTGGTTCTACCTTATCTGCCATGTTTCTGCAGTTATGAACATGAACAGATGCTTTGTATGGAACATATTTTTAGATCCACGACTTACCGTCTATGACATGCAGTTCTTTGAAGCAGTGTTGCAGAGGGTCAAGAGCAGGTATCTTAGAACCGGATTGCTCAGGTCACCAGATGGAGAGCCAGTCCAAAGAGGGACCTAAGTGAACCCATAGCTCAGAGTAAGTTCTTTTAGGTCAAGACAGTGCAGATATGCATTTCTGCATTGTAAAGAGAAATGCCACATTTAGTTATGTGTGTTGTAACATGGTTATAATTCAATAACAAATAAATTAGCATTTAGTGAGAGTATTAAAAAGAGAACCAATCAAGCGACTGGTGGCATATCAAGACCTATTTCAACACTTACTGAGAAACTGTCAACGAGCCAGGCATGGCTCTACGCACCGCGGGCGGTTTCCTGTGGGTGCGCAGTTACCAAGGTCTCTGTGCAACGGCAAGAACGTCTCAGCCAGGACACTTGTGTAGAAAGCACGGGGGCCCCGTTTTCGTGATGTTCATGTTTCAGAAGTTTTGTGTAGAGCAAGTTTCAGCTGCCCGCATAGCACCTCTCTTCCCTGGGCATGCACCTTTTACTCTGTGGCTTGTCTGGTTTCTTTTTGACTTCCTCGGAATGTTCACGGTTCTGCAGGGTCGTGTTTCTGGCAACTTCCTGCCCAGTGATTGATCTGCTGTTAAAAATCGAGAACCTAAAATGGTTTCACTCTTATTCTTTTTAGCTCACAAACATATTTTTTTTCTTGAAAGTTCTTCCTAAGTTTATATACAGTTTTCTACTTAACATGTATGTATATTTTATATATGTTTCTATATATTGTGTCACTCACATGGGACCTGATTTATCTCTTCTTTCTCTGCATAATAACATAGTGATGGGCAGATAAATAGAGAAACTACTCCCTTCAGAAAGTGCTGGGGGTTACATTTTTTTTTCATATTTTAACTACATTTCTTAAAAATGATAAATCCCAGAAATGCCCTGTTTACCGTGGACAAAGACATGCATTAGTTTGGATTTTTCAATTAATCTCTTCAAACAAACATTACACTGCATTGATTAATAAGTTATGTTTAGAAAGACTGTCATTGGGACATAATTCTATAAGTATAAAAACTGACTATAAATAATAGCATTACTTCAATTATAAAATTGATTTTTGGCAAGATTTGTGTGAGGCTTTGGGACAGACACCAAAGTTTACAGATAACTGTTACAGTTTGTTCGGAGCCTCTGCCCTGCCCCACCTCCCTCAATCTTGTTAAATGCCTTTGACTGCACCATCTCTAGCCTGCAAACACGAGTTATTTTTATTTTGAAGCATCTGGAACAGGTGAAGGGACAAACTAATGACATGAGAGCATTTTCTTAGAACTTAGAAGGCCTTTGGTAATATTTAAAGCGTGATAGTATGATCCAGGAATGTTTTACATAGGGCGGAGTTAAAGATTCCATACAGTTGTAATTTATAACAGTCTTATAAAAATTTTTTTTAGCTTATTAGCAATACCTAAACATTCCAGATTCATTCCAAACTATCTTTGGAAGGTTAACACACCAAGCCATATATATTTTATCTATTATAAACAATATTTATGTTATGGTTTGGAGTATGTACTGTGCACTCACAAATGGCCTGGTAATGCCTCTAGTTTCTAATCAATTGATTTTGATCTTTATTACCCCTGAATTTGGGGACAGGAAGAAGGTTGGCATATAAAAAGAATCATTTGGTAAAAAGCTTCTTGAGGACACAACATATTGAGATGAAAGAGCTCTGAAAAGTGAAATAAACAAAACCTGTAGGTTAGGCTTGACCATGTCATTAAGATAATTCGCTGTCATTTCGGGCAACTCAGTGAAGGCCTGTGGAGTGCAGTCACCGTGGGGGTCAGTCCAGGAGGACAGCTGAGAGCACCTCAGAGACCAAATGAATGGGGAAGTGTCCAGGTTCAAGCAAAAGTGGTGGGGACTATGGTGAACTAGGCTCACATGTCCTTTGCAAAGGCTTTAAATTCAAAATTTTGAAGGCTGATAGTAGCTATAGCATTCCTTTTAGCTTCTGTATTGACTTCTCAAATAAAATCAACAAGTATTTATTAAGTACCTAAAATATAAAACCTTGTTATGACTTCAGAAGGACAA
Source organism: Tonatia bakeri (assembly GCA_004024845.1). NCBI lineage: Eukaryota > Metazoa > Chordata > Mammalia > Chiroptera > Phyllostomidae > Tonatia > Tonatia bakeri. Next base: position 155,220 of record PVIA01001830.1, read on the forward strand.
AACATGGATACAAATATGAGTAATGATTTCTGCATATGAAGCATACAATTTAGTTAGAGAAATGGCTGGTTCTTCAAGTGACACAGGGAAAACACTAATTATTTAACAAAAAGAGCAATGTCTCCCCCCAAAGAGCTTAGGTGTGTGTCAGCAGCTTCCATAGGCATTTGAAAAATAGAAGTACACTCAAGTATGAGAGGCTGAGGAAAGATTTCGCAGAGGAGGTAAAGGTCAGGTCCAAGAGTCAGGTGTAAGATCTGGACAGAAGGGAGGTCCTTCTCGGCCAGGGAGTTGAACTTCAAGGAGACCTGCTGTAAGCACTATTAAAGGATCTGGCTTTTGTTTGTTCTTGGTTTTTGTTAGTAGAAGACTCTTGTTAGGAAAATTAGTAGTAAAATTGCCACTTGGACTCTCTAGAGTGTTTTTGATATATTCTGGTATCAGCCAAACATTTGGTTGGGTTATGTACATTTCAACATTGAAGCTGGAAACTTTTGCACAGATTTACTTCATGAATAAATATGTTCATTTGATCACAACAAAATAAATTTATCACCATTGTATTTGCATTTTTATCCCATTAAACATCTGTTTTCTCTACACTATTGTGTCTAGTTATAGTCATTCTTTCTTTAGCAAAACGTCTTTCACCATGTCCCCAAATGCTAGAAAATGTATGCTGAGGAAGCAAGATGCGCCCAGATAGATGACCTAATAAGACAAATCAGGTATTATGCTTTTACCTTTACAAGCATTTTCACGTGCATTTCAAATAAATTCATTTCTTTCTTTAAAGAATTTCATAGTATACACTGTATTCATTTTGCAATAAAGAAGATTCATAAGAGAAGCCTTTCCCATGTCTTTTAAGGATGGCAAATACCACAGCACACAGTGCAATTACTGTAGAAATTATCACAATTAGACCTGGAAGATAGCGTAGACCATTCCTCTCGTGCCATTATTTATCCAACAACTATTGATGCTATTGAATATGTGCCATGCACAGTTTTACAAGCACACTACAGTGAACAAGACAGACAAGGTCATTGCTTTCTCTACCCTACAAAGTAGATTTGCCTGTAGTTCACCTGTCTAGGACCCAGATCCTCTGGTTCCCAGGCTGTGTTCTTTCCACTAAACTGACTGTATCCACAGATGTATCTGGTTGAATGTTTTCACGGTAGCTTAAGAATCTGCTTTGTTCCAGGGCAGGTGGAAAAAAAATATTCCTGAAATGAGGTTTCTGAAATATGTGTTGAATATAAATAAAATCACTGAGATGCTTACGAAAAAGTCCAACTATTATTAAGATAATGAAACCAGTTTGCCTGGTGGTGATGTAACCTAGCAACTAAGGAGAGTGGACTGGATTGCGCATGCGTGAACAATGATGACTTCACTGTACTAGTCAGTGGGGACAGTACACGTTGTTGAGTGAACAAGTGTACTGTGTGGCCATTGCATTCAAAATGACAGAGTGAGTAGAGTAATGAATCTACCTCAAATTTCACATTAGCTTGAACATTCCTCCATGGAAACTTTGGATGATTCAGAAAGCTACAACTATGGGCAAGTGGTGATTGGCAGCTTCATCATGAGAACATGCCACTCATGCATTGTGTGTTATGCAGAGTTTTTTTTCCAAAATATCAAATCACCCAGGTGACTCAGCCCTCCTACAGCCCAGATTTGGCACACTGCAACTTCTGGCTTTCCCAAAACTAAAATGACTTTTGCAAGGGAGAGATTTCAGACCATTGGTGAGACTCAGGAAAATATGATGGGGCAGCTGATGGTGACTGGAACTTTGTGAGGTGCCTACTTTGAAGCAGACTGAGGCATCATTGTCCCATATACAATGTTTCCTGTACTTGTATCTTCTTCGGTAAATGGCTCTATTTTGCACAGTGCATGAATGGACACTTTCCGGACAGGCATGAATGTTCAAGGCAATCCCAGCTGCCCAGAATGAATCTTATTCTGCGTCCCTGGTTGTATGACCAGAGAAGCATATACTCAGATGCATTTTGTCTTCTCAGTTAACTTCCTACTATGTTATATGAAGGTAAACATAATTATTTAAAATTATACAACAAAATCATCTTAAATATAACTAAGGCTCCCTTAAAGATTATTTTTGCTGAATAAGCATATAGAAAAGACACTTTATTACTTCAATTACTCCGACAAGATCACACCTGGTGCTAGATGCATGGTTCAAGAACCTCAGTACATTAGTGTAGCAGCTGGGTTATTAATCATGGATGTCAACTGCTTTCTGCTAATTAACCTTAATTGAGCTCTTTGTTATGGAAGCACCATTTTCAATGAAACAACTTAGCAACTGATACCAAAATAACAGAGCATGGTAAAATCCAGAATTAACATTATTTCCTGTACTGAAATAATAATGCCTAATGTACTTTGCTGCAATACAAAGCATTATATCTTCTATCAAAGTGTAAAAATTACATAGAGCAAACATTGGTAGACTATGTATACAATTTTCATAATAAAGTAATTTAGGAAAGCATTTTGACACATTTGTGTCTTCATTTTATGTTTAAGTAAAACCAATTAGAATATACCATTTTTAATAACAAATATGTAGAATTTTTAAAGATTCAAGATTAAAATCTCATATCATCCATTAGTTGATGTGACCGTGAACTTAACCATGCTTGAAACTAAATCTTCATTTAATTTATGTTCAGTATTATTTCAAATAGTATCACAGAATGTCTATTAGAATAGAATTCTGCTGCAATATGCAGCTTTATTAATCTGCCTGGAGATATACAGTGCAATTAATTCTAAATTTGATAACCAGCAAGCACTTCAAATGTTCAATAGGTTATTTATTAAAAAGCAAATTAAAAAGAAATAAGCTTTTCTGCCAATGAACAGAATGCTTGGATTTAAAAATGGCCAGAAGGGTACTGGTATTAATAAGCTTTGTCAAATTCATTTTCAGACATGCATGGGGGAGTCTGTACTATTTTTCTGTTCATGTCACAGTGTCTGTCAAGAAAAGAGCTCAGGCACCTCGGGGAAAGCTTTCTGATGTGCAAGTGTTTGAAAATAGAAAGGCAAGACAGACATTTAACAGATTCACAAGGGAAAGGAAACCCTGAAGGATCTTGTGAAAAATTAAAGCAGTGACAATGGAAGTGTTAGGGAAAAGGTTTAACCATGAATATAAATGTGGGTAAGAACAACAAATATCAATAGTGCTGATAAAGAGAAAATTGGCATGAATAAGGATTTACATGGTATGAATGAGGCATTCACTCAGGCTCTGGGTGAATATGCCTTCTGGACTCAAAATTTATACAGTAAGAGGAATGCATCGGCTAATTTTAACTGCGAAGTCCAGAAGTAGGAAGTGTCGGGCACAGTTCAGACGGGGCTTCCACTCTGTAGTTTTCCTCAGTACCTTTGCTTCCCCGTTGTTGTTGTGGCTGCACTCTGTCCTTATGCAGGCTTCCCTGGCAGTCACAGTCAGGCTGTTGGAAGCAACAGGAGTTACGTGCTTCTCATACATGTCTAATAGGGGAATGAGAGAAGAGCATTTTCTCCCACAACCACTGAGAAGGCCTGAGTTTGGCTCTGACGAAACCTCTCTGAAACAATCCGCAGAGCCAAGGGAAGGCTGCCTGTTGCTTGGCTTGTACCTGGTTTCCTGCCCATCCCCAGAACTAATTACTTTGGCAGATGGAAGAAGATTATGATGAATGTTGGAACGAATGTTTGGAACGAGGGAAGGATGTTTTCTCAAAGAAAAATCTGGGAGATATTAGGAAGTTGAGGATGGGGAGTGAATGCTGAGCAGGCAACTGATAACTTTCATTCAATTATCTCAAAGAATCATTCCAATATAGTCAATAATGTAATGTAGATAAAGCAACTAACAGTGCGTGATATGTTATATCCCTTCTTGTTCACATACCTCAGTCTCTCCATGTGCCCTGGGCAAACTATCTTAACCCACTGGTGTCTCAGTTTTCACACACAAGAATACTTGAGTATTAAGATTCCTTCTGCACTAAAAATCTATTCATGATAACTGCGATGACATTATGCAAACCCAGGGCATAGGAACAGGTGTGTCAAAGGAGGATCAATTGTACTGAAAGGAAATGAATAGCTACAGCACACCAAATACCACTGGGTCCTCTGTACCCACCCTGTGAAAGTGGCCTTCGTGCCAGTCTTTCAATGAGTAGAGAGGAGAAGTTACAGCATGCCCATTTAACTCCCGCTTGCCCTGAGCCCAGCTTTAGCTCTGCCATGATCAAGCCCGTGAGCTGATAAAGAAGACCAGTGATATCGAGGCTTTCGCTCAGAGGCACAGGAAAATCACCTGAGGTCTGCCCCTGAAGAGTGAAATTTAATTATGCTAATCTAGAATCACGAAAGTAGCTATGGTTGAGAAATGCTACTTAAATGATTTTCGGATAAACAAGAAGTAAAATCAGAAGACCATATCTCATTTAGTCTCAAGTAGCAGGCCATTATTAAGTGAAGTGAAAATAAGATAGTAAACTAACCAGTGTTAGAACTATGTGAAATTTCTTCAACCAAAAGGTGAAGAGCACAATAATAAATACAAAAATAAATACAACTTTTATCTTGTACTGAAATGTTTCCTTTATACTCTGTTATACAATCTGCACTTGCTAAGTGTGCCTCACTCGTAGTAATTTGGAGTAGATTATTTGCTTTATTATAGTTGCTTCTGTGCATCATAATGGCAGCTTCAGTTTTACTTTCCCGACTTATTGGCCTCTGAAGCAACAAACATATTTTCCTCTATTGAAATACAAAATGGAGGCCATATGTTAGCAAGTGATTTTCTTTTCTATCTCAAATCTCACTTTATGTTTATTTTATTGTTTTCTTTGTCATATTTTTCCATTACCATTTATTCCCCTTACACTCCTTGCTCCTTGCAATCACCATCCTGTCACCCATGTCCGTGAGTCCGTTTTCCTTTTTGTTTGACCCTTCTACCCGCTAGCCCCTCCCCATAGCTGTCATCCTGTTCTCTATCTATGAGTCTGTCTCTGTTTTGCCTGCTCATTCAGTTAGTTCATTATATTCCACATATGAGTGAAATCATATGATAGTTGTCTTTCTCTGACTGGCTTATTTCACTTAGCATAATGTTCTCTAAGTCTGATAAGGGCTTAATATCCAAAGTTTATAAAGAACTTATAAAACTCAACACCAAAAAAACCAAAACAATCCAATTAAAAAAAATGGGTGAAGGACCTGAATAGATACTTCTCCAAAGAGACATGCAGATGGCCCAGAGGCAGATGAAAAGATGCTCAGCATCACTAATCATCAGAGAAATGCCAATTAAAACCACATTGAGATATCACCTCACACCTGTAAGAATGGCCACCATCAATAAAACAATAAACAACAAGTGCTAGTGAGGGTGTGGAGAAAAGGGCACTGTTGGTGGGAATGCAGATTGGTGCAGCCACTGTGGAAAGCTGTAGGGAGATACTCCCACCAATTAAAAATGGATCTGCATTTTGACCCAGTGATCCCACTTCTGAGAATATATCCAAAGGAACCCAAAACATTAATTTGAAACAACATAAGCACCCCTATGTTCATTGCCACATTATTTACAATCCCAAAATATGGCAGCAGCCCAAGTGTCCATCAGTAGGTGAGTGGATAAAACAATGATGGAAAATTTACATAATGGAATACTACTTGACCATTAAAAAGAAGAGAATTTTTACCCTTTGCGACAGCAAGTGATTTTCAAAAACTGGTGAGTGAATGGAGAAACAGCACTCCCATGTATTTTAATGGGACCGTAAATGTCCAAAGACTTTTTGGAAGGCAACACTTTTTGGAAGTTTCTAAAGTGTTCATGCTTCATGGCTCACCAATTCTACTTCTGAGAATCTAAAAGGAATGTAGAAGAGCAAAAGGATGTTTGTACAGTGGTGATTCCATTATGAAGTACCTTGTGTGTCATGACAAAAAACAAAACAAAACAACAAAACCTATGCTGGTTGGCACAGCTCAGTTGGCTGGGCATCGTCCCCCAAAGCAAAACGTCGTGTGTTTGATTCTCAGTTAGGGCATGTGCTTGGGTTGCAGGCCTGGTTCCCAGGAACCGATTCATATTTCTCTCTCACATCGATGTTTCTCTCCCTCTTTTTCTCCCTACCTTCTCCTCTCTGTAAATAAATAAATAAGCTCTTTAAAATACTGCAGAAATAATTTAAATACATATCCACTTGAGGATCAATAAATACATCTGTATATGTTATGGGTACTTTGATCAAATATATTGATAAATATTTATATACCTTAAAACAATAAGAAAGACTGCTATGTGTTGACATAAACCTCTATGAACTACAACATTTTACAAAGTCAAAAATAGTAATAATTGTATGATTTCATTTATGCTAAAATGCGTTTGAGATCATATCACATGTGTTTAGGTAAATGAACAGAAGAGTACACTCAGAAGTGTTAGCCATTTTACTTTTGAAGAAAATCATGAAAATAAGGGAAGTATTAAGAGAAGAATATTTTATTCCACTTTCTGTTTTAAATGTTTACAATGAGCATACATTTATATAAAATTTTTTAACATTTTCTTATTTTAATTGTTGTTCAAGTACAGTTTTCTGTCTTTTACTCCCATCCCAGCCCAATCCCCCAATGCTCCCCACCTCCCTCCCATTTCCACTGCCCCTAGTTTTGGTCCATGTGTCCTTTATTTGTTCCTGTAAACTCCTCCCCTTTTCCCTTGAAATTCCCCTGAAATTCCCTCCCCTCTCCCCTCTGAACACTGTCAGCCTGTTCTCTATTTCAGTGTCTTTGGCTATATTTTGCTTGTTTGTTTGTTTTGTTGTTTAGGTTCCTGTTAAAGGTGAGATCATATGGTATTTGTCTTTCACTGCCTGGCTTATTTCACTCAGCATAATGCTTTCCAGTTCCATCCATGCTGGATGGAGTAGGGTACGTTGCAAAGGGTAGGATATATAAATATTTTCAAAGTTATTTTAAAAACCAATCTGGAAAAATACAGAGGAAAAAATAGCCAGTAGAATTAGAAAAATGAGTAGCAATGGGGTGAAAAGGAATTATTCTAACTAATATTAAAGTCATATGCTTGACAAAGATCATTTTGAAAAAGACTTGATCACTACCTTTCACTGTATAACTAAGTAAATTCTGTATTTATCAAATAATTAATTATAATAACAAACCCATAAAATCAGTAGAAGGAAATACAGCTTGCCACTTTAATTATTTGGGGCTGGGAATGTTCTTTCTCAACATGAAACTCCAGCCAGAAACTATAATAACAATATAAATTACATGGTTTGACTGTGTTAAAATTAAAATGTACCATATGTAATAAACATATCAATATAGACTGTAATAGAAAATAAACATGAGTAATAAATAATGAATAGCCTAATATGCAAACACTCTTGCCAATGACATGAGTAATAGATAAATGTGCCAGAAGAAGGGACAACGGCTCGTGTGCATGCTAAGCTGTCTTTCCTGTCTTTGCAATTGCTAACTCCCAGCTGCTGCCATCCTTGATCCCAAAGAGCCTATGACACAAAACCACCTATGATGCTGACTAGAATTCAACCCACAAGTATATTTTCCAGTTTTTTTTTTTCACGAGAAAATTAAACTTTAGAAGCCCTTGCTTAACAGAGAGTTGCCCTTCCTTACACAAAGGTTATCTTAGCCACATAATTTTTGCAAGAGAAAAGTAAAATCTGGCATTAATGTAAACAAACATTGCCAATTGCTATTTTCATATTTCCTCTGGTCACTCTAGCTGATGTTGGAAAGTTGGAGGCAAACATCTTTCCCCCGCTGATGCCCTCCTGTATATGGCAAGCACAGATGCCGCTCTGGGATTTTGGGAACCAAAAACAATTTCATTATACTTATGCACATTTGGATAGATATTTCATGGAAAGAACAAATCCACCTCTGTTCAAAACATTCATTTCTCTGTTGTTTTGCAAAGCCGCTCATGAAACTGTCTTTTAATAACTGGAGAATTTGGTGAAACATTTTTTTCTTTGTTTTGTAATTTATTACTGTTATTCTATTACAATAGTCCCAATTTTTCCTCCTTTGCCCTCCTTTGCCCAGCCCCTCACTACCCGCACTGCTCTCTCAGTCCCCACACAGTGGTCTATGTCCATGGAAACGTTGATTTTAAAAGCAAGTCAAGATACTAGTGAAAGCACAGAACTTAAACCCATTTTGAAATGTTTGCCTGGGAAATAGGGATTACCACTCAAACATTTACCACAGTGGGAAGTAACTTTCATCAGTACAAGAGATAAGCATCTGCAGAAAGAATTATGATTTAACTAACATTTACTGAGTTCATGATGTGTACCACATTCTCCTCACAATAGTATGGAACGGACTCCCAGCAGTTTTCCAAGTGTTTTGTTTCCACATAAAAAAATATATTTATTTTGTGCTTTTTCTTTTTGCTGGAGGAATTTTGCATAGTTGTAACATTGGTTATTTTACTATCTTATCTTTGTATCATTTAATTATGGCCTGCTAGTTGGTGCTGAATAGTGTGGTGTAGTTGATGAATTCACTAGAATCTCTACTATGTCACTGCAGGTAATAAACGGTAATTAAGTGTCCTTGTAACATTCCTGACTCTAATGGAAATGGCTCTAAGGTAGAAAATTATTAGAAAACAAATTTGGATGTACAAATTGTAATATTCAATATATAAATATTAAGCATTTTTTTCCTATAGATTTCTAGAAAATATCCTTTATCAGTTGAAGGAATTTTATATTTATGAAACTTTATTAGATACACTGACATATTAAAGTGTTAATTTTTCTCAAATGCTCATTAAGCATGAAATTTATTTTTAGCCTGTTAATATAGTAAATTATAATATATCTCTTAACATTGAATTGCATCCACCCTTGGAATAAACTGTTCCTTACGACAACACGTTTTTATGATACCTAGGTAAACTTTTTAGTTTAGAATATTTTTGCATTTATACTTATAAGTGAGGTTGTACTTTTGATTTCTATTTTTACTTATTATATATGAGTATTTCTAGACCTCTGTTACATGGATCAGAGTTTAAATATGCCTCAGTTCACAGGGTGGCATTGTCAGCAGTCTTTGCACAGCCCATACAGAGCAGGCAAAGATAGGTTTACAGTTGTGAGTATGCGAAACAGAGTAAACAACCTGTTGTAATAGTCATAACCTGCATGTCTCTTTCTATACGAACAACTGTAAACCTACTTTTGTCCACTGCCTGTATGTGCCCCTATGTTCATTTCAGCATCATTCAAAATAGCCAGCGCATGGAAACAACCTAAGTGTCCTTTGACAGGTGATTGACTAGAGATGTGAAATGCTATTCAGGTCTAGAAAAAGATAAAATATTGCCATTTGCAACGACATGGATGGATCTTAAGAGAATCATACTGAGCGAGTAAGTCAAACCAAAAAGGATAAATCCATATGATATCACCCATATGTAGGATATGAAACAGAAAGCAACAGATGAACAAGTAAAACAAAAAAACTCCCCAGCAGAACAGCGGAAACCAGAGAGGAGGGGTGGAGGCGGCACGAAGAGGGTAAGGGGTCAAGTGCACGATGACAGCAGGAGAGAGGACGTGGGGTGGTGAGCACGCAATAGAGTGTTCACATGTCATATTGTTAAGTCATTCACCTGAAACTTATATAATTGTTACTAACCAATGTCACCCCAACAAATTCAATTAAAATAATATCTTATTATTAACTTGATTCCCCTTTTTATGATTATGAATGGTGTTCAGTATCTCTTGGCATGTTTATTAGTTTTTTGGATATCCTAAGCCTTCTCTTTTAAGATAGTAAAGGAAACAAAACTCTGGCCAGATTAATCAAGGTAAAAGAGAGAAGATGAATATGAACAATAAACAGAGTAAAAATGAGGTAATAACAGAAGTAAAATAAATTTAAAAATCCCCAGAAATTTCTAAAAGTTTCTGAAGAAAAAAGCAATTACCAGAAAAAAATGAAACCAGAGTCTCAGATTTCTCATCACCAACACCTAATGCTAGAAGACAGTGTAGCAATATATTCAATGTTTTGATGGAGAATTACTTTTAATCTAGAATGCTATCCTCAGTCTAATTACCCTTCAGTTGTGGAGGTGAAATAAAGAAATTTTGAGACGCAAAACTGAATAAGCTTAATTATCACAGGCGTCCTCTGAAAGAATTACTTATGAGTAACTAGCTCACAGCTCCCTATATGTATGACAATGCATATAAGCCCTTTGGGGCAGTCCCTACCCACTCCCTGGCATTGGCCTTGAATCCTTACTGGACAAGAAGAAGAGAGAGGGAAGAAGGTGGGAGGGAGATTCTGTAATTTCAGAGCACACACAGCAATGTACTTCACCAGGTTGGTTTTATTCTAAATATGCTTGGTCTCTCAGTGGCATTTATGACATATGAGGGGGAACCCCAAGAGAACACGAAACTTATTTATAAAAAATTGTACGTTTATTCTTACATCATTAAACTTCAGTCACCTTCAAAGTGCTCTCCATTTGGTGTAATACACCTATCGAGATGTTTTTTTTCACTGCTCCGAACAGTTTTTGAACTCGCCGACTTTGATGCCTTTTAGTGCTTCTGTCATCTTTTGTTTCGCCTCTTCCACATCAGCAAAATACTTCCCTTACAGGACTTTTTCATCTGGGAAAACCAAACAAAAAGCCACTCTGGGCAAGATCTTGTAAATAGGGAGGGTGGGGCATGAGGTCATGCCTTTTTTGGTCAAAATCTGCTGAACATTCAGCCTGGTGTGGGCAGGTGCGCTCATAAATCACCCATCATGAAATGGGCAAACACGTTGAAAGGGTCTTCAGAAACAATTCACTGAAGCCAGATGCAGCCTCTCACAACAATGCCAGCTGGTACACTGATACAGATGGGTTTCTGGAAAAATTACTTAGCAGGGGAAACCTGTACTACAAGGGATCTGCCCTCCAGAAGATAATTCTGGTTTTACTGGCTTTCCCTTTCATATTTAAAAGATGTTTCTGCTCTTCTGCTAGCTGTACAGAACCAAGCATCTGCTTGTTTGTCCTCACCTCTTTTGAACTACTGAATAGGTCCTAATCTGAGCTGACATCCTCCTTGGATATTCCATAGGACACGATATTAATAGGTTTTTAAAAAAGCGTTTGGGGGTTGTCGAAGCTAAAGGGACTCGTTTCCTGTGGAGTTTCTCAGGCTTTGCTACATTAGTGTGCACTGTGAATTTCCCTCTAAGAAGGGACTATAATGTGCAATGCCATGTTCAGCAGATGAGTTTGGCCACAGAGCCCTTGGGGAATGGGGAGCATCGTACAGGATTCCTGCTCTAAAGAACAACTTTGAAAAATTCTGTTCTGGGATTCTGTGGCCTTGTCTTTGACTCTATGATCTCTGATATTCAATATCAAAACATCAAAACCTCATTCTTTGTTCTTCACCTGACACCTGGTTAACAGTATACATACAATAAGTATTTGTTCTACAAAAAAAATAAGTGAACGGAGGAACTCATTGTTATAACAGTGCTTTAGAAGTTGAATATGACATCTGTAGTAAGTTATTGCCTACATTTATGCTGGAATATGAGTTCACTCAGAAACCCACAGTTTTTAAAGAAAACAAAAATCTGGCCTATTACTAATTGCGTGATGTGCCACCTGTGTAACAAAACTCACTGAAGGCTCTTAATCCTGTAAATATAATCAGAAGCATCTGCTGCATATGCAGTTTGCTGCTGCATGGTCCGGTGCTCGCTGTCCTTATTCTGCTACAGGCACATCCTCAGCCTGGATCCTTGGGCCTGATCTGCAAAACAACCTGCATTGATTTACATTTGTGCTGGGCTTCATTGTATGGGTCTCAAATGGCTACATAGTGACTAGTTTTACCAGGCTCCACACTGAGATTTTGTGTGTTTAAGAGTTGTGTCCATATTTCTTACTTCCTCTCCATCTTAATGTACAGTCTTCTACTCATTTGACGTGATCTGTAAAGCTGCTCAGATTTGTACTGGATTTGTAGCCATTTGGGTACAAGTCAATGTTGTAATGGTAAGATGGAGAATTGCAGTCATGGATCACAATAAAATGGAAGAGCTTTTTCAAGATTTGGAGGGAAAATATAACAAATACTGTAACACTTGGTAGAAAAAAATAAAATTCCCCTGTGATGTGACCATCATATCTATTTTGTTTCATAAAAAATAATGATAAAACTAACTAACCTGGCAAAATTCTTGAATGTGCTCTCTCGGCAATTTCTCCTTCTCTGCCACCTTTTCCAAAATATGAGAAACTTTGTTTCCCTTATCAGCAAAAAACAGACAGTAAGATATATGATATAGAACAAACTTCAAGAATTGTAGTCTCAGGGCTTGAGAAAATGACTCTTCATTTGTAAAAATGTCCGCGTTGCTATCCACCTCCTCGGGTTGATCAACACAGGCTTATACGCGATAAAGTATGCAGAGCCAAGTGCACCGCACAGCGTGGGCACTCTGTAATGATCAGTTCTTCCCGTCCCCATGTATCCGAACTCATGGTGCCGATTCTGAAAAATTTCATGACAAAGTGTCTGCTATTTATGTTAAAAGGTGACTTCCCTTCCTCCAAAGAAACCCTTACATGCAGGCACCTTCATTTTCCCAATTTTTCTATTATTTGAACCCCATTTAGACAGAGAAGCCCTTATATAAGATACCTTTGTGCTCTCTATCAGACTTCAACCTGTCACTTTAACCTTTTATTCTACTTTTACAGTTCTAACAATTTCAGAGTTCACAAAGGATTTGGCATCCTAACGGGGGGTGGGGGGGTAAAAGTTGGAAATTCGCTATTTTCAAATAGTCCCACTTCTCTTTGATGTAGGTTTTTAAAAATTATTTTTCTAGCCCTTGTTGAAACAATGGAATGCTCACCAAAGTGCATTTCTTTGTAGTGAATTAGAGTTGGAAAAGGAGAGAAATTTTGCAATGAAGAAAGCTTCCCATTTGCTTCCATTTTTATGGACAATCATGAGGTTGACTTGAGCTCTTATGGAATGTTCAAACTACAGTGGTCTTGTGAATGACACTGGCCAATTTCAGCTCACCACCTCCTAGCAACTAAACATCTCGTGGGGCAGATTTTCAACTCTACTCTTGGACCCTAGCCCCTGCCCTCTCTCTCTTCTGGTAAGACCTGACACATTCAGCCATTCTGGATCCTGTGCACACAAAGAAGGTTAGTGCAGCAGGAGTGGGTAGGTTAAATGAAGAGGTAGGAAGAAGGGGTGGGAAGGGAGGCTTTTCTAATCAGAAAAAAATAAATACTGAAAATGCTTTATCCTTTGTACTCGTAGTGGAATGAAGGATCCTTTATGCTTTCCACACCCAAGTTTAAACTGGATAGCCAACTGAAGACATTTTCTTTTAGAAAAGCCACAAATCACTTTTTCAAAGCCTGAATTAATAAGGCCCTTTGCAACAATGTTTCTCTGTGCCTGTTCAGTTTTCAAAATGGAAATCTGCAGAATGTCAGTTCCTTTTTAGTTGGGGAAATATATGACCTCATGAAGCCCCCTTTAAAACATTCCTCCAGTGCAAGCATTTAAAATAATTTCTCAAAGGAAAGCACTATGTTCTGAGTGAATAGCATGACATTATGAACTACATCTAACATAAGATTTTGCTTCGACAAGGCTGTCAATGCTCCTTAGTTCCACTGTAATGAAATGAAAATTATGTGAGCTTGGAAGAAATATCTTTCTCACCCTGATACTCTTTATTAACTGTGGAATTGTACTATTTGCTTCACCATGACAACAAAAGCACGCAGTAGAGCTGGCTCTCACCTTCTTTGCATAAGGTGAGAGGGAAAAACAGTAACAAAGAAAAGTGAAGCAAACACTGTCTTCGGGAAGCAAGGAGTTAAGGAATCCATGAACGGAGGGCAGTGTGAGCTCAATGATGAGCATTACTGAGTCTGTTCCAGAGGTTACGAGACTGGGTAATGCGACCCAGAGAAAAGACTTTCAGTTTATACGTGATTAAATCTCAGAATGAGTGACTTTTAATGTCAGCCAGTCAACTGAAAGACCAATTTAAATGCTCTCATTTTACAGGAAGGTTAACGTCAGTAAAAGACGTAGATTGATCAGCATTCTTGAAATAAGCCCCTGAATTACTCACACACATTGTCATTTGAAAGCAAATGATTTGTTCTTATCAGAACATATAATTCTTTTAGTGATTTTTAGAGAAGCAAGGCTGATTGGCATTATGAACTATTTTAGCAGTAATTTTCCCCCCAGAAAATACTTTGGTTTAAAATGTCAGATATTCTATATCCTGTTCAATTGACATTGTTCAAAATATTCAAAGCCATGCATCATCCTCTGATGTTCTGAGATTTGTGATAGGTTGTCTTTCACTAGGACATGCTGGTATGGGCAAAACTACCAGAAATGAGCCAAATAATTATTCCCTGTTCAGGGAAGAGCAGGGAAAAGTCTCATCAGAGTTGTTTTGTCACCTGAGAAGCAAAGCAAGAATTAATAAAAGAATTAAGTACTAGCAAAATAGAAATCAAATCATTGCATTGCAGCCAGAAAGCCAAGAAGAAGAAGAAAAAAAAACAATTGAATCATGGTGTTTGGTGTGGGTTTTTAAAGATTAAAAAAAAAATCAATTTGGTCACCTATCTTAAATAAAATAGGGTGACAGATACTTTAGGTCATGTTCTCAGCACCCAGATAGTTTTCACTATCATGTTAAAAGATATTCAAGCTCTGGCTGGTGTGGCTCAGTGGACTGAGCACCGGCCTGCCAACCAAAGGGTTCCCAGTCAGGGCACATGTCTGGGTTGTGGTCCAGATCCCCAGTAGGGGATGTATGAGAAGCAACCACACATTGATTTTTCTCTCCCTCTTTTCCCTCCTTTTCTCCTCTTCTCTCTCAAAAAATACATAAAACATTTTTAAAAAGAAAAAGAAAAAAAAAGATATCCAAAGCAAAATTGGCACTTATATTCAGGGAAAAATTTAGAATAATATTTTCTAAATAGAAAAATATTTGGGAGAACTTTTAGAAAGATGATGGAGGGAATGCTTGTTAAAATAAGTGCTCTCTTAGGCCCTGGCTGGGTAACTGAGTTGGTTGGAGCTGCAGCCCCATATGTCAAGGTTGAGGGTTTAGTTCCCCATTAGAGCACATAGAAGAATCAACCAATGAATGCATATAAATGGAATAGAAAATTGATGTCTCTCTCTCTCTCAAATCAATCAATAAAAAATAATAAAATAAAAAGAGGATAAAATAACTTCCCTCTTTGAAGCTCAGCAGAATGAAGAAAAATAACTAAAAAAGCTAAAAGAATTCCACTGGCATTAAAACTAGACAATGGTACCAATGTTATGCCCCAACTGTCAAAATTGAATTGACAGTTACAACATGATTTGGAACACATTGAGTGAGCATGTTAAGTGTCAGTCTGCAGTCTCCGTAAATGAGAATCCAGTCGGCATTCAGGGTGTTAGTGAAGGAAAGCGAGGGGGTTATCAGTTGCTGAGCCCTTACTCCATGCCAAGCACAATGCTGGGGACTTTCCCTGAGGCATTTCACTGACTTCTCTAAATAAGTTGCTACTATCATCATCTTAATTTTACAGATATTAGAACTAATGTGTTTCCCCAAGGTCACAGGCATGATTGTCTTTAACTTTAAAACTTTTCCCAAGTGACCAAGCAATGCAGTCTTCAAGGAGGACATTCTGGAGTGCCCTACATACAGCCCTGAACTTGGGAGAAGAGTTGGAAGTGTGGAAGAAAGAATGCCCCAGCACCAAGTGATTCAGGGGCAGAGAGAGATACAACAGCTTGGGCAAGTGGAGAAGCAGGGCAGAGAAGAAATAGGCCACGCAAGAGCTATGCTGTTCATTAAGATTGTTTTCTAATCAGAAGAGAAGGCCTAGAACCTAGTCTGGGCTGCTGAGATGCAAAGTAAGAAGTCTGGGCTCACTTTTAAACCATAGACCAAAGCAATCTGTGCAGAGAATGTAACTGTGCAACCAAGTATGAGATTGCTGACCTATGAAATATCAAAAACATGTGGTCACTCCCAAAGATAACTGGACTGCCCAGGAGCCAGAACAAAGGTCAGATCTGAGGGGATTCCCACAAGTTAGGTCCTATGCTCTAAATGGGTGAAGCTAGATGAGGCAGAGTTTACAACAGATGTGGAAAGTACAAAAAAGAAAAAGGATTAGATTGTAGTTGTTAACTGTAGAGGGATACCAAGCCAGCAGGGCGATTCCCAACAGTTAACAGTAATTCAGATTCTGGATTGGGTGGCTCTGGGAGTCTCAGAATCTCTTGCAGTGGATTCTGTGAAGCATGAATGGGTCCCTGTTTAGGAAAAACATGAGTCTTGTAGTTTCTGTTGAGTTGTGGTGCCAGTAATTCACAGCATTGTTGAGCTCACATCATTGATCCAGCCTCCATTTGCCCAGTCGTAATACAAATAAGTTACTTTAGGCTCTTAGACTCTTTGCAATCAACAGTTCTATGATCCTTTAGGATTACTAAGGAGTTTATCAGAACCTACAGACAAACTAGAATAATCTCACCTTAATAAGAGCTGAAAGATCGGGAGGGGTAGGCTTGGGTTGGAGAAGATATGACTGACAGCTTTAAGTTAGGGATGCAGCTTACAATTCTACAATGCCTTTTCTGACTTGAAAGAGACAGCTTTCAGGTTGAGATGGGCGCTGGATGCGCTCAGTGGCTTGCTTATATCTTGCTATCTTGCACCAATTAGGTAGCATAAGGATGAATTACAAATGTTTCTCCTTATAAAAGTTATACAGGCTCACTGTACAATATTTAAAATCAATACATTGAATGAAACAATATAAACCACTCTGTAATATTCCCTGAGAACCATATTAACGTTTTAATTTGTTCCAGTGTAGTTTGGATACTTTCTGATTTCTCCCACTAAACAGTAAACTTTCCTATTATAGGGATTTTTTTTCCTTTCATCTTTAGATCCTTGAACTTGGTATCAGTGTTTTATTAACATTGACTTAGGTAGCCACAGTAAACTCTGCTTTTTGAAAAGTTCTATCACTTTTCCAGCAACTGCTTTTTATCTTGTTATGGCTATTTTACCTAAAACTACACTAAACAAATATAAGTGATATATGACTGTACGGTTCAGATTTGAGTGCGTGTCATATTTTGGTTAGAATTGTGTTGATTAAATGCTCCTACTGAGGTGACAGAGAAACTTCCAGAATGATCATATTATTGATGTACATAATCATACCAACTAATTTTATGAGAAAAAAGAGGCTTATAAACTGGAATCCAGCGTGCTCTTTTCAGGAATTTTAAACATTATACTAATAATGTTATCACCCCTTTCAGTGATTTCTTCATATATCTAAATTCTAGCCCCACTGCAGTTCGGTCTCATTGCACATAGTGGATAAATGAGTTCATTCACATGCAGGACATACAGGAGGGTATGAGCACTGCATGCTCTCAGTGCCTTGGGAGGTGGCTAGTTGGGATGAAACATGTCACATTTTTTTCTTTAAGTTTAATGAGAATATTTTATTGTAATTTTTAAATTTTTATTAAATTTATTGCAGTAACAGGATTAATAAAATTGTGCACCTTAAGCGTGGAATTCTATAACATATCATCTGTATATTGCATTGTGTGTTCACCACCCAAAGTCAAGTCTCCTTCTGTCACCATATATTTGACCCCTTTTTATCCTCTTCTACCTCCTTCAACCCCTTTGCCTTCTGCTGACCACCATACTGTTGTCTGTGTCCAAGAGATTTTTGTTTGTTTGTCTTGTTTCTTCATTTGTTGCTTTCTGTTTTATATCCCACATGTGAATGAAATCATATGATTCTTGACTTTTTCCATCTGACTTACTTCATTCAGCATGATAGTTTCAAGATCCACCCACGCTGTCACAAATGGCAGCACCGCATCTTCCCCTATGGCCCCATTTTCTGTGTGGCATTCTGTAGGTATTTGTACCGCGCCTTCTTTATCCTGTCATCTGTCCAAGGACGCACAGATTGTTTCCATCTCTTGGCCACCATGAATAAAGCTAAAAAGACATAGAAGTACATATATCTTTATGAATAAATGACTTCAAATTTTTCAGATAGATACCCAGAAGGGGGATTGCTGGGTTGTATAATAACTCTATTTTTACTTTTTGAAGAACATCCATATGGTTTTCCACAGTAGCTGTACCAATTTACATTCCCACCACCAGTGTGCAAGGGGTTTCCTTGCTCTCCACGACCATTCCAACATTTGTTATTTCTTATCTTAATGAAAGTGGCCATTCTCACAGGTTTGAAGGGGTATCTAATTGTATTTAGGAAATTTAATTTGTGTTTCCCTTGTAGTGGGTGAAGTTGAACATGTTTTCATGTATCTGTTGGCCATTTGTATGTCTTCTTGGGAGCAACTTCTGATCAGGGCCTCTGCCCTCTCTACAGAAAGCAAGCTGGTTTTCTGGCATTAGGGCTGGTTTGAGGAGGTATTGAGAAAGAAACGCCACTGCAGTTTCTGAGTTAATGGGACACCAATTCTGGATGAGAGCTTTATACCTGGCAACTGGGCTCAGGTACATGAATTTAGAGTTAGTGGGGTTAGAAGGAGGAATATGGCTCTGGGTTGTCATTAATCATTATAACTCTGGCTTCTAATGGTAATAGGAACTGGGGGATAGTTAGAAAGCTACAGCATCTTGCCATGACAACTACCTCTGACTCAGTGTTCTCTGTAATACCTGAGTATTATAAACAGACATATCATCATTTGCAAGGGATAAAATTATATTTATGCATGCACCAGTCCTTTTAAACTCCCAAAGCTTGCAAACTCCCCATTAGTTCTGACACTTACTGATGTTTTAATGAACATCACCACTGTGTAGAGAAAAGATCTTGAATTACTATGTGCACTTTATTTGTGTTCAGTTCCCAGGCCAGGGAGCACACATAGTGGCAATCATTTCACAGTAATAGTGCTATAACCTCCTCGAAGTTATGAAGGAGATTTAGGGAAAAATGCAGATAAGCCATGCAGATTATTTCATATATAATGGTGATAAAAATGCTCTTATGTATGCATTATCATGCAGCCAATTTTAACAGCACATCAAAACAGTGACTGTTTTTATTGTTCTATAAATTTTCCTCATTTGGCCTGTGAGTTCCCACACTAACATTTCAAGATAAAAATAAATTTCGTTTTTAAGAATTTCTAAGTTTCTAATAATTATAATTAAAAGGCAAAATTCTGAACTCAGATTTTCTCAAGGGTGCAAGGCTTGTCCTCCATCCAGGGACCAGTCATGTCAAATGAGGGCCAATTAGGGACACGTGGTGTTTCTAATTGAATCCTGGTCTACTCCTCCATTTTCTTTTGACACCACAGTCCTTGCTCCATCAGAGAACATTTGACATCATAACAACACACGTGACAAGTGCATAGGTATTTGACAGCCTTGGAACTGCTTGTGGGGCCATGTGAGTGTAGGAAGGCTGTGCTGGGAGCAATAATTCGGCTCACCTAGACATCAGCACCTCAGGCACATCACTAAAGTAGGAATATACTTTGCTTCCTTTCCCCTCTAGTGACTTTCTGTTTGGGGTTGTGGCATCTCTCCTTGTGCTCCACAGAGACAGTAGTACCCCTCTCTGCTCCTGACCCTCCTGAGGTCCTACCTAAGTTTGCACACAGGCTCACTCTATATGGCTCCCACCAGGACACTAGTATCCCACCAGGCATACTGGCTAGCATATAGTTGGCTCAATACACATGTAGTAAATTAATGAATAAATGAATAAATACATACATATGCATGGGTAAATATGTACATATGCATGAATAAATCATAAAATGAATAGGTTTCCTTCCCAAGCATCATCTCACACTTGGGTCATTGTCTTTGCTGACTTCTCATGCTTGCACTGACTCTATGTTTAATATTCAAAATTATTCTACTGCCCACCCAGCTCCAGCTGTACTATTGCTGGAGAAAGAGAGAGAGAGAGATGGAGACAGAGACAGAGACAGAGATTTCTAGAAGAATGACTTGCTGAAAATAGGTATTTAGCAGAACATAGTGAAAGAAGCCCTTCTAAGTTTGCAATTGCTAAACAACTTTGGTGAGAGGCTAGAAATTGTGACCTTTAAGTTATGAAAATTTTAATCTAATGAAAAGAGTCATGGACAGAATCAAAATGGGACAAAGAAAGTTAGCAGAGCTTGGACAACACCTACAGCAAAATTCTGACAGAACCATAAGAGTGATAGTTTCTTAATCCTATTTGGTAAAGGTTTTTATCAATTTTTCATGAGTAGGTATAAAAAATGTCAGGATACCAGATATTGTTTTTACTTTTAGAATTGCTACTCCACAGGAAGTCATGAGAACTCCTCTGTCGTAATTTCAACCAAATTTGTTGAAATTTGTTTTGCTTTTTATTCAGAGCTGCAAAATAAGATTTCCCCCCTAACAGTCTTTCACCTAATTGTATCTCTAGTACCTCCAGATGTATTTGGCCATTTCTAAGGCACAAGGATTTGTTTTTATGTCCTACACAGAGAATTTCTGTCTTGTCAAGACTAGTTTTAACCCTAAATGTCAGAGAAAAAAGACTGTTAGCACTAACTCTATGTTCAAATAATGTCTGGTAACTTCATTTAACCTCTATCCTTTCAAACATCAGAGTCAATAGTCAAGTTATAGAAGAAATATTTTTGAGCTTCCATTTTTCCACAATTTCACTCACTTGAGCAGTCAGCAACTCTCAGCAAGAAGTGATTTTTCCCCAAGGGGCATTTGGCAATATCTGGAGAAATTTTTATTTGTTACAGCTGGGGAGATACTACTGACATTTAGAAGAAGTAGGAGGTAGGAATGCTACTAAAACTTCTCTAATATCCACAAGTCCCACAAAAGAATTATTGGTCCAAAAATGCCAATAGCACTAAGCTGAAAAACACCATGCTGTAATATAGTGGGTTTCCTACTTCCTGAACAGGAGTGTCACATCTGTCATATTGTAGGGACTTTGCAGGACTAAGTGATTCTCAGGATTCTTTCTAGTGAGAAATTTGAAGAAGATGACTATTACTTTGAGGTTCAGTAATTTTCAACGAGCTTCAAAATATTTTTAACAAATACTGCATTGGAATCTTTTAATAATTTCATGAAAGCTGTATTTAAAAACTCAAGATCTAGTAACATACAGTCCCACTTTGCAAACTAACAAAGTTCCTTAACATCTATGAGCTTCAATGCTTGCATTTACAAAATGAGCAAAAACACATCTGCCTACCTCAAAGAAGGTTTTAAGAAAAAGGAATCCTGAACAGCATTATGTAAAATCCATTTAATAAGTGTAAGATAAACATAAGGTATTATTGTGGCTTTTTTTTATTGTGGCTTTTTATAAGATATAATTCCTTTTGAATAATCAAGGAACTGATTGTATGATTTTTTCTTTTTTAAGAATAATTACATCAACTTTTCAGATAATTTAAAGACCTTACATATTTTTAAAATAAGTACTATATTCCTTAGAATCCTGGCCCACACCACCAATTTTACTTTAATGCAAAAGGAAGAAAAATATATATTTTAAACAAAATATGTTGGGGTCGATTCTATTAAGCACAATTTTAATTTAAGTAAATGGCAGCTTAGCTTATACATGTTGTCTTCCACCCACTTGCATGTATCTACTGGCTCCTACCACCCTGGCCATTTTAATTCATCATAAAAGAATTATAAGCCCTCTCTTATTCTATAATTACCAACACTGGCTAGAGAATTAAATCTGTAATCACAATATACTGTAAAAAGAAATAAGGTTACGTTTATCTCATACACCACGAAGTGGTCAGCTGATATGTTAAATAAGTCACGTGCTCAGATGCCTGTAGAGGACCGCGGAGGTCTGAGACCAAGGGGAGCCATGGAAAGGCACATGCTATTCGCCTCCAAGCCAATGTTGGCATTTGGGATCACAGGTCTAGTGCCTCCAGATCTCAGAGTTTTTAAAGAGAAACCAGAAACTCTGAGGTTGATGTGAAATTTCCATATACTTAAAGCACCTGCAGAGCCAATTTTGCCTAATGGTTGTCTGCAACCACTGCTCTAAACAAACAGTTTAAAAACAATACTTTTCACCCCAATGTTCCAAACTTTAAAAAACAGGGAAAAAAAACTGTTTGATCACTGATAATTTGAATTGTTCCTTAATAATGTCCTTCTAAGGAACATTGACAAGAGAAACCATGAGAAGTCTGCTTGGTAACCTAGAGCCATCCTTGAAGGCCCCAATGCTTTGGCCTCTCCTTCCTTCTCCCCATCCCAAGAAGCCCTTGTTGAGAAGACCAGGATCTCTCAAAGATCAGAAATCCCTCGCCATAGACCGTGGCCCCCTTTGCAGGAAGAGATCACAATCATATTTCTATCAGCTCCGGAACCATTGCTCGTTTTCAGAACAGCCCAGTTTTCAACTCAAGATCAATAAGCAGACTTACTCTGGTACAAGCTAAGAAGGAATACTGAAAAGTTATATTTCAACAAGCACATTCCAACAGTCTGGGGGATGTGTACTAAACCATATGCACATATGTGCAATTTTGATCATTTCTATCCAATCTTCCTAATAAGCTTACATTTTTCTGTGTAAAGTCCTACAACTCTATTCTTAGCACCTTTCACAGCTCTGACAGCTCTGAAATATATTGGATATTTGAACTATGTGATATTCAACCAATCAGAACCTTTATCAAACCTACGATTTTGATTTTAATAATGTTGACATGTTCTCTAATTGGCAGTTGTTTCTATTGAATTCACTCAGTGCACTTTCTCTTAATCTTACATCAAAAAGTCTTTGAAATGTAACAGAAAAAAAATTTATTGTGCTCTGGTTTCTCTTTTGAAGCAGTGTTGATAATAAATACTGAATTGTTCAACTTTTGGAACAATTGTTCAATTGTTTCACATGTGCATCTCAGTAAGATTAATCTCCCATCACTCTGTGTTTTTAGAATAAAGAAGATATGCTCAAAACCCCCAAACCATTGAAAAAAATCAGATCTTTGACCACCTTTCCAAAATGTGCTGAACTTCAAAAAACACAAAGAGCCACAAAGCTTGGTTTGTTTGCTGAGCAAATACACAACCACGTATAACCAGTCACATATTCCTTCCGCCCAGACTCACCGCTCAAACCATCATTTTCCAGGCAAGTCTTAAGAACTGGACATTCCAAATGCAATTACTAACAGGACACTAACCATTTTGAAAAGTTAACCCAGGAGTCGATAGACATTATTGATAACCATTGAAAATCTGGCACTGTGTAAGATAAAAGAACAGTGGAAATCATGATTTTTGCTCTCACTGGGATCTAGAGAAAATTAACTATCCTGGAATCAATCAGAGAGCTACTAACTGTGCTCCAGCAGTAACAAGTAGTAAATATCCTGAGGGCGGGGGAGGGTCTGATATAGAGGCAACTTCTTGGGAGATACAGAGTTTGATGTTTACTATACCCTAAAAATCCCTGCGCGAAACTGCTTTGTTACAACAGAGCCAGGTTCGGGGGTTTAATTTTCCTACATGACAAAATTAACCATAATGACATGCTGTACTTGACTTTCAAAAATCTGTAACTCTAAAGTTAAGTGTTTATTTGTTTATTTGTGTTTGCTTTGGTCTTGCAAGAGAGCCACATTATTCTATTCTATTCTTTTTCATTAATAATAATATAAGGTACATACACATAAAATATATACACTTTAATATGATCTAATATGCCTAGTTTTATGGCATAGCTTTGTTAGTATCAAATCCTAATTATGTCACTGCAAACTGATCTTCACTTTAATCTATTGAGTAACTTACTGAGAAACAGCAATGAGCATGGTGGATAAAGTCTACTGGCTCATGTGTACTACTGAATAGTCAAAAATAACATCATGCATTTTTTTGTTGTTGGTCTTAGAACAACAAAACAGAGTACAGTGGTTGTACTCTGGGGTGAGTTAAATCATTGTCAGTTAAAAGAGCAACTCCAGAGCCCAATGTAAATTACAAACACCGCAGGATGGCATGGCATATTATATGTACATATATGTATATAACACACATATATACCTATATTTTATACCTGTGCATATAAATACAATTATTGAGAAAAATGAATTTGTTTTCTGATATTTCTTCAATAAAATAGTTTGTATATAAGTGTGCACGTGTGTGTAATGACTGCAAGAAAGAGTCTGTACATAACATAAAAGAGTTTTTAAATGTTTTGTTGGATAAATGGGGAATAGAATGAGAAAAAAACTGAAAATGAAGAACGAAAAATTAAGAAATTCTATCTTTTTCAAGGAAACAACATATGAAAAAGGGACCAGTATATTTTGGCATGCGAAGTCTGACATTTACTGAGTAATGTTTTCAGAAGGAAAACAATTTAAAACCCTGTAATGATTATTTATAATGTAAATAGCCAAATGCAGAAAGCACAGATTTTCTCCCTCATTTTTATAAATAGGACCAAGGTCAAGGGGTTGGTAGTGTCGTTCAGTTCTTTGTGTCTTTACCAACTTTTTTTTTGTCTGATTGACTATTAATTGCTGAAAGATATTAAGATCTCCAAATAATTGAGAAACCGTTTATCTCTCCCTTTAATTCTCTCAATTTTTTATTTCATGTATTTTAAGTTTTAATATTAGTCACATAGACATTTAAGAATATTGTATTTTCTTAATGAATAGACCTCTTATCATGTAGAAATGTCCACATTTATATCTGACCATACCCTTTGTATTGATGTGTTCTTTATCTGATATTAATATATGCCCCTCAGGTTCCTTATTCTTACTGCCTACATGGAATATCTTTTTTCATACATTCACTTTAAACCTATTTGTTCTTTATGTTTAAATTGCATTTCTTTTAGATTGTAACATATCTGGGCTGTGCCTTTTTTCCTAAAGCTCATTCTGACCACTTTTACCTTTTAACTGGAGTGTTTAGATTATTAACATTTAATGTAATTTTGACACTGTTGGCTTAAGACCTATAATTTCATTATTTTTTTCTGTTTATGAAATGTTTTTTGTTTCCCTGTTATTCCTTTTCCTGTCTTTTATTGGGTACTAAATATTTGTTAAAATCCATTTAAAATTTTTTATTGACCTTTTAGCTATAGATTTTTGCATTATTTTACTGTTTTCTTACATAGTGCAATATACACTTTAACTTTTTGGTTTATATAGTTATTGTTCAGCTTCATGTAAAATATGGAAAACTTGCAGCTCTACAGGGTGGGCGAAGTAGGTTTACAGTTGAAATACAAATAAATAATACAATAATTGACAAATAATAATATAAGAATAAACTGTGTTTTGTGTACTCACAACTGTAAGCCTACTTTTGCCTGCCCTGGAATAGTTTGATTTAACCTCTCCATATCATGTTAAGTGGCTTATCTATTACACTATATAGGTTACAAATTGCACACTTCAATCTTACCATTTTTTCTGTTAGTAGTCATGCATTTTAAAGAACTCAGGAGGAGCAGTAGTCTTGTACTTGCTGAGCACTGAGTATCGAACACGTGGCTGGGAGGAGATGCACAGAATGGGTGGACCTCAGCATACTACTGAAATCCAAAATGCTTCCTATTTTCAGGAACATGTTGTCATTCTTTTTCACAGTGCTGGGTTTTTTCAATTGCTCAAAAATCTGTTCTAGAATGACCTGAGAATATATATTTTATCCTTCATGATAAATTTCTATTGCCAAACCTTATCCCTTAAAACTCTTTTTGAAGAGACTGGGTCTATGGAAACATACACGTACAGAGACTTGATGATTCTCTGTACAATCATTTTGTTTTAGAGTTGCGGAAATCGAGGGCCAGGGAAACTGATTTAAGCAAAGCCATACAATTCATTAGTAGACAGATTTAGAGTAGAAGATGTCTCCTGACTTCTACAGACCAATTTTTGCTTGAAATTCAGGTGTATTTCAAAACCTAGTAAAATGTGGTCTCTTACATTCTAGTGTCTTCTTACTCCTACCAGATGGCAAAAGCCTGGAGGGCAGAGTGTGTTAAGGTGCATTTTATCTTTGAATCTTTAGCATCTAGAACAGTGTCTACACAATAAGCCGAAGTGTGGAGTGGAGGGCTACAGTGTGAAAGAGTTCTGTTTGTCTGCCTTGTTTTTTAAATTTTTATTTGAATTATCTGGGGGGATAGGATATCTACAGATGCCTCGGTTCTGCCTACCTTTCTTTTTTCTTTTTTTGGATCAAAAAACTATGGTATGTTTACACAATGGAATACTGCACAGCAGAAAGAAGGAACTCCCGCCTTTAGCAACAGCATGGATGGAACTAGAGCATTATGCTAAGTGAAATAAGCTAGGCAGCAAAAGATAAATGCCATATGATTTCACCTATAAAAGGAATCTAATGAACAAAACAAACAAATGAGCAAAATAGAACCAGAGGCATGGAAACAAGAAACAAACTGACAGGGACCAGAGGGGAGGAGAGAGGGGGGTAATGGAGGAAAGAAGGAAAAAGGTCCAATTAAAGAACAAGTATAAACGACCCACCTTTCTATTTCATTTGTGAGAGCCATTTTATGTATTCACGTACGTCGTGGAACATTGAAGTTTATGAGTACCCAGTAAGTGTCAAATGAAGATGTAAGATATCAGATACTGAAGTTTTTCTTCCTTAGATTAAGTGGTAGGGTGAGCAAACTTCCTGGTGTGCTCAAGACTGTGCTGGCTTCAGAGCTTCAGGGTTTGTGTTGTGGAAAACTCCTCAGTCCTGGGCAAATCAAAATGGTTGGTTACTTAAAGATGGTCATTTTCCTCCCTGAGTAAAAATAAGTTTGTATCAACATAAAATCAAAGGGTTAATGATTGATGTGTCCATTTATCTCATATAATAAAGAATAACACTACCTTGTGTAACTGAAATTTGCTAAGAGAGTAGAAATTAAATTTCTCACCAAAAATAAACAAATATGAGGTCACATATGTGCTAATTACGTAGATGGGAGGAATCCTTTCCCAATGTGTATATCAATTCATCACAATGTATACTTTAAATATCCTCAGGGTTTTTTTTTTTTTTTTGCCAACTAAACCTCAAGAAGCTTGTAAAAATAAGTTCTGGCTTGTCTGAAAAGAAATAATTACAACAACTAGGTAAAATCTGTATACCTTCTTTAGAGAAACTTGTAATAAATAATGCCCTAATCATACCCTCTGGTTTGTTTATCAGTCCTTAAGCATGGTCATCACGATCTTTTCTGAATAAAAATGGCTATGCTTCCTTTGACTCCAGTAATATTTGAGTTTTTTGAGACACATGTGAGACTTTGAAAACATCTCAGGTACCTCAAATTCTGTCAACAGCTTTCCGTGAAAGAAGTCCCAGTTCTTCCTCAGTCCTTCTGGTAAGTGCGTCTCCTTTAGAAAGGGCTGTCCTCTGACGACCTGCCACTGACGCTCTTGTAGGTGGTCTTGCTTCCTCCCACACCCCCTCTCAGAATCCAAACCCTATTTTTTTCAGAGACTAGCTGCTTTCATAATTTGTTCTGTTGGTTTAGCTGCAGCCATTCCTCCTAACCCTAACCCTCAAATCTCCAGAATTGGAGGCACTCATGAGTTATCTATGAGTGTGCAATACACTGCTCCAGGCAGCAGTGCATGTCCCCCTCCCCTCGCCTGTCTCTGAGCTGCTCCAGTTCTCTGGAAAATCTCTGACTTAACAAGAGAGTTTCTCTCTCTCTCTCTTTCTCCTCCTGTCTCTCTCTCTCTCTCTGATATTTTAAAACATATTTAAATTGAGAGAACAAAATGAATGCTTTGTTTTGCTCTTTCCTATTTAAAGCAATATCAGTAGTGGCTCTGAGGCTGGAGTTGAAACAATAAAACAATATGGGTAGGAATTACACCAGGAGGAGGGTGGGGGCGGGGATTGGAGGAGGAGGAGAAAGGAAGGAGGTACAGATGGAGACTAGAGAACAATAACCCTTGTCTTCTTCCCTGCTTTCTCTCTGTCTTGGTAGAAGTCCCTGATTCTGTGTCCACTTCTCCATTCAAAAACTTATTTCTACTTTGACTCTGGCAATCTGATATTATAAAATTCATTTTTAAAATACAATCTTTATTTCATATACTATACCTTGAATATTGGAATAAGATAAAACAGTGATAATTTATATTAATTAATTAAACCTCTTTTAAATATTTGCAAATAGGAATGTCAAATTATGATGTAAATTTATGCATAAAACAAAAATCAGAAGTTTCTCCAGTTTTGATTAAATAAAATCTGGTATTGTTATTACAATTTCCTACAATTTTTTTCCACTAGCTCCGTTGAAAGATTAAAGTGCCAAGCACTGTCTTTTTTTCAGCCCTTCCCCTTGGAATTCTTGTCACTCTAATTTAGCATACCTTATTTCTTCACGAAATAGCACTGTTTGGTTTATTAAAAATTCATGGGACACAATTTTCTCTTGAGTACATAGGGCCTAAGGCTTTCAACCATGTTTATATTATTGCCTAAAAATTACCTATATTTAAAAGATTCATGAATTTAGAGAGTTACTATTGGCCAAGCATCAGCAATATCTTTTTTAGAGTTATAAAACACCAAATTAGAAAAAACAGTGAGGTCATCCATTTTGTCTTTACTTTTGGAAAGATTTGCCCTACATCAATCACAACAGATAAATAACTGATATTATTTGTATAAGAAAAAGATGTCACCACTCACTTTGGTGCTTCACTACTTTAGTGGAGGGCATTTTATCTTATGGAATGATGACTTTTCTGGAGATAACGATTCTATTTTTCTTAGCAGATACAGTTTTCAGGTAGCCTCTATGCTTCAAAATTCCTCTTTTCCAAATTTTCATGATTGCATGTTGCCTGATCCATTCTTAAAGTTATTATATATCTCTCAAATTAGTAACCTAGATAATATGTGACTTCTTTGATCCCACAGCCTTCAGTATATTTCACAAATTTTATACTGTTTTGTGTTGTTGATTTTATAACCCAAGCACCGAGCACAGGTTTTGCAAGTCAATGTATGATGAAGGTCAAGGACTGCAATGAAACGAAGATCCACAGAGGGAATCTGTTTGAGTTTGGAGACTGCGAGTTTGTGAGATGGAGCTGAAAACCCAAACTGGTCTATTAAGGGCTACATTTTATATTATTATTCTCATCTGCTATTATTGGTGTTGTTCAAAATTCAAATTCTTCATCTATTGAGTGTCTCTTCAATAAATGAGTATATTAAAACGGTACCACTATTTTCCTGCTGACAAAGCCACTCAGAATTAGTCATCTCAATTACCCGTTCTATTGCTTCTTGGCCTTTTGGCTAAAATCAAGTGTAGATTATTCTATCCATCTCATCCCTTCAGGGCTACAAGTTTATTGCAAAGAGAATGTAATAAGACGGCAGAGATTTTTAGCCAGGCCTGAAGTCTTCAAAGGAATCTAAAACCATTTTTGGGGCATCAGCACCTTGACATGTCTGTTAATAACAGAAATCATTTATCAAGTACATACTAAGTTCTAAGGACTGTGCTAAAAAGCACTTTGTAGACACCATTTTATTTAATCTTCACAACAGTCCTGTGAGGTAATTATATCACTTCATTTTAAAAGTGAGGAAACTGAGTCTTAGAAAAGCTAAATGGCAGACCCAAATTTGCCAAGTTAAGAGTGGCAGAAATAAGATTTATCCACTCTGATTTCAAAGACTTGCTATTTCCCAGTAAGCCAATATTTCCCACAGGTTGATTGATTACCTACAATTCACCTGTTAATATTGATGAAAATTGAAGCTTTGGATAAACATAAAAGTTAAAGCTAATAAGCTTCTTTTAAAAGATTAAGAATACAGAATAACATTAAACTACAGTGGATAATTTAATTGACAGAGACATTTCAATATTGTGCTTAATCTCAGAGCATAGAGGACCCATAGAAATGTATGGTGTATTTCCTTGCCATTAAACAGAAATATCCTTCTATCATCACAGAAAGCTGACTGCGGATTATAAAATATATGTTTTATATTTATATGTACATTAGTTTTATATTTATTTATTCCATATATTAATAGATACACATTTTAATAGTTTATATCTATATTACACATAGATATTTGAAAAGGACTGCATAACCATCTTTTTATAGAATTGTACTAAAAACACCTAATTTAAAATTTACCATCTTGTCTATTTCTAAGAATACAGTTCAGTAGTGTTAAATATGAATATTGTTGTGCAGCCAATCTCTAGAACTTTTTTATCTTGCGAAACTAAAACTTTATAGCCATTAAAAAACATTTCCCCCAGCCCCTGACAACCATCATTCAACTTTCTGTTTCTATGAATTTGACCGCTCGAAATCCCTCATAAGTGGACTCATACAGTATTTGTTTCTCTCTCTCTCTCGCCGTGAGACTAACTTATTTTACCTAGCATAAAATCTTCTAGATTCATCCATGTTGCAGCATATGTAAAAATGTCCTTTCTCTCTAAGGTTGAATAATAGTCCATTGTACTTACATAACAAATTTCGTTTAACCACTTATCCATTGATAGACATTTGGATTGCTTTCACCTTCACTTATAGTAAATAATGCTGCTATGAATATGGGCATACAGATATTTCTTTAAGACCCTGCTTTTAATTTTTTTGTGTATATACACAAAATTGGAAGTTCTGGATTATATGGTAATTGTATTTTTATTTTTTTGAAGAGCCACCATACTGTTTTCCATAGCCCCACCATTTAACGTTCCCACCAGCACTGTACAAAGGTTCCTATTTCTTTACAAATTCACCAGCACTTGTTATTTTCTATTTGTTTTGTTTTGTTTTTAATAGTAGCCGTAATGGGTATGAGGTGATATCTCATTGCAGTTTCGATTTGCATTTCTCTAATTAGTGATGATCTTTTCGTATACTTGTTGGCCGCTAACGTATCATCTTTAAAGAATGTCTATTCAGATCCTCTGCCCATTTTTTTAAGTTGGGTTGTTTTTGTTGTTGTTGTTGAGTTGTGATCTTATCTCAGTTTCTTCTGCAGTCAGTTTCTACTGACAAATTTCAGGTAAGAATGAGGCATAATAAGGTAATCCAAGAGAAAATACCGGAGAATTAAACAAAACTGGAAGTGTATTTGTATATTCTTCCAGTGTTAAATATGAATTCAAGAGAAAGTTTTTAGAAAATGTGGACTGATTTAAAAGCACAAAAACTTTTGGTAAACCTAAGGAAGTGTTTTACTTCATTTAATGCTGATTTTTAACATATTATTGAAGTAATGACTAAATATTAGTATGACTAATGCTTGAACTGGAATAGAGTTTAGACACCATCTAATATAACTCCCTCATTTTCTAGGTAAGGAAACATTAAAGAAGAAAGTATTTGTTATACAGATAATGAAAAGACAGGAGGAGCCCAGGCCTCCAGATAGAGATTATTTTCTACCTGCCACACTGCTGTCCTCGAGTAGAACAAAGTCGAGGACATTGTCCTCAGGATTAACTAAACGGGGATTGTGAACAACAGGTTCGATTCCTTCTCCTGCTACTTACTGGTTGTATATCTTTAGCAAGACCCTGAATCACAGTGATCTTCAGTATTTCCTATCAATAAACAAGCATAAAAATACTTGCCCAGTCTGATATCAATGGTGATTGTGATGTGCAAATGAGATACTATATGTAAGAGCAATTTGAAAATGCATTGTTTTATGCAAGCATAAGGTGGTTGAATTTAAATCTTATTATTTATTTCTAAGTACTTGTGTCTATAAAGTGGCTAATCGAGTCTGCCACATATCAAATCTTTAATAGTTCTTTCCTTTTTGTTTCTTGATATGTATCTTCAGGTGCAAAATGGAAAAGCTAGGCAAGATGACAGCTACGGACCAATGTAACCTAAAGATCAGTGATGCTGTGACACGGCATCCTATTAGGGATCATCGTAACTAAAATTTCTTCTGAGTTTATTAAGTATAAACCCTGAGCTATAGTACCAATCAAAAGACTGTAACCTAGACATTTTCCTTATGTTCCATATCTTGGCAAATAAACAAATAGAATCCTCTATTTCATGAAGCCCTGAATTTCCTGTCTTTCTTCTTTTTTCCAAATCTTAAACTAGAATCAAGATTTCTCTCAGTGTAAAAACAACTCCTTTAAAGAGCATGTACTTTAGAGGTAGCACATCCTGGATCACCTGCTCATGGCTGACGAAGTTCGGACAAGACACTAAATCCCTTAGGATCTCAGTTCTACAAATACATAAAATGGGAGTAGCATTCTCTACCTTCTAGGGTTATGGTCAGGACTGAGTGAGATGTCCTGTATGGTGGCTAGCAGAGAGCCAGAGAGAGTAGATGCTCGGTGAATGTTAATTTCCCTCCTTCCCTTTCTCATTGGTCACCATTATGGATCCTCCTGGATCCACAAATAAGGCCAGACTCCTTCTAATGGGGGTGCTGCTCATGAAAATCACTTAAGGAACAAGAGCATTAGCAACAGTCCAAACTACATGAGGGTTTTGTTGTCATTGTTTTTCTGATGGATGATTCATGGAAATGCTGACTAGTGGGCAGGCCAAGGGCCAAGTCACAGACAGCTTGAGTAGGGATGATCCTACAGTGGTGAGGAGAGAACATAAATGAAATCTGAGCATTGAAATCTCTGATCAGTGGCCCAAGAAAAATGTAAGTGATTTCACAGCAGAGTTGCATCACAGTGAGTAAGGTCCGGCAGTTCAGAATCTGAATTTTCAAAAGGTGGCCGTGTGGAAGTCATTATTATCTTGAGAGCCCAGTGTTACTAAAATTGCTGAAGAAACTCTTTAAAGGAGTTAATCTGAGTTTGAAAGAAATAGTCAAATTAAATTGCAAATATAAAATCCATAGAGGTCACATGCTTAAAAAAAACCTTTAGAGTGGTGGGATTCATGATCATGGGGCTTTATTAAAGTATAAGTCTGGCTAATGCATTAGTGGTTCTTTAAATTTGGCTTTTATTTAGAAAATAGGCTGTACTGAATCCTGTCTTGACTGAATCATCGATCAAGATAATCGGATTTGTGGTGGATTCATATTGGCACGAGGGCTCCTACTGACAGAAACCTCAGAACTTTCACTGTCGGTTCAGTGTGATGGTCCTCCAAATCAACTTTTTTTGTCTGCACAATGATAACTTCTCTTTAAATAGGGTTTTTTTTCTAAGCCCAGCTCTATAACATTCTAGGCTGAATAATGCTTTGTTTAGGGGGTGTCTTATCCATTATTGGCTATTTCACACCTGTCTCCCAATCTCTAACTACTAAGTGCCAGTGGCAGCGCCC
Source organism: Tonatia bakeri (assembly GCA_004024845.1). NCBI lineage: Eukaryota > Metazoa > Chordata > Mammalia > Chiroptera > Phyllostomidae > Tonatia > Tonatia bakeri. The sequence goes on from PVIA01001830.1 coordinate 188,813, forward strand.
CAGTTGACAATCAAAACTGTCTCCAGATATTATCATATGTCCCTTACAGAGCAAAATTATCCCAGATTGAGAACCACTGGCCCTAACAGAAAGAATGGTGCTCACTTCCAAATATAAAATCTATTTACCTAAGTATCTATTGTGCTAAACAAGATGTCTATTTAGAAAACAATCACAAGACACATGACAAGGTGGGAACCACTTTGAGAAAAAAAGCAACAGGCATCAGAACCAGACTCAGGTGTGGCACGGTGGTTGAAACTTTCAGGTGGAGATTTACAATAACTATAATTAATGTTAATCTGTTAATCTAATGGAAAAGGTAGACAACATACACGATCAAATGGGTAATTTCATCAGGAAGTTGTAAACTATACGAAGAATCACAGGGGAATGCTGGAAACCGAGAATGTCTTCCGTGGACTCGTCAGTCAACTTGACACAGCTAAGGAAGGAAGCAGTGACATTGAAGACGAGTCAGCAGAGAGCACACAAGATGGAGAGCAGCTTGTCACATTTTTTCTTTTTTAGTTTTCCACTTAAAGAATAACCTTCTAAATGTTGTGGAGTAATGAATTCTCTTCATTTACATTTTAGTTTTCTACACTGCTCTGGGTGGTATTTAACTGTTACTGTTTCTTATACTTTATGGCATTCTCTTTGATTTTTTTCTTGACTTCATTCTTTCCTAAAGTTATACTTTTTTCATATGCAGTGGGTTAGTGGTTAAAATTTTACATATTTAATATGTAAATACATAAAATTGTTTTTGGTTTACCTCTATACTCAATTGGAAAACTGGGTTCAAAATTTTGAAACTATTCCTTCAATATCTTTTTTTCTGATTGAAAATTTTTTTGCTTTATTTTTATTGTTGACACTATTATAGATGTCCTTATTGTTCCTCCCTTCTCCAGCCTCCACCTGTCCCCTGCCAGGGACAGAGAAGGAGGAGATTGGTTGAAAGCAGGTGAAAGAATTAGCCAAAAATCATATATTTATAACTCTTCAACATCTTTTACATCTTCCAAAATTTCTTATGGTAAAACTGATGTCATTCTGATTCCCTTCCTTTGAGGGTGAACTATTTGTTTTTTCTAGATACTTTAAGAAATTCTTTTTCCCTAGTGTTCTGATTTTATCAGGAGTTTGTGAGGTACAGGTGGCTTTGTCATCAGTTTTACAGCACCCTTGGTGGGCTCTTCTAACCCAAAGATTATATATCTACTACACAGAGAGTTGTTCTTGAATATTTAATTTAATTTATCATTTTGTTTCTCTCTAGTCTCTGTATTGTCCTTATGGAACTTGATTTAGATGCCTTTTCTAAGTCTGTGTTTAACCTCAGAGTCTGTTAATTTTTCCATAACTTTTTCATTTGTACTATAAACCCTGGGAGATTTCTAGTTTCCAGATCACAAACTTTGTCATAAAGTATGTTCAGTTTACTACTTAGTTGGTCCATTATATTCATTCAGTCATCATTTTTTGAAGTTTCACTATTATTTCCTCTCTAATCTTTAAGAAACCACTTTTCCATATTTTTTCCTTATTCATAGTAGCATATTTTGATTGTATCACAGATGAAAATCTATCCAATTTGTATACATGAATTAATTAGAAATATTTGAAGGTTTTCTTCTCTTCTCTAAATTACTCACATTTTCCCCACTGTGGTCAGTTGTTGTTCTATACGCTCTGGTCTTGTTCTCATTTATAAGTTTTGGTTATGATTATGATCATTGCTCAGTTTTAGGCTTTCCTCCCTTAAAGCAATTTTTTTTGTTGTTGTTTCTAGAGGAAACCTCAAAATAGGAGGGGGAATGGGCTCACCTGCCTCGAAAGAAGATTGTGTGGGTAGAAAAGTCTCCCTCCTGCTTTGTCGTCATTGGCGCGATAATTTGCCGCAGTGTCAGTGGAGTTGAACTTGTGGTCCGGAGGAGCGGAGGTGAACCAGCAGCAGCAGCCTCCCCCGGCTCTTCCTGGGGCACAGTACGCTGACGCTTTTGCCCCTTCTCTGAGCCGGTTCTCCAGACTGCCTGCCCGTTGATTCTGTGAGCTAGCTGAAATCCTACCCACAAAGCCCTCCACTGTCAAAAGCTTTACTTCTCTGAAAGAACCCTTCCTAGTAAGTATGGTTATCCTTTACTGGCCTTCAGAGAAATAAATGGACTACGTTTCTAAGCACATCTCTGAAAACTATGGATGCATTTCTCTTAATGCCCCTCCATTTGTGGAAGGGATACTTTCAGCTTCCCTTAAGTGAAGATGTGTGGAGAGGAGGCTTCCATGTATTTGGCAGAGTGAGGAGGGCTCCACACTGAGGGTGGAAAAGTTTAGTCAGTTTCACTTTGAAGCAAAAGTGCCTTTCTCTGTCCTCACCCATCCTCTCATTTCACCTCTCCCCTCTTTTGTGTGTTTTGTAGAGTTCTGTAATAGCTGCAGTTCTGGTCTTTTTGTGAAGTCTCTGCCGATAACCCTTTTATGTAACAAACAGGAACTAGGAGGAATCCAGCCATCCCATTTGTGAAGAAGGTGCTACTTTTATCTCTGTACTGATTGAATCTAAGTTTATAGCTTTCTGGTGTCTTGCTCTGTGGTTTTCTCTATTTAGATTTCATCACCAATTAATTCCATCAGTTCTCTTCTTATAAAATGTCTTACATGAATTTCTGATGAATCTCTGATGTCTCTTTCCCAGAAGTGGTATACATTATCATTCTCATTATTGTTATTATTGTTATTAAAACACTTTTCTACATTCCAACGGAAATTTGGGAGAGATGTGTTCAGTCACCATCAGGTTTTGACATTACATGAAATTTTCAATGATTCTCTATCCTGGCTGCACCTTAGAGAGGGTTTTCTTTTTTGGTTTGTTTTAAATACCAGTGCTGGAGCCTCAGTTCCAAAGATAATGATTTACTTAGTCTGCAGTGGAACTCAGGCCTCAGTAGTTTTTGAAAGCTCCCTAGGTGATTGTAATATGGAGTCAAGTTGGAGAATGACCCTTCTAAGCAAACATATGGCCATTTTTAAGGACAGGAGTAAACTCCCAAACTTCAGGGTCTGTAAGAATACTCAGAGGAAATTCTGCCACCCCTTACTCAAGAAGCTGATTAGGTAGGAGTCTGATTGTTGCTTCTACTTTAGATATCCTCGAGGGAAACAGGGACCTAAAATTTTCTTCAGCAGTTTCTGAAGACTTGTTTCTTTACTTATTTATTTTTGCATAGTTTAGAGGGCCCTTATTATCAAATTTACCAGTGTCAGAAAAAAATCTCAATGCTGGGAACTAGGGAGCTACAGTCCATTGAAATCAATTGTCATATACTCTTCCTATATTACCCCCAGCCTGGCCCATCTCAGTTCTCAAATATCAGCTGCTTTATCTTAGAATGACTTAATGGCTCACTCTGGCACTCCTCATTTTTTGAAGGTAGTCAACAGCTGTTCAAAATTAATAATCAAACAAACAATAGTGACGATCACAGACATAATTTTCATCAAGAAAAACTAGGGCAGTCATTTCTTCACACTCGAAGAGCAACATTATAATAATATTTTGCCATGGCTTTCTCAAGATAAAATCACTGAAGATACCAAATGTGTCACTCTTTACAGAGAACACGAATTACTCAAGGTCAGAAATGAAAGGAATTCATCTCCACGTCCTTGTATGCCATCCTTGAGTTTAGCACTCCTCTACAACTAGAACACACACTTACTAAGCTCACAGACTGTCTCAAAAGACATTGTAGGACATAAGTGAAGAATTCTTTTTGCTGATGAGGACTGCTACGCAGATTCTTAGCTGACATGGGATGTAAAATGCTTCCAAATAGCCTGCCAAAGTAGAAGGTCAGGTATTTTCAAATTTCATAAGATCTTATAGAGACATTAAACGTAAAGTTTCATTTTAGCCCATTATTTTAAAGAGTATGTTTTCCACAAATGAAAATTCCAGTTTTTGTAAGGCAGTTTTAATTACATGACTTTAAAATAAATAGAATGACCAAAATAAAATTTAAAATACAAATAATTCTGCATTGTGTATATTAATATTATGATAAAAATGAAATATATCTTTTTTTCCTATTGTGACACATGCATTCAAATTCTGCATAAAATGTATAGTCTTGATCTGGCTGGTGTGGCTCAGTGGATTGAGTGCTGGCCTGCGAACCAAAGGGTCACTGGTTCAATTCTTAGTCAGGGCACATGCCTGGGTTGCAGGCTAGGGCTCCAGTTGGGGGCATGCGGGATTCAACCACACATTGATGTTTCTTTCCTTCTCTTTCTCCCTCCTTTCCCTTTTCTCTAAAATTAAATTAAAAAAAAAATCTTTTTAAAATGTGTAGGTTTTTAAATTATAATCTAGTTAACATAGAAGAACATCTAATTTGTTAACTCTTAATTATATATTACAAAAGCAACCAAAAAAATTGTTTTCTCTTTATCACTGTAAATTTCCCCATAGAAAGAAATGAAATGCAGAATGTTTTTAGAGTATGTAATTAAAAAATTAGTATCTAAAATTTCACTTAAATAAAATGTAGAACGAAGAAATGTGTTTATAGTCTTTTTAAGAGATTCTTAAACTCCTATCTGGAGAACATTTTTTGGTGCATTGCAAATTGGGAAATTCAGGTGAATTTCGTTTGCATCACAATAACTAGAGGAAAACAGTATTTCTGAAAAGAGTGATAGCAATTGAAAGGCTTGGCATCAAAATGAAGGAAAGATTATGTCAAAATTACCAGAGATAATACTTGTAGTACCCTCTTATCTATGGGGGATGTGTTCTAAGGTGCCCAGTGGATGCCTGAAACCATGACTAGTACCTCACCCTACATATATTGTTATTGCCTATGCACATGTACCTTTTCTCTTAAGGAAAGCACTTTATGGCTTCTCTTTGACCTATCTGAATTGCTAGAATCACTACTATTGAACTTTCAGGCCTTATTAAGTAAAATAAGGGTTCCTGGAATCCAAGCACTTTGAGACTGTGACAGTCAATCGCATAACTGAGACATGACATCTGCTGAGTGATTAACAGGCAGCAAGTGTAAACAGCGTGGATTTGCTGGACAAATGGTTGACTCCCATCCCTGGTGGGATGGAGCAAGACAAGACAAGGTTTCATCATGGTACTCAGAATGGTGCACAATTTATAAATTTGAAAATGTTTATTTTTTGAATTTTTCATTTGGTATTTTCAGTTGACCATGGGTAACTGAAGTGCAGAAAACAAACCTGTGGATAAAGGGGGGCTGCTGTGTATGCTAATTATGGTAATACTGGTTTGGAAGAGCAACAATTCTCCACGAAGGATTGATTCACTGATTTAACAAATATTTATCAAATGACTACTTGAATCCAGGCACTGTGCAAGATGCTTGAGATGTTGACAGCAAGAATTAAAAACAAGAAGTCCCTCCTCCTGCAGCTCTTGGCCTACTGGAATATGCACACATCAATGAAATTATTACAAAATAAGTGTATAAATGCAGGCTGTGCTTAGTTCTGTGACAACACATGGTGCCATAAAGGTGTGGAACTAATTGGTTCATGAAACAAAGATTTTGTAAGCTCTAATAACTTCATACTTTTCCATAAAAAGAGAGTTTAAATTTATCAAAATCCATCTGAATACATTTAATCAATAATAAGACCAGTTGTAATGAATTAATAAAGAAAAAAATTGAAAATGTTCAAATAATAGTCATAACAAAGTACGGTTAGCATGTATTGATATAGAAGTGCTACTAGTTCAGACATCTGCTGCTGATCCTACAGTTGGCCTCTGAAGGGAATTTATCTGAAGTGGAGCCTTTTAGGCATATTAAAATTCAAAGAAAGAATTGCAAGCTTGATAAGAGTGTGGTGATGAAAAGTTTGTTAGCTTCATTTTGGATGAGAACTCTTGAAGCAAAAGAGTTTGCTTCAAGACCATAACCTTTGGGTTAGTTGTGATTATCATCTAAGTTGGTGAATTTCTGACTAATTTATTTCTAATGAGTAAGATAAAGGTGGCTCAATTATGTGTTTCTGTTTTTCAGAATAAAAGCAGGTATATGATACAAATTAAAATGTCCAAGGTACTGTCATCCATCATTAATTTTATAGTAATGGGCAGTTAAATTACAAAATTTGTTAACATGGAATATATTGATTTGTAGCATTCTACTATTTCCCAGGACATCTAAAACCCTACAAATTATTGAGCTTTTTGGTTGTCAAATGGTTAAGATATAAAATTTAACATTAAATCTTATCTTTGTGCTTAAGATATTTCTAATGTATTTCTAGAATTCAAAAAAATCTTTAAACAGTTTACAAATAATTACGTAAATTAATAAATTACAACAATGCATACAAGATAGATGTAGTGAAAGTACTTACTTCTTAGCTATATTTTAAAAATACCTACTGTTTCATATCTTAGTCCTCAAGGCAGTGAGCAAGTATCTTGACCACAAATAAAAGACTCTCTCTACATTAATTATTAAAAGGGCAAGAACAGGAAATCTTACAAAGCTACAAGGAAAAAATCAAACACCAACCTCATGCATTTTCAGAAGTTACCACCTGTGGCTAATAAAGTGTAGCCAGGGCAGAATCTAGCATTCTTCATGAATACCTCGATCTCATTATCCACTTGAAGGCTTTGTTCTTCTGGGTTACTTCACTGCACTCAGAAACACTGGGATTTTGATGTACATATACTCAATACATTTATCTATCTTTTCTCATTTATAAAGTATCAACCCAATCCATGTAAAATTGTCAATATAAATGACTGGCTTTATATGTATTTGCTTTAATATGAAGTTAACAAATAGAGTGAGACTAGGCAATTCAATCTTTGGATTTTTCTATGCTGCAATTCAGAACAACAAGAATATTTGTAACTACATTCAAAGTTTTAAAAAAATGGGGTAAATCACATACTAGAAATTCAATAGGCTTGCCAATGTCCAAAGTTATCGATAAGACAATGAACTAAAAGCAAATTTACCTCCATTTCATTAAATATCACAAAATAATTTTTAATCATGGTAACCATAATGTAGAAATAGGTATTGTGTTCTGTATTTTTAATAAGGTATTTGTTTTCTACTTACATATATAAATTTAGAAAATTAAGTATTTTTCTGTGAATGACTCAGATATCTTAGCTTTTATCAGATGAAAATTAGTATATTTTCAAAATTACTCGGGGAAAATAACTTGGAGTAAGCATACTAAGGGATCAACAATAAGTTGTCAGAAAAGTCTGCTAAACATTCAGGACTGTGAGGTTTTAGTGATGGAAAAATAAATACCATAGGCTAAATACCTATAGGCCCTATTTTCTTAATGAGAAAGGAGTAAAGAAAACTTCTTCCAACCAGTGAAAAGCCTATAAATTTGTTTAGATTTAAAATTTATACCTAAGGACTACATTTTGGCTTCTACCTCTGCATTTGTGTTTAGTCACAAATTTCTGGGACTATCAAAATACAACTCGAGTAGTATCAAGAAAAGAAATATAAGACAATAAAAGATAAAATGTTTTTGAGTTGGGATAAGAACTGAAATAAAACAGCTCACTTAACCTAAGGCAGAATGAATAAAAAGTGAGCAATGGCTAGAAATATTCTGGTATTGAAATTGCACAAGAATGAAAACAACCACCCCAAAATATTTTAGGTATTAGGACAGAAATATTATGTTGGTCCTAAATTATACGGTATTAAACAAACTGCAAAACACATAGGAAACTTGTATGAAAATGTACAGATTTAAATGTTGTATTAAAATATTGGAATTGAAATTAGTGAATAGAAAGCTTTCAACTCAAAAGGTTTTAAAAGGCAAAAATAAACATGATGATACAATAAAATAAAGAAACTAAAGATAAAAACAGAAACTGATGAGTGAAAATTAAAGAAAGGAAAGAATTCATAGTGAACCCAAAAGCTGGTTTTATCTGGCTGGTGTAGCTCAGCGGATTGAGCTCGGGCTGCGAACCAAAGCATCGCAGATTCGATTCCCAGTCAGGGCACATGCCTGGGTTGCAGGCCACGGCCCCCAGCAACCACACATTGACGTTTCTCTCTCTCTTTCTCCCTCCCTTCCCTCTCTAAAAATAAATAAATAAAATTATATAAAATAAACTGATTTTATAAAATAAAGGAATCTCATCGGAACTAATCAAAAGAAAGAGAAGAACATGCAAACAAATGAGAGACCATGACAGTGAAGTAGAGGGAAGTGGGCATTTATGCAGTTAAAGACGAAAATGAAGATTATGATAGTGCTATATAAAATTCTTTGGAAAATATTAATCAAATAGATGATTTTCTGATTTAAGAAAGAATATATTTGGAAAGAAACAACATGATTGACTAAAACCTATTTTAGCTAATAGAAGAGTAAAATTGCATTGAAAGAAAATCTCTTTCATATCAGTAATAACCCTTTTTGGAAATATAATGAAAACATTTGATTCATGTTATCAATAAAATATTTTAAAAAGAATAAACTTAAAGTATGAAAATTTATATAAAGAAAAACATAAACATTTTATTGTGAAACAAAAAGTCTTTGAATAATTGAAAGACATACAACATTTCTGCATGGGAAGAAAATATTTTTATTCTCTTCAAATTTGTAACAATATTTAATGTAACAAAATAAACTGAAGTAAAACATTGAGGAATTTGAGCAAATGATACTGAAGTTCTGGGAAAATGCAATATATTGGGACATTTTATAAAAGCGAAGTTAAAAGAGAGGAGTTATACTGTCACATATTTAAAATGCTTTATAAACTAACATGAGAATGTAGATCTCAAGAATAAAAAACACCACAAATGAAAAGCCATGTTTAAAATGGAACAGAAATTTCAGAAACAGTTCTAAGTAAATATAAAAATATTAATATACAAAGGTAGCAGTGTATGCCAGTGGGAAATGTTTCAATAAGTGATACTGAGGCAATTAGCTTACCATTTAGGAAAATTAAAGTAAATTCCTATCTTATATTATCAACCAAAATTAGTTCCAGTGAGTACAAAGACTTTAAAAGCTTAAAAACAAAGATTAATGTTTAACAACATATAGGTTCAACATTCTTTATGTTAAAAATGAACATCTAGGCTAAAAGAAATTGATGCAATAGGAACAAATATTTTCAACAAACATACCAAATTTATTTGCATGTTATAATAACCTTAAAATGCAAAAACCTCAAATAAACCATTCTAAATTATGGTCAACATTCCAATAGAAAAGTAGTCCAAACGCTTACTCGTATGTAGGCAATTTCCAAAGGAAGTAACACAAATATTCAAAACCATTAAAAGCCTAGGCGATTGCTTCTACCTTTGGGGAACGGACCCTACTTCGTGTGACTCTCCTGTAGCCAGAAGCAGTGAAGCGTGCATTCCTGACCACAGTGTGTACCGTGTGGCCTGTGCTACTCCAACCAGACCTCTGCTGAGGAATCGAGATCTTGAATGGAGATGTACAGGGATGAAAAGTAAATGAGGCCAAACCATTTGAAGGCAGCACTACAGGAGAAGAGGACGCTCACAGTCAACACTGCCCACATTCCATGAGGCACCCAGTGTTCTTTCAATAACCCTTCATTCCTTGTTTAAGGTAGACAGAATGTTTCTTGAAATAAAACAACCCTGAGTAATGCAAACTGTTCAGTCTCACCAGTGATTAAAAACATTGTTAATTGAAACCATAACCTCTTTTACCCCCGATTTTAGTAAATCTTAAAACAAATGGTAATAGGCAAAAAGGTTTTATGGATGAAAAAGAAAACTATAAAAATTTGTTCAGATGTATTTTTCTTTATATTTTGTTGTTTTTTAAAGAAATAATAAAAAAGCGTAAAAGGAAAATAAAAGAATTCAGTTTCTAATCTCACTTCTCAGCCTGAACACTATTTTCCCCATTAACTTTACAAGGATAAAATAACAATATTTTTAAAGCCTGACAATGATAACATATTCATTAGGTTTCTACAGAGAAAAAGATGGCTCATCAAGTTTAGGTAACTTGAGATTTACAAAAATGTGAGCTGAGTTCAGGGAAATCACAGAAGACAGTGCAGCACCCCAGGGCTAGCAACAGCAGGAAGCAATTGCCTCCTGGGCCTGAAGAGGCCACAGCGGAAGGCCACAGAAATACGGAGAGGGGCTGTTCGGAGCTGCGGCCTTCAGTAAAGGGTTTCACCATCCCTCAAACACCAAGACCCTTTGAAGTAGAAAGACAAATAGAAGGTACTAAACTTAGATGAGATTGACTGAGGGTAGTTTGGAAAACCTAAAATATCTTGCTAAATGTATACTCCATTCTAAAATTAGTTCACTCTTTCTAAACAGGTGTTATTTTTCTAAAACCCATTCATATAATTTTTAATATTTTTAATTTTATATATTTACATAAAGTATATTTTACAAATTAATCTCTTTACTTATTTTATCATTTATTTTCTTTTTTTATTATTGTTCAAGTACAGTAATTTCCCCACCACCACTTCCCCCTGCCCCTCCCACCCATGATCCTACCCCCCTTTGGCTTTGTCCATGTGTCCTTTATACATGTTCCTTGATGACCCTTCCCCTTTTTCCCTCATTATCCCCTCTTCCCTCATCTCTGGTTACTGTCAGTTTGTTCTTTATTTCAATGTCTCTGTTTACATTTTGTTTGCTTGTTTGTTTTGTTGATTAGGTTCCACTTATAGGTGAGATCATATGGTATTTGTATTTCATGGCTTGGCTTATTTTACCTGCTGTGTAGTATTCCACTGTGTAAATGTACCATAGTTTTTTGACCTGCTCATTTACTGATGGGCACTTAGGTTGCTTCCAGTACTTGGCTATTGTAAATTGTGCTGCTATGAACATTGGGGTACATAGATTCTTTTGAATTGGTGTGTCAGGGTTCTTAGGGTGTAATCCCAGCAGTGGAATTGCCAGGTCAAAAAGCAGTTCCATTTTTAGCTTTTTGAGGAAATTGCATACTGTTTTCCACAGTGGCTGCTTTTCATAATGCACCAGTCTGCATTATTTAATTTTTTTTCAATTACAGTTGACATTCAATATTGTATGTTTCAATTGTACAGCATATTGGGTAGATGTTTATATAACTTAAAAATGTTATCTCTTGATTAAGTCTAATACCCCCCTGACACCATACATAGTTATTACAACATTATTAACTGTATTCCCTATGCTGAACTTCTATCCTTGGGACTATTTTATAACTGCCAGTTTGTACTTCTTAAGTGTAAAATATAATTTCACTAAAAAATTAAAAGTATGGAAAATTTAGAATGATGGGGTTTGTGGAGAAAAGTGCAAGCAAAGGCCAAGAACAGTTCTGGTTCTCATTTTGTGTTCTGGACAAAATATTGTAAGCCATAGGTATTTTATTATAAGGCCCCTTTATTTCACAGTCTTATTTTATCAGTCAATAAAGGCTAACTAGCTAAGGTAATATCTGAGCTAAGATTATAAAGTGAAAGTCAATTAGTAAATCAAAATCACTGAGTCCAACAATATATTGGATCTGATTAGTCTGGCTCATGAGAATTGACTATTAAGTTTTTAGGAATTTTGAAAATTGGTTGTTAAATTCAGTCTTTGTTAAAAATTAAAGTATACAGGGGTGGGAAAAAGTAGGTTTACAGTTGTAATACAAATAAGTAATACAATAATTAATAGATACTAATACAAGAATAAACTCTGCATTGTGTACTCATAATTATAAACTTATTTTTGCTCAGTCCTGTATAAAGTAATAACTAAATAAACCATATTATATACTAAGGAAAAATATATTCAAAACTCATCACTTCCCAGTTATACTATGTCTTTCTGTTATTTGCACTCTTGAGGTTTTTGTAAGTAATGAATCTGTATGGTAGAAATACTGTATAATGGTGCTTCTCTCCCCAACTCACAAAAATGTCATCTTGGTAACCTGAAATCAGCCATGGTAGAAGAATTCACACCATGGGACATGGCAACCTTTACATATCAGACGGTTGTTTTGTTTTTCTTATAATCAGTTTTTATTTTTTTTATTTAGTTTGAAGTTTTAATGTCAAAACAAGGTCTTGCATTAATCCTTTCACAAAAATAAAGCAATTTTCTGCTGTAAAAATATTAGTTCTTTGCCAAAGGCTGTGTCCTTCCATTCTCATCTTCTGTCTCCACCTGTCAGCATCTTTTTTAATGACCACATTTTTCTTTGTAACAGGCACCTACATGCAGCTCGCTGGCTGTCCAGGTGCGGTTTACAGCCAAAATACATAACACTGTCCAAGAACTGCAGTGCGGTTTCACAGGCTTGAACATGCCGAGCTAGTACTAGTGTGGAATTGGGCTTTAGATGTTTACCAGCATACCACTAGAAAAGTGAATGGTGGACTGGGAAAACAAAAACATGAATGTTCTAAGCAAAGAGGCCTGCATAAATGATGAAGAAAGTAGTATAATTGTGATATTATTGTAGGATTAGCAAACGTGGTACAGTAGTGACAGTGAAGATGGTGGTGGTGGTGTAATGATGGGAGTGATGGTGTGGCCAGTGAACTCACGTTTGTTTGTTTGGGTTTTTTTTTTGACACATGGGGTTGCAAAGGAAGCATTCCAAGGATCCATGCACAGGAGATTGTGGTGTGGCACGGTTTATTTGGGTGAAAATAGAAGCTGTCCCATCTCTGTCCACCCGACCATGGAAACGTCTAACTGGGTCCTCAGTAAGGCCAGGACAAAAGCCAGTGTCCAGAGTTTCTGCTTCATATTAAAGCTTAGTCTTTTGGAGCCCACACAGTCTGCCACAGGCCTCTCTGTAGCTGCTAGAGCCACATGGTTGTGTGTAGCCAGGCAAGAAAGAATGCGCAAACGCACAGGGTGAGTGTGCGTCCCTGAGAGAGAGAGAAAGAGGAAAAGCGTCTTTGCTCCCCTGGGATTATATTAGCTTGGGTTTGGAATTAACCAGGTGCTTTTTCTAAAAAACAATCAAATTTCCAAGCTTTCACAGGCTTTTGATGGACCTACACCCCCTAGTTAGATTGACAGGCCTGTTAGTCAAGCCACCCAACCCTGGGCCCCTCCCCCAGCAATCTGGTACAGGAGGGGAAAGGAAGGAGTGAGTGTTAATCCTCTTGGCAGACACGCTATAATCACCAGGGTGTGAAGCTGTAGCTTCCTGATAAGTCAAACAGACTCATGCTCCCAAGTTTATTAAGTTCAAACCTAATTCCCTCTCCTCCCCTTTTTTTATTAACAATTAACTAATGGTAGTAGTTGCAAAAACTATCTTTATTAAATGCTAAAACTATGTTAGATGCAGAGACTCATTTAATCCTATACAGCTGATAATAATAATTTCCATTTTGCCAGTGAGGGGGCTGAGGACGAGAGAAGTTAAAGAACTTGCCTGTGTGCTCACAGTGGCAGAGCTGAGCTGTAATCCTGATCATAGTGGACTGTATAGTTTATACTCTTAATCACCACATACTGTTTTTGGTATGGTAGACTGAAGCATCAATCAGTGGGTGGGAAATAATGATAAATTGACTTAAGAGGTTAGCAAGGGTCAAAACATAAAGCACTTGCAGCAAAATGATAGTAATAATTATTCCAAGAGTCTATTGCATGGTGAGTAATAAACTAAGAACTTAATTCACTTCTCCACATGATTCCTCACAATTAGCAGTTAGCAGCTACCTTTTACTATTTTGGCACAACATTATTGTTTTGAAAAATGTGCATGTTTATTATAATGAAAACAAAAAGAGGAAAGCTAAAAATATGTAAATACTCAACCTTGAAATAATTATTTTTAATATGTTAACAACATTCTACATATCATCACCCACACACATACCAATGAAAGGTGATATACAGAGGTGCAGTTTGGGAGGGGGTAACATTCTGAGTCTATATTCTTAGTGAAATTTTTATTTCATGATATTTTAGACTTACAGAAAAGTTGCAAAGATAATATTCTGATATAATTCACACTACCCAGACAGTTTCACTGTTGAGTTCTACCAAAAAATGTAAGGAAAAAATAATACCAAAATTCCAAAAACTTTTTCAGAAAATAGTAGCAGAAGTAATATTTCCTAACTCATTCATTAGAGACAGCATTACCCTAATAGTAAAACCAAATAAAGTCATGACAACAAAGGAAAACTATAGACCAGTACCTCTCGTGAACATGAAAGTAAAAAGAAAAATCTTTGTCGAAAGACTAGCAAAGCAAATCAACAATACTGGTAAATCAGTAATGTATAGTAAGAATTTTACACCACAACAAAGTGAGGTTTCTTCCAGGTATATAAAGATAGTTATGTTTAAAATGCAGTTCATCATATTTACAGGCTAAAGAAAAAATGATATGATCATATCAGTTGACACAGGGAAAAAAGTTTGACAACATTCAATGCTCATTCATGTTAATTGCTGAAAAGAAGTCCCTTGTATGGATTTGTCACTATGCATTTGTCCCTTTCTCTGTGAATGGAAACTAGAGTTGTTTTAAAATGAGGTTGATATGAATAGTCATGTACAAGTCTTGAATACACAAATGTTTTTATTTATCTTAAGAGTGAAATGGTTAGATCACATGATAAGTATATACCAAACTTTTCAAGATTCTTTTAAAGAAGGTGGGCTGTGCCACTTTATATGGTATCGAGCGTACTGTGTTCATATTTCATCAGCACTGTGAGAAGCTCCGGCTCCTCCACGTCCTTGCCAGGACGTGTCGTAGTGGTGAGTCTTTTCAATTTTAAGTTTTTCTTCAATATGTAGTGATATCTCATTGTAATTTTAATTTTTCATTCTTGTTTATATTTTTAAAAATATATTTATTTATTTATTTTTAGACTGTGGTGAGGGAGAAAGAGAGGGAGACAAACACCAATGTGTGGTTGCCTCTTACATGCCCTCTACTGGGGACATGGACTGCAACCCAGGCATGTGCCCTGACTGGGAATCAAACCCGTGACCCTTAGGTTCGCAGGCCGACCCTCAATCCACTGAGCCACACCAGCCAGGGCATAATTTTTCATTTTCTTAAAGAAAAGTAATGTTGGAGTATTTTATGTGTTTATTTAATATCCATAGATCTTATTTTTGGAAGTGTATATTCCAATTGTGTCCTCAAAGTTTTTTGGATTGTTTCCTAATTATTGAGTTTTGAGAGTTCCTTACTTATGGATATAAGTTCTCATCAAATATATAACTTGTAGATATTTTATCCCAATCTTTTAGATTATCTTTTTATTCCCTCAATAGCCTTGCAAAGAGCAGATGTTTTTAATAAGTTCCAATGTATTAAGTTGTTCTTTTAAGAACTGTAATTTTCATGTTATATCAAAGAATGATTTGTCTAAACCAAGTTCATAGAGATTTTCTTACTAGGTTTTCTATTATTAATTTTATAACTTTAGGTTTTACATTTAGGATGACAATAAATTTTCAGTTAATTTTTGTATATGTTGCGAGTTTTGTTCAAAGCTTTAGAGTTTTTTGCATACAAATATCCAATTGTTCCAGCACCATTTGTTGAAAAGAGTATATTTTCTCCACTGTGTTCTTTGAACCTTTGTCAAATCTGTGTTTTATATATATTCATATACATACTCTATTTCATCGATCTGTCTTGACACCAATATTACATTGTCTTCAATACTGTAGCTTCATAACGTCTTAAAATTAGTTGGCATAAGTCCTCCAATTTTTCTTTTTTAAAGATGTTTTGGCTATTCTAGGTCATTTGGATTTCCATAGAAATTTGGAATTATCTTGTCAATTTCTATAACAGCAACAACAAAAAGCCCCCGCTGACATTTAGACTGAAATTGCACTAAATCTATAGATCAATTTGCGAAGAACTGACATCTTAACAATACTGAGTTTAACAACATATGAACGCAGTTTAACCCTCCATTTATTTAGCTAGTCTTACTTCTCTCAGCAAACACTTCCCAAAGAGAACAATTGGTGACTGCTTTAGCCTGAAGCACTTTTGAAGGACAAGCTTTTGCTTACACATTTATCGTCAGTTAATTTTAACCCTTGCTAACCATCACCATCCTGTTCAACTAACTTAAATTTAGCTGTTTCGGTCTAATCAAACTTCCTGGGCTTACCCTCTATGGCTAGCATGTTCAGATAGGCTTCCTCAGCTTCTCACCCACAGCTATACTTCTCTTACTGTTTCTCATCTCCTCGTGAGCAGTTCTCTGGAATTCTGTGGCAGGAACACTGGAAAGAGGTGAATGGTGAGAACCCTTGATTTATAGTGTTGACGTGTAAAAGCACTTTCAGGCGATGCGTCTTGTCTGGACCACCACCTCATATCTGGGCTTCTCTAGTTCTTTCTCATTTCAAGATCTCATTTTTTGTTCCCGTTACACGCCAGCTGGCTCCTACTTTAAAACTTGGCCACTACTGCTTTGAAGCGTAAGTTTACAGCGGGACCTATTCATTTCATTTTAGTTTGCTTGTATTTTGATATCCTTTGTTTAACTTTCTTGCTCTTCGTGTTTATCTTCTGGTTTAAAGCAAATACACATACATAACTTTTTGCATGCAGAAGAACTTTTTGCATCTTCATCATCACTGCAAGTCAGTTTGGCTGCCAGATGCCGGGAATCTCTTCCTATTGTCAAATATAATGTGATTTTACTGAGCAGAAAATTTGGAAATTAAAAACAAATTTTGTATTGATCACTAACAGTCTTTTCATTTTTGTTGTTGATTGGATCATTCAGCTTTTTCATATGGTTTGGTTCAATTAAATAAAAATTTAAATAAAGATGTGTACTTTTTAGTCTTGCAGAATTTTTCATGTTGATGATCTGGAATGCTAGATTATTCTAAAATACACTACACACTCATGCATCTTTATTGTGATAATACCAATTCATTATATGGATCATACTCAAAGTTCAGATAATCAGCTAAATAATTAATAAAATATTTTCATATATAACATTTAGATAAATGCTTTACAGAATATCTTGGTTTAGCTGACACTTTGTGATTTTACTTTTCTATTAATAGTGTGCCCTTTTATACTTGCATTACCTAATAAAAATTACAGCAATAAAATGAGTCCTTTTACCTCACATTTTACCTACAGTTGCATGCAAAATGAAATTTCTAATAGCAGAAATAGTTTATCAACCCAGCAGGAAGTAACCTATAAATAAAATAACCTTCATCTAAATGTTCATTAAAATTATCATCAAATGTGAAGGGGAATCTGAGAGAGGTCAACCGATACTGGAGTGTCGTTAGTATTTATGTGTCCTATCTCTGTGTTCCACTCATGTAAGTGAAGAAGATAAAGGGCTTAAATAATTGTTTAATTGTAAGGATATCTGAGTTCAATGAAATCTTTGAAAAAAGGTAGAATTTTTTCAATAAGAGAAAGATTTTATTTTCATTATTAATTTAAAAAACTTTTGTGTTTGGTGCTTTCTTTTCTGTCACATCAATGTCAATTTGTAGCTTCAAACATCTGGAAGAACAAGAGCTGTGAATTAAACAAACAATAATATAATGAGAAAGAGCTCTCTTTGTCATGGTAAGACCAACAATAAAAAACAACTCAAAAACCCACCAAAACCCCAGGATTATAATCTTCATAGAAACAGGTATCTTTGTTTCATACACTGATGTGCACACACCCTACAAATGGCACATACTAGACCCTCAATATTTATTGAATGAATAAACCAGATGCAATTTTAAAATTCTTGTAAGAAAGCTATGATTTCATGGCCTAATCTCTGAAAGGTGAGCCACTCAACAGAAATAGAAAATGGAAAAACAAAGGAGAGTTAATAAAAGAAGGAAAAAGGAGAGAGGATGAAGTACACTCGTCAGTACTGCCTAGGAAAAGCAGTGCTGTAGGTTAGAAAGAAAGATGAGTCCAGGCACAGCGTGCCCTCCCTCACTGGCAAAGAACACCAATAACTGAGGCCGGAAAGGAAACCAGTCTGCATTTGGGCCAAGAAGTTTCCGATAGAGTGAGGGGACTAGTAGAAACCCACATGTATGAAATGCCTGTATGTACCTATTTGGTAGGAGTTTGAGGAAAAGATGATTAGGAAGGAGTGTAATTATAAAGTAGTAAGTTTAGTCATATTGACTTCAATGGTACAAAATTTAATTCAAGAAATTTTCTTCCCCCAAATACTAGCAACCAGCATGCTTGATCAATCTAGGTGCTGAGGCTCTTCTTTATGTACAGCATTTTGCTTAGAGATAAGAAATATATGCCTTTGTATCCTCAAGAATGACAAAACTCTAATTTAGAACTCCATCCTCAATTTGCAGCATTTCTTAATTAGGCAAAGACATTAAGAATGTTGTATCAACCTTCAAAGAGCAACAAACTGGAAGAATAAAAACTTAACCCAAGAAAATGTGATAAATTTGAATTAAAATGCATGCCTTTCTTGGTGGGCTAGGCATTCAATAAATATTTGTTATTGAATGATTTAAGCTTCAGGGTATTAAAACCCCCCAAAACTCAATTATTTGTGTTCTGAGTCAAATCAAGTCACTTGTAGTAGTCCATGTGCACTCTCTTGAGAGTCGAAGTTCTCTTGTTTTTCTTTTTATATGTTAGGTAATTTTCTATTGTATCCTCAATGTTTTAACTATTGTGTTATGAGATTCTAGTTCTATCAAAATTGTCTGGAGTATATTTAATCTTTTTGTCTCAGCCAGCAATGAACTTGATTAGATTCAAGCAGCGAGTCTTGGACTGTGGTTCCAATGATCAGTTTAGTCTTCAGAGTCTGTGTGTGGTGCTATTCTGTTTGGCTTCTCATGTGTATCACCCAGGAATTGGCCTGGAAACTGGACTAGTGGCTTGTACTGTAAATTAGTGCTCAAAGTATTTGCTATGCTCATTCCAGTCAGTTCCATATACATGTAGCTTGATATAGAACTCAGAAATTCATATCCAATTTAAATAATTTTTCCCCAGCTCCCCCTTACCTATGAATTCCTCTCTTTCTGAATCTCAGAGTCCCTACAAGGCCTTCATGGGCTGTCACAGGCAGGACTGGCGAGATGATGTGCAGAACAGCAAAAAGGGAAAGTGTAGGGCCCTTGTTCAAACATACTCAGAATTTAAGGATGGTGTTAGCTGAGCATTGAACCAAGTTTGGGGTCCTTTTGAGCATAGGGTCCTGTGCAACATTATTGACTGTGCACCCATAGCTCTACTGAAAATCCACATCCAGCCAAGGAAATGACATAAAGAAGCATATCATAATGGAAGATTGAATATTCCCTATAAGTGCCTTTGGTTGATAATATTCATGCATATTCAAGAGCAAAATGGAAACTTCTCTGTCCTATAATATGTATCCAGATTTTTACAAATATATTAGGTCCTCATTATGTGTGGATTCCATATTTGTGAATTTGCCTTCTCACTAAAACTTATTTGCAATCCCCCAATCAGTATGCACGGATGGCACTTTTGCAGACATTTGTGGATATGTGCAGAGTGGCAAAAACCTGGAGGACTCCATTGCACATGTTCCCAGGAGGGTCAAATAAGGCCACTCTGCCTTTTTTTTTTTTTTCCAACTTTCCTGCTGTGAATAAGCATCCCTTTTGAAATATATTCAGTGATACCTTTATGCATTTTTTGCTTTTTGGTGGTAATTTCATTATTTAAAATGTCCCCCAGCCATACTGCTGAAATCCTGTCTGGTGTTTTTAAGCACAAGAAGATGTCATTTGCCTTACAGAAAAAAATATGCATATTCTTTAAGTATTGTTCAGCATGTTATAGTGGTACAGTTGTGGGTCCAGTGTTAATGAACTAAAATATATATTAAATAAGGTGTCTTTAAATAAAAGTACATATAAAAGAAGGTTATGTTTTGATGCATTGATAAGGTGATATGACTAAAAGCTTGTAGAAACCTAGCTCTGCATTTTCCTTAAGAGCGATAGTTCATTATTTGCTACTTCATTGCTCATGAAGATTTTGTAGGCTGTAACTACACTGAATAATGAAAATCAACTATATGTGTACAGTATAGCTATAGAATCTTAAAGAGTGTGTGCGTGAAAGCAACATGCTTCAGGAGGTCTTCTTTCCTACAAGAGGGTGTAACGAATGAACAGTACTCATTACTCATTCTAGGCCAGGATTTTATATACATTAATATCTTTACCTTATATTAAATTTATTATGTTATTATCTTTATACAATCATTATGGTAAAATTCTGATTCATATTTGACAACTGAAGAAAAGGATCCAAGATACCAGCTTGTCAATGCTGGGATGAAGATTTGAATTCTTGTCTCTATGAATCTTGTCTCTATGATGTGGATAAGGGGCACAGCCATTCCATTTACCCCCTTGGGCATGTCTTTTTCTCTGTATGGACACAAATGCTTGATAATTCTCTACAATAGGCTGATAGGAAAATGGTAATGAGCAAAGAATGAGTGGGACCCAGATGAGCAGGCAGTTCAAGCTGGAGGCCTACCTACATCCCATGTGTAAGGGAAGCTGTGTGGTCATGTTTATGACTGGTTGAAAATTACTTGCACTTCATTGAGGCTGGCTTTACTAACCATGGGATCCAAGTTGCTGGGAGATATAGGTCAGTGGCTACTTCGTAGGGAGGTCCAGAATTATGGCTTCAGGGAGCCCTGTCTGAACATGATTTGGTCCAGTGTCTAAAGGTTTGGAAACAGAGTTTTCCTTTTCCTCCCACAAAAAGTGCATAAGAAAAGAGAGAAGAGTCCCTAGCTAAAACTGTGTTGGTCTTTAGCACATGCGACAATCAATAAAGTATAATAGAAATCTGGTAAAGAGGTAAGGTTTAGTTGGAAGACAGAAGCCTGGTGAATATATATAACAGGCAACTACTGTGAGCCCTCTGTGAGCCAGGCTAATTCCAACTCTCCCTTACTGGTAAGAACAAATATCCACCTACGCTCATAGGCTTGATCAAGATTTGCATGGAAAATGCTTAGTAAGACTGAGCTCGTGTGCTCAAAGTCTTTGATACTCACAGATGGAAAGGGCGCACATGAAACACACCCTTGAATCATGAATTGGCCTGAAATTCAAGATCCATATTTTATAAAGTTAAAAAATACTAATTACCAATATTAAGTAAATTACGGGGCAAAATCACAATGTGAATGATTAACCAAATAGCATATCTCATTGCTAATTCCCTCCATTGTTATGTGTTCATAAGGCTCATGTAAAATTTATAAAGTAGACTCAGGTTGTCCTCAAAAATCCTGAAAATCTTAAAGAATGCTTTCAAAATGAAAAAGATTTTCATGTATATATTAATATATATAGTAAAATATATATATATAATGAAAACCTTTACTTTATGCTCCTCTTAGTGAAGACAGAACTAAGTGTAGTGTGCTGCTGCCTTTATCCTTACTGAAGGTTGTTGGAGTCAGGCTGGACCACAGCCCATACCCCCCCTTTTGAGCTGAGGCCCCTCCAGTGCATGTTCAATTTCCCACTGCTCCAGAATCTTTTGTGATGTGGCAACTTTTCGCATGGAAAAGGGTTATTCTTTATGTTTGGTGTTTTAAAAAACATACATGAGAGATATGGCAGTATGCAAATTCTCAGCTGCCAGCATCACACAGATGGGCTTGGGAACACTGAATGATGCAGGTCTGCAGGGCCCAGGCGATCTGCAGGAAGTTTGGGCAGAGAATCTGGTGCATAAGACAGTGAAGGACTATTGAATGTTCCACGATAGATGTGTTTATTCCGTTGCCTGCATGCCCTTGAATAAAGCTGTTTTGATCTCAAGGGCTAACCTGAAAAACATACTTCAGTCTCATTTTGAAAGAAGAGCCCAGGTACACAAACACTGGCTAACAATGTTAAAACACATGAACTGAAATATCAAAGGGATTTCATATTTCATTAAGTGGCCTATCTTGTGTGTTTGATATTTCCATTTAATTGAATATTTCTTAATTCATTTCAAATGTATGGGCCTGCTGTGTCAAGTCCACTGTTGCACATGGGAACACCACCTTTCAGAAGACACATAAAAAAGTGTTCACCTGTTTGCTCCTGGTTATTTTCTTTGCCCCACCTCTATACTTAGCCCTGAACAGCAGCTCACACTTCCTTCTTTTCATTTCTTTAATTTTCTCTTCTTTTCACTTCCTTCTCCCTTATTATTACTCATTTTTCTATGCTAAGTTTACTTTTTAAAAAAATCTGCCTTAAGAAGTCAGCCCTTTAATTAGTGAACTCACTAACCAGTATGGGTCCTGAGAGACTGAATATACAAATGGACAACAGCTAGATCATATATAAAAATAGAACTCCGACCCACTATCTGCGGCAACCAGTCCGGGAAGCCAAACCACGATCCCTGTAGCGATTGGCCCCGAATGGTCAGGACTTGACAAATAACTGACAGCTTCTGTAATGTTTGGCCCTGCTTCTAATTTAGGACCAATTGGAGAAAGCCACATATGCTCCCCTAACGAATCACGTGAGATGCCTCGTTTCTAGTGAGCTGGCTTCCAGCTTCCCCACACCAGCAGCCTCCAGTCAGGGTGCACCTGAAGCCTCCCCTTTCTTCCACTATAGAGCTTTCCCATTTCGCTGCCTGCCTTTGAGTCTCTGCCAAAACACAAGTGAGGATGGCTGACTCCCTTGCTACAATAGCCCTGAGTAAATAGTTTTGCTTATTCTCATTTGTGTAGACTTTATTTATTTCCAATTCTCTCATTCTATAAATTTGTGAATACAGAAATTCTTTGAATAAATACCATGACCTTGGCTTTTCTGCAAGTATCAGCTTCAAGTCCTGCCTTTAATACCACTTTACCCAGAAGCAGATTATCTTTTAGGAGGTTTTAGAGGGAACCACACCTTCTGTTTTACCACAAGTTTTACTTGACTAAAAATGGTGGCTCTTAAGCTGAAAAATAAAATTATAAATTTGTTTCTATATGTATAATAGGACATTTAATAATCCTTGTTATATCTATTGATGCAGATATTCTGAAGAATCATTCAGTCATGTAACAAACAGAAACTATAAAAATATAATTTTGTTGTCTAAAACTGTTATGTAAGGCCTTTGAGGTTTCTAGCAGTTCAGGGCTTTCTATTCTATTCACGTTTTTGTTGAAGTAAAGGTAAAAGAAAATAACCTTGTATATGCATATTAGAACTTCTAACAGGTAAGGGTTTCCATGGATACTTTTATGCAGTCAGAGAGTTTGTGTGTGGAAGAAGGTATTCATTGTTATTTCTAAGAGATTCTCCTTTGATAAAGAATTCCTGCCAATCACTTCATATATCTTGACTTTCTAAAAGGATAAAAATAATATATGTCCTGTGTTATATTGTCAGGTATAAGATAGTGCTATCTCAATAACCTTTTCCATCATCCGGCCTAGTCTAGGAATGCCGGGAAAGTTTCTTAAAGCTTAAAAGAATCTACAAAGGTTTGATAAGCAAATTTTCATGAGTTTAAAATATTGCTTTCTAGACCTTTATAAAGCACTTCTACTCTTTTTCTTTGTCACTGTTTAGGCAGCTTAAATGACCAATGTTAGAACAAAACTTTGTTTTTTATTTATAATAGCATTGGAGCAATTTTCTCTTGACTTTAAAACTTTTATGTACCTTTGACTAAATCTTATTTCTTGATACCCCACCCAAGTTAAATTTTCTGCAACTTTTCTATCCTTTTGAGAAACATGCCCCCAAAAGATGCAAGATTTCATGTGATGAGACGGCCAGCTTAATTTTAAGCCATATAGTTTTGTGAGGAACTTGATGAGATTCTATGATATTTTAATGAGTGAAGTGATTCTAAATCAGCACTGACATGTGCCCAAGCAATTGTAAATTGTGAGCATGGCCCGTAGCATTTTTTAAACAAATAAACTGAAAAACAATTTGATTTTATTCTGAGTTAAGAGTTGACTCTCAATTATTCTCAATTTTTACCAGGTAACATGTGCTCTGGATGGCAGTAAGTGTAAATCATGATTAAAACAGTAAAAATAAAAGGCAATCAAATATCACTCAACCACCAAACTGCTCAAATAATACATTTTTATGACAAATTTTCATGATTTGTATTTTCAGGTCCACAGATGCAAAG
The DNA here is from genome assembly GCA_004024845.1 of Tonatia bakeri. Classification (NCBI taxonomy): domain Eukaryota; kingdom Metazoa; phylum Chordata; class Mammalia; order Chiroptera; family Phyllostomidae; genus Tonatia; species Tonatia bakeri. The sequence goes on from PVIA01001830.1 coordinate 213,011, forward strand.
GCTTTCCATTGAGTACAATATTGCCTTGGTCCATTACATTATTACAATTTAAGATAATGGCTGTCAAAAATATGTTAAATAATGTGGGAGGAAACATGTAAGTGAAAACTATATTTAGCACTAAAATTGAGCTTGGACTTGGTTTAATCAAGATGATATTTTAATGATTACCAGAGATACTGCTCTTATAAAAGAGTTTTTTGGAATGTAATTAATTGTGATATTGTGCACTGCTAGAAAAGGGCCCCCCTTCAGGAGCTACTTTAAATAATAGGTATTTCATAATATGTATTCAGTATGTGATCAAACAGAATATCGCAGCACTGTGCTTATATTCGGCATTGAATTATGTAAACTTCTAGCCTGAGATATCTTGAAGCTGCTTTCTGATGATTTTTGTTAATGATATAGAATATCCTAGTTTTGTAGCATCTTCCTTTGTTGTATCATTTGAGATGAGCATTTACTAAAGGTAATTATAATTTGTCGTCTGATTGTACAGTCCCTCTTAACAACTCATCCATTCTAATGGCTTACCCACAAGTTGGTTACTTCAAAAATCCACATCCCCCACCCAGACTTTTTCCCTGAGTTTATGATGAAGGTATTAAGTGCTTACTTGAGAGTTCTGCCCAAATATGCGTCTTGAACCAAATATGCTTTACACTACACTCAACACCTTCCCTCGAAATCTATTCCTTCTGCAAGACTTGGACCTGAACACACGGCTGGCCATGGCTTCTACCTCCATACTCACTTCTGACACGTGCTGAAGCCCTGTGAACTCTGTGTCCAAGGCCTTCCCAAACCTACCCTTCCATTCCAGTCCTATCACCACTGCCTTAATTTACACCCACAACGTTTTCCTGAATTATTTGAATAGCTCCTTATCTCTCTCCTAAAAGCAGTCATTCCTTCCAGAATTGATGCCAGCCTTGGAAATTTAATCTCCAAAAGTTCCTTCCACGTATAAAATGCTTTCTGGCTTGTTGTTCATCATTACACTTTGTTCTTTCATGCTTCCAGTCCTCAGTACTTTCTATTAGAATGTCCTAGAATGTCCTTCCAACATATCTCACCTTCACCTTGTTCCCCAATATTCACCCATCAGACTCCTAATCATTAAGAGGGAACACGAGTTCTTAATGCACTGCATTTACTCCCACGCTCCCAATAAAGTAAGAAATCCTTACTCTGCACTGCATTCTCTCTCACGTATTCCTTCAGTACAACACGTATCATGTTGGATTGTACGCATTTTCTGATATGTCAGTTTCTCCATACGCAACTCATTGTTTTAAGGAGATATTACTGGTTCTGATACTGGACTATGATGATAAATTTTCTCAATCTTTCATTGTATAACTTCAAAGCTGCCAGTTTTAAGCTATAAAACAAGGGACCCAGATCAGTTAACACCTAGAATCCTTCCCAACCCTAATGTGCTATAGTTCCTTGGTTTCCAAATAGCACCCAGGGTACATGTGTGTAATAGCATATGTTAACAGGTATTTATAGGACCCCAACTATATGCCTAGACCTGTGCTGGACTTGAAAAGACAGTCAGTCTACATTTGCCTACAGAAGTTAGGCCTACTTAGAGTTACCTTTCTAAATTTAGGCACACTTAATTGTAAAATGTAGGAGAAAATACTCAGTAAACTACAAGAATTATGTTTTAATAACTAAAAATATAATAATTTCTATGCTATAACTCAAAAAGTCAAGATATTTGCTCAAATGCTTTTATCAGCTGTGAAATGTTTGTAGCAATGGGTGAGTCTTAAGAAGGCAAATCTGTTGTAGTTTTTTACTTATTTCTCATGACCAGACATCTAAAGGAATTAATTAAGTTCTACATAAAAACAGTAATTTTCAGATTTTCATAAGGTTTAAAGTGTGTGTGTGTTTGTGTACGGGTAGGCTTTAGCATTCCACATCTATTTAATCTCCTTGTGCGGTTTGTTTTGGTCAACAATGTATTTTTTATCAAGCACATTTTATCCCTACTTTGAGCACAGTACTGTGTTGGCACTATGGAGAAGAGGGGTCACAGAGTCTGTGAAATCCAAAGTCCAGGAAAAGCAGGTGCAAGTTCTGGGCAAATTAGCTCATGAAATGTCTCTACCTCTACCCTTAGTTCTTCCTAGTACTAGGGGGGGAAAACTAATAGTTAAAGCAACAATAAATAACACATTGCATGTGCAATATACCAAGTACTTTAAGCTAATAGCAACTCAATGATCAAGAAAAATAATTTCAGCATCAATTCTTCCATGATGACTTTTTTAACTTGACTGCAGTTAGTAATCTTTCAGTGTGTGCATCCATAGTTTGTTGCGCATACGTCTAGTAGACCAGCTCTCAAATGGGTAGATATTGTTATTTTCCTTGTTTTACGGAGGGGGAAACTAAAAGAAAGAAATGGTGAATATGTTACGTAAGCTCACACCACTAGGAAACGGTACCACTGGCATTTAAAACCAGGGAATCTAATTCCAAAGTCAGTGCTACTCAATGCCACATTATAGCTTTATCCTTGGAAGAATTTGACCAAAGAAATGAAAAAGGACACAGCAGCTTTGAGAGACAGAGTGTTGGAGACTATAGAGATGAAAGCTTTGTCTTAAATATATTGAGATTTATGGGTCAATTAGAAGATGCACGCACTTGCGCTTCAAGCCTTTTTAGTGCAATGAACCTGCTCCTCTTCCCTGAGCTAGGCATCTGAGATCCTGAAAATGGATCAGTCCCTCTGTTGGGATTCATGCCAGCCCAGGAATAGCTTCTTAACCTGCAGGGAATGTAAAGCACTCTTAACAAATCGTGGTTAGTTGCCCTGGGGGAGAACACAATCTTCTAGAGAAACCCAAGAGAATGTGTATGGAAATTAAATCCTAATGCACACTTAATACCAATGCAGTGAAGCCCAGTGAATACCACCACTTACAATAGGCAGTGCACTATTCCTACTATCCAGAGAGGGAGCAATCTCTTAGCAGTTACGCAGCCTTGAAGGAGATGGAGCCATGGGCAGCTCCTGGAAGGTCTGGCTCATTTCCCTGGCTGGGGAGTAAGGAGAGGGTATTCTTGTTGAAAGAAGCAATGAGAGCAAAAGTGTGCCATGGGAACTGTGCTATGTGTTCTCAAAGGAAGATCCTGAAACACCACTTTTGGAAAAGTGGATTGGATAACAGTGGTGGCAGTATAGTCAGGAATGGTTCAAGACTAAGTGCAAGTTTTGAAATGAAAATATAGTGATTCCCAACTTGTGGAGCTAATTATAAAGCATTCTCACTGTTGAAGCTTTCAAACAGAAACCTATTAAGAATGCAGCATTCAGAACAGGAGTTAAAGGGTCCCTGCCCATTTTTTCTGGTGTTGAAACTCTTGACTGCTTATAACTGAGTCACATTTAGAAAAAATTTCAGCCACCTTCAGCCACCTGCAGATCAATTTAGAGCTCCATATTCTGGAGAAGGCATAGAAATGTAGTGACAAATGTCTTGTACATTTTTCTTTAATTGAAAAATAAAAGAGCTAGCACCTTTAAATATTTGCTTCCATTAAAAAACCCACATATTTCTAAAGGCTATTTTGTACATTGAAGCAAATTCAAGCAACGTAAAAAAGACACATCAAAAAAGTTTTTTAAATCGCTTTGAATTGTACCACCAAAATGACCACCATTATAAACATCTTATATATGTGATCCTTCTTTCCTCAGATGATTGATTGATTGATTAATTGATTGATTGATTTGTCTATTTACTTATTTAAAATGTGTAGCAAGCTTGTGGGGTTGTCATATCATTATTATTTTCCTTATACTTGGGAGGGCTATGTCCAGGCATTTTATTTGTCTGATACTGTACAGCAGTGACTTAAGTAACTTCACCATTCTCATTCACTCATTCTCTCTCTCTCTGTGTATGTGTGCGTGTCTCATCTTTCTTCTGAGATAAACTGAGAATCTGAGTGTGCTCATCTGCATTTGGTAGACTTCAGAGGGGCTTCGACAAGTGAGTCAATGATAACTGACCACTAGGTAATAAACTAAGGAAACAGTTAATTGTCCATTTACATCATATAGTTAAATATTAGAAACAACCTAAATATTCAAGAATGGTGAAATATTTAAATACATTTTGATAATGGAATATCATATAACCATTAATATTTATATCTTTAAAGAAAGTTGATGTATAAAGTGAAAACCTCACAGCCTAATGTTAAATAACATACAAAGTTATACAACTGTATATTTGGGGTAACTTCAAGTACTCAAAATAATCAACATATCTGACTGCCTAAAAACTGGCAAGAATGAACCTAATATTTTAGGAGAGTTTATTTTTAGATTATGGACTTTGGGGTAATTTGTATTTTTATACTTTGCTATATTTAATTAGCACACATTACTCTTAAAAGAAAAAATATATTTTACATCAATTAACAGTAACAAAGCATCAATAAAATAAGTCATATTTCTTTAAGATTTTGTTTATTTATTTTTAGAGAGAGGGGAAGGGAGGGAGAAAGAGAGGGAGAGAAATATAAATGTGTGGTTGCCTCTCACACACCCTGCACTGGGGACCTGGCCCACAACCCAGACATGTGCTCTGACTGGGTATCAAACTGGCGACCCTTTGTTTCACAGGCCAGCACTGAATCCACTGAGCCACACCAGCCAGGGCAAGAAGTCATATTTATCTGAACAAAGAGAGCCTAAAAAGATTAAGATGCACTCTCAATGCAAAAACTACAAACATTTTGCCAGCAGACTAAGGCTAAGTGAAAAGATCAAAGGATGGAGGTGTTTTAAGTCCTGGACAACTCTCTGGATGAAAGGAAATAAAGATTTCCCTGTGACTAGAATGAAAACCTATGATTTAATTAAACAGTAGATGCAAGTGACTGAGTATTAATAAAAGAAATTTATAGAGTATTATATAATTTTAGATTTAGTTAAGACTTTAGAGATCATTGAATTCAATTTTCCAAGAGGTTCAAGAATCCCTTCTTCAGGACACTTGGTAAATGGCCATCCTTTTGTTTGAGTACCTCCTGTTGACCTGTAGCTCACTGCCTTTAGAGATAGTCTACCTTATCCCTTCCCAATCAATTCTAGGTGTTAGAAAGTTCTCTTTTCTGTGGAATTGAAATCGGAGACCTTAAAACTCTCATACGTTTATTGTAAAGAGTACTAAGAACAGATGGGAAGGAATTTTTAATAGTAAAAATGTTGATATATTTCCATAGAAGGAGAGAATATTTGAAAGCCTTATACTTGTGAAGTAAATTTCCTCTTCTATACAAGAGTTGTTTTAATATTTGATGACACACCCCTTATTAATCCTCTTTTTTCACTTCAGAATGATTATCTTCAGTTCCATAAGACAATTCTTCCTATGACATGCTTTCCATACCCGTAACAGTCCAGGGAGTCTTCCTTTAGAAGCCATACTGAATTGTTCTAGTGACAAATTGGTTAATCTGGGAGCTGTGCTTCCCGTGATCCCTTTCCCTGTCTGGTTCTGAGTTAGAGCAGCGAAAGGAGGAACTCACATAAGACTCAGAAGACAGGGAAGGTTGGTCACTATTTCTGAAGGTCTTCCCAGGGAAATACAGTGATGCACAGATGCAGAAGTGCTTAGAGGGTTGTGTTTTGTCCTCATTCTCCTGTGCTCCATATCTAGGTCTTTTCTTCACTGTTGACTGCTGCCCAGGGGAAGCCACCTGCCCATCAGAAGATACGCTAATGTAGCGATAACCCAAAGGCAACAACCAAGGCTGTCCCGTCAAAGCGTAATGTTAACCACCTACGTGATTTTAAACTTCCCAATAACCACAATAAAAAGGTAACAGAAACAGGCCTAATAACTTTTAATAATATACTTTGTGTAACCCAATATAACTAAAATGCATCATTTCAACACATAAACACTATAAAAACTGATCAATGAAACAGCAAGAGGGCCAGTGTGCCTGAAACACAGTGAGTTACGTTGAAGTTAGTAGGCGACAAGGTAAAGATATACGCAAAAACCCGCTCATACCGGACACCGTAGGCCACAGGAATGGCGTGGGATTTTTCAGAGTGTAGTAAGACTTCTGAGCAGAGGCATGGCATGAGCTGACTTGTATCGTTGAAGAATACCTCTGGTTGCTCAGTGGAGAACAACTAGAGGAAGCAAGTGTGGACATGGAGAGCAGTTAGAGGCTTTGCAAAGGCCTGTATGAGAGACACGTGGGCCTGGACTAGGGTTATAGTATAGAAGTGGTAAGATATGGAAAACTTGTGATGTATTTTCAAGGTAGAACTGCCTATGGTTGAATGTGTAATTTGACAGAAAAAAAAAAAGACTTAGGGATGCTGCCTATCTTTTTGGATTACCATATTGTTCTGTGTATAATGCACACTTTTTTTGCCCAGCTGTTTGAGGGAAAAATAAGGATTCGATTGTTAATAAATGAATATGTTTGTATTATACATATGTATAATGATTACATTCCATGGGTATAACAATGGGTATGATAATCCCCTGTGTAATGCACTCAAAAACATGGGTGCACATTATACATGGTAAAATACAGTAAGCACTTAGGATAGTGCCATTTACTATGAGGAGGAAGACTAAGAAAAAAAAACAGTTCATTTTATTTGATTCTAGCATAAATATGATTTTAAATATCAATTCTTTCTTCGTCACTTTGATAAGCATATCTTTATCTAAATCACAGGCATGAATTTGGAGCTGAAGAGAGCTAATTATAGAGTTCATAGTTCCATTCAGCATAATACCCAGGCATTAACATTACATTCAGGTTATAGTTAACTCATCTCACTCCGCTACGTATTCTCAAAAATACATTTACACATCTTGTCTATTTAAGGACAAACTTCATTCAGCATCATGTTTCATTTCTGAGGTTGCTTGGCTCTCCCACATTAGTAGCCTCATTTCTTCCTTCCCTACTTAGCCCGGACCACCAATGCAGTAAGTTTTTGTCTGTATCCTCCAGTCTCTAACTCCCTGTCCTTCCAGCCCATTGAGTTTCCAGTCCCTAAGCTACGATCACTCCCACCCTCTGCTGCATGCTCAGCAGATATTTCAGAGCTGCCAAATACCGCTGGAGAAAAAGTGCATAGCTGGACTGCTTGGACGTGTTACTAAGGCACCTTTTCTAACCTCCACTTGGTGCTCAGTGCTTCCGGGCAATCCTATCGTTGGTCTCTGTTCAGATACCTTTCCCACTCACTTAGGTGGCCATTTTATGTTTTTAGACTCATCCTTGAGCTTTCATTTTTTTAATTCAGAAGGAAAATAGTATTGCTTTCTGGAAAACACAATAAATAATCTACATAATTAATTGATCCAGATTTCCTCCTTTGACTACAATGTTATGTATATTAATACTCATTCTCACCTACCACACTCAACTCCTGTGATATTTATCTCCGGACACCTCCTTCGGATCCTGCTCCAGCATCAGTGCTGACTGCTTTGCTTTCTCATCAAGGGTGCTTAGGTTTCCTCTCATCCCTGAAGAAAAACTTCCTCTAGCCCTGGGCACTCTTTAGCTAGCATATCTGTCTTCTTTCTTCTTTCACTGCAGATTTCGTTATGAAGTTTCAGAATTTTTTGTAATCGTATCCCTTCACTGAATCTGTTCTTTCCAAGGTCAGCGATAACCCGCAAATCTGAAATTCAATTATTTCACATTTTTATCCCATTTATCATCTTTGTAGCATTTAATGCTGTTGGCCGTAGCCTCTTTATTGAATTTCTCAACTCTTAGCTCACGGCCCTAATTTCTCCAATCAATTCTAGATCTTCTCGATTGACTTTTTTTTTCTTCACAATCACTTGCACATGGTATTTCAAAAGTCCTTCCAATGTCCTCTTTTTCTTCTGATGTTCATTATTCTCTCTGAGTGATGTTACTCACCCATAAAGTCCACTTTCACTACTATTGGCAGCCACGAAAATGTGTTGCTCCAATCTCTCGCATGGAGAGCAGAGCTGGCAAACAGCCCTGGCTGCTGCCCTTATGGGGCAACCACCACATTTACATCAAGGCCACATTCCTCTGGGTTGCTCCCTCCTGGTGATTGAGAGTGGGGGGATTCCAGTGCAGGCCTATCCCTGCAGCACACAGGACTCCTCAAATAAATGAGCTTGGCTCAAGGACTCCTTCTGCTTGCAGGGGTGTCCAACCATGGCCTGCAGGCCAAATGCTGCCCAGGATAGCTGTGAATGTGGCCCAACACAAAATCGTAAATTTACTTAAAACCTTTTTTTTTTGCTCATCATTTTCTGTTAGTGTTTGTGTTTTTAATGTGTGGCCCAAGACAACTCTTCTTACAGTGTGGCTCAGAGGAATCTAAAGGTTGGACACCCCTGGATAAGGAAAGCTTTCTTAGGACTGCTGTAATTTGAGACTCTTCCCCTCCAGCTTCTTTCCTTCCCCCTCTCCTCATCACTGATGTCAGAACAGCATTGTGGTCTGAGGGACCTCCACTTCCTGAAAGATCAGACGTAACACACGTGTACATCAACCCAAATGAAGCACAGAGAGCAGAAAAGATAAGTGAGCCAGCACATGTTTGACCCATGTTAATCACTCTTCATTTAGTAATTTATTAATCTCCAAAACTATAAAGTGGGCATTTTTATGTTTATTTATAGGAAAAAATGGAGTGTAAAAGGGTAAGTAAATCTATCAGTATCACAAAGCTTAGAAGTCACAAAATCAGAATTCAAGTCCATGTCAGTGTGTCTTAATAGGCAAAAAAACTTCCCCCTGTACCGTACTCCCTGCCCCAAGGAAAAATGGAGTACCTCCACTTTGAAGAAATCAGTCTGGAGAGGGCATGCAATGGCAATTGAGGGAAGTCTCTACCAGTCTCCCTGACCTAGAAAACTAGGTATGCTAAAATTTGTAATATTTCTGCACCACCTACCCACTGTCTGGGTTTTGGTATAGCTACTTACAAAACAAAAACTATAACAATATTTTTACATTTTAGAAAGTTGCGCAGTATCCACAACATTGCTGCTTTTCTCTCAGACGTTTTCTGTAGGGAAAACCACACTGCAAGGAAGTACAGTGTGAGTCGATCCTAGTTGGCATCTACACATTGCCACTTGCACATACGTCATCTGTGCTACCAAGCCCTAACTGAAAGCAAGGATGGGGCATAATATGGGGAGAAGAATGGAGTCAATGATGCGTTCTTTAAATGCCCTTCTTAAAGTCCTATTTACTAAACTTGGACTGATCACAAATCCAACTCTAGTTATTTTAAATTCCATTCAGGAACAAAGATTTGGTGTTACTCTTAATACTGGTACAGAGAATAACTAGCATAAATGGTAGGTAGAAAATAGACAGGGAAATTAAGAATAGTATAGGAAATATAGAAGCCAAAGAACTTATATGTACAACCCATGGACATGAACTAAAAGGGGGGAATGTGGGTGGGAGGGGGTATGCAGGGTGGAGGGGAGTGAAAGGGGAAAAAATGGGGCAACTGTAATAGCACAATCAATAAAATGTATTAAAAAACAAAAAATAATACAATTTTAGTTCAAATTGACTTTCGTATTATAATTTTTATTTGCCAGTGAGAGAAGTAAAATATGATATTAGCACAGTTTGGTATGAAAAAGTTGAAAACTCAAATCAGATTATCAGAAGCACAACTTTCTCTTTATACTAAGCCAATAAACTAATTTCTTTTGTGAACATTCAGAAATACAGCACTGAGTAGTAGTCTCACAAGTGATCTTGTAGAAAGCACAATATCTACTTTTATTAAACTGTTTTGTATAGGATCTGCTGAATATTAAGATGACATTAGTATTCCTATATATTCCTATTGACAATGAGTAACAAACATTGCATAGTGTATTAATATATTAAATAAATATTCTGGTTTTGTAAACTAGTTATTTTTAATAAGTGACAGAGCACAAAACACAAAGAGTGCAAGTCTCTCCTAACCCTGTCTGCCAGCACCCCAGTTCCCAAAGAAAGGGAATACTTAATACAAAAATTCAATAAAAGTTCTGTGAAATAAAGGAAGACCTGGATCTGTGCATTGGATGGATTTATCTTATACCTCAAAAAAAAAAATCAATCCAGAATAGTTGACTGGGAGACATATACTAGTAAAACCACTGAACTTTAAAAATAATAAAAAAAGATCCCTCTGGGTTTCCAGGCAGAATCCAAGTCACTTAGAAAGGAAAAACAGTCCGGTTGGCATCAGACTTCTTGTCAGCTGCATCAGAGCAAGAAGACAGTGCAGCACCACTATCCAGAAACTTAAAGCAAGAGAGATTATTAACAGATTTTATGTGTAGTCAAGCCCTTCTCAAACGTAAAACCTACCCAGAGGTTTTTCTTGGGGAAGCTACTAAAAGATGTACTTTATTTAACAAATAGATGATTTAAAAAAGCAGCAAAAGAGCTAGTAATGAGGATTAAAAATATACTTAATTATAGATCTAAGACTATAACATAGGTGGGAATGAGAAAGATTAGTATTCAAATATTCTTTGCTGTGTCAGAGTCACACAACAACAACAACAAAAAATAGAAGAAAAAAATGAGAGAAAATAGAATGCACTTATTGACCTAAATTTATAATAGGTAGAAATGAAAGAAAATTATTTTAAGTTGGCAAAAGAGTTGACATGTAAACCAAGGAAGAAGGGGACTAAGAACATTAAATAAAAGTACTAAAATAAGGTAATGATTTTCCTTAAATATACATCTTAAAACAAAAAGAATTACAAAATAAAAGAAAAAATCATTAAAAATAGACTACTTAATGAAAAACACATAGTGAATATAATATATTATAAAAGAGCAAAACTTATTTATATTGATAAATGTAAATAAACTCAACCTATTTATTTTTTTAGATTGGCTTGCAAATCAAAATCAGAATATGGAATATTCTACAAGCCTCCTGAATTAACTTCTTCCAAAAGGCATTGTTATTCTTTTGCATTTTCCTACCCTGACCATTTGCTAATATTGGCTTTGTTCCTGTTTATCTGATACACTTGCAAAATAAGTATTTAATCCCTCAAATATTACTGTTTCAAATTCAGATCTTCCAAAGTAACTTAGCATTGAATATGTATTAAAATAGAGAGAAAAAATGAGCAAATATTGGTTTTTGAGGGAAAAAAAGAAATTAAAATCCACTGCATAATGCATTTTATTCTTAAATGCTAAATGGTTTCAGGCTATTTCTATCTCTTACTGAATGGTGTCAGCTTTTTAAAACTGAATACAAAAGATCACAAAAAAAGGACACATCAGGAAAAGGAATTCGTTTAGTGAAAATTGTTTTAGAGTCCCACCACTTTCTCCCTTTGCAATCCCAGGCAAATCAGTAATCTCAACCTCTTCTAAACTTTTGCATTTTTCCTGCACTGCAGATAGTAAAAATTAAGCTATTTTAAAAGCCATTTTGAGCAATGTATAGTACTGCTCCTCAGAACTGTATCTTACAGAATTTTCACTGACTTCTGGATTAAATAGTACTACCATTTGGAAAAATTAGAATATAGAAGTAGGAAAAATGGTAATTAAGTCCGTCCCAATTCCATCATAACACTGTTGTAAATGTTTCTTTACATAGTTTCCGGTAGCTACTCTCTCATCATCACAGAAAAGAAACCTGCGCAGGAGCCCCCAGCCCAGCTGCCCTTTCTCTACCGCTTGATTGGTAGACGGACGTGAGTGCTGGGGCTGAAAAGGGTGGGATCTGCGTGGGGAAAGTCAGGGCACAGGCTCTCCAGTTGCATCATAGGCACTGATACCCGGGGAACCTTAGTAGGCTCTCACCTGGCCGGAGGGTTGAAACAGAGGGTCAAATACAAAAACCAAAGGTATCCTTAGGTAAATTGTTAGACTTTAACAGGAAGTCATCCATAGCCTCTTAGTTTTTTTGTTTGTATCAGAGAATCAGAAACAGAAAATATATTTCTCTAGAATATTAATTCACGGTCTTTTCAATTACAAATAATGTACATTCAGAGCAAAAGATATTAGATGATATGGAAAACTACATACAAAAAGAAATCAACCCTTCAGTTATCACTAAACACTGCCATCATTTTTTTTTTACAGCAACAAGTCATTGCAACTTGTTATTGGTGGCCAATGAAACTGACTCTTAATGGCAAATAAAACAGAACAGATTATTACCAACTACTCGGCCCCATCACCCTCTTCTCCTTAGTTAGGGTCAGCTAGTTTTGGTCGTTAACTACAACTTAATCACGATTATATTGTATAATGTCTAAGTATTAATTATTTAGTATTAAATAATAAGTGTTAATGTCTGGGTATTAATTGCTCCAGTTGAAAAATATTTGTGTTAGTGATAATAAAGTTAATTAGGTTACTAAATATCCAGGCTTCACAATTATAAAATCTTTCTTAACTCTGTGTTTTTGTTTGGACTTGGCTGGAGATCCTAGAGTTTCTGTGTAGCAATAAAATGTGATTCTCTGAAAAGTAATGACATGCACTACAAACGAGTTGGCTTTGGTGAGATTTTCTTAAAGTTATCAAAAAATCAATTCAGACATTCTCTTCTAGTGCATTTTGACATTTACTCTTTCAGTATAAAGTTAGTTACCATGCAAAAGCAGATTCTTAATAATTGATGTTATTTACTTTAAATGTGATTACTCATAAAGGGCTAGAGAAATGAATCGATACTTGCTTAGGTTCTAAAAATAAATCAGAGATAATTGTTAAAGTAATGCACGTTAATTTAGGTTGTCAAATTAATTTCCCAACACCTCCTTATGTTACAAGAGTCTTAATTAAGAAATAACTAAGGTTGCCTTTTCTTATTATAGGTACTGCTGAGCTACTGGCTCTGAAGAAAGTCATTTAACCCCTTTGATATATGTAATTTAAAGAACACCAGAAAAAAATCTATAAAGTATTCGTGCATTTGTTAAAGATTTACAGTTTGCAAAATGCTTCTGTTGCCGGTGGGAATCAAGTTCTTCCACAGGATCACAAGGAAAGCATTCCAAGGACCCACATTCAGGAGATTGTGGTGTGGCAAGATGATTTATTCAGGTGGAGAGCTGCCCTTGGGTTCCCAATGTTCCATCTCCCTCCATCCTACCATGGAAAAAGTTCAGCCATGTCCTCAGCAAGGTCAGGACAAAGGCCAGTGTCCAGTGTCTGCTTCATATTAAAGCTTAATTCTTCAGAACCCACAGTGTCTGTCACAGGCCCTGGTAGCTGTTAGACTAATGTGGTCACATGCTTCTGGGCAAGAGAGAATGTTTGAAGAAATGAAGCAAATTCAGGAAGAGAGAGAAAGAGAGAGAGAGAGAACTTTTTGTTCTCCTGGGGTTATATTAGCTTGGGTTTGGGATGGATCAGGTACTTTTACAAAAGGACCAATCAACTTCCCAAGCTTTCATGGGCTTTTTGATGGGTCCCCCGCCTTGCCAATCCATTGTCCCCCCGGCTAGACTGACAGGCCTCTATGGTCAAGAACCTCCCCTTGTGCCATTTTGACTTCTTCTATTGTGAATGTGCCTCCCTCCCCCCAGTCCCCACCTTGGCAATCTGGTGCCTGAGGGGAGAAGGGAGGGCTGTGAGTCCCCTAGGAGCACAATGCTGTGGTCTCCTAGAGTGTGAAAAACTGTAGTTTCCTGGTAAAGAAAACAGGCTATGCTTCCCAGGTTATTAAGCTTAATGTTTCATCCCTTTGCTCCCCTTTTTATTAATAACTAGTTAACTACCTACGGCAAAACTTCCGTGTTCTTTCTGCAAACTGTGCTTTCTTCTGCAAGATGAGCCTAGATCTCCTGTGGGCCATTCTGGTACCGTGTGGAGCCCTACGGAGTGTCCAGTCCAAAGCTCAGAGGGTTACTTACAAATTAGAGCGCCTGAAAGTGCTGAAAGTAAAGTGATGGAGTTTGTAGAAATTATAATAAAAAGAAAGTTTGAAGAAACTGGGAATGTTCAACCTAAAGAAGAGGAGCTATCATAATAACAGAGGGGATTCTCCTCTCTTGTTCAAATGTCAGTGCCATAGTCCAGGGTGCCATTTACATGTTGTTCCAGGTTGTATCATCTGCATCAATACTTGGCAAAATAGGGAGGGAGATAAGGTTTAATAGGAGTACCTTTGGAGGGGGGAAAGGGATACCTTATCCAGGAGTGAACTCCCTGATAGGAAACATCCCTAAAGGACCACTTAGGAGGGGTGAGGGCTGACATGAAGGGACATTTCTCTAAAGATCATGTATAGACTCTGGCTCTTAACCCACCAAATGAAGGGAACGCCTCTCCTTTCTGGTCCAGCCCATCCCTTGAATCTGGTTACCACCATGAGATGGATATTCAAAATTCCAAAAGACAGGGACTTGACAAAAGTCTACAGTCCCCTTTTCACATGGCAAGCCACACTTGGGAATGAACCACTGTCATGCTACAGAGCTGGCCACTGCCAGGGCACAGGCCAAGCTGTGGGAGAGCAAGTGCGAGACAAGGGCATTGGCCCCCTTCCCAAAGTTTAAAGATGACATGGCAGTTGGTTCATAACCCAGCAGTCCTCTCTCACACTTACAATATAACATTCAGTGAGCACAACACACTGGTGTGGTTAGCTCTCTGAGAGCTGAAACTCTGTTCTGTTTATCTGTATAATTCTATAACTTATCCAAGTGTAGACATTTATTACATAATCAATACATGCTTAATGAAAGAATACATGTATTCAAATAAGCATTGCCTCAGCGCAGGTGCTTTATCAATGGCAAGATATTCAGAATTAAAATAAGACAGAGGCCATGCCCTTAAGGTGTGCTAAGTAATCAGCAGAATAAATGCATGAGTGAGTGAGGGCACCTAGATAGGGTGGAGTTGTCCCTTTTAAGATTCCTTTCAACACTAAGATTCTGTAAGTTCATATCCCTTTCCTCATTTAAAACAGCTTAAATGTAAGAACAGGAAAATGGTCATATTTTATTAGGATTTTCTTAGACTTTTAATCTATTATGGGCAATATAGCTCATCTAACAAATCAAATAATATGAGCAGTCAATCGGTGGTGAAGACGTAGGGTTCTTTTTGTTAATGAGTTAGGGAACAAAGGTCTTGGTAGAAATTTGTGTCAAAACCATCCAAAACACACTTTTCTCATAAGAAGCAAAAAGGATTTTCTAGCCCTGGAAAATAAAATATATGGTAATTTTCTCTAGGTACTAACTGAAGAATTCAAGCTATTCCAATTATATTAAAAATAACAACAAATCCTGACACAGCATTTATTTTCCATGTTAACATACATTAATAGATTAAATCAGTTCATTTAAGATGTGGTTACTTTTATTGTTCTTGTTTAACAGGGGATGAAGCAGGACATTGAGGTTAAGTCACGTGCGTGCCCCTAGTTCATGAAGTAGAAAGTGTAGACCGAGGCAGTTGAGCACTGGAGTCCATGTTCATAACCACTTCTCTATAATGCCTTTTATAATAGTGTTCTATTTCAAGAAGAGAACTTGATTTCTTACATTGCAGGAAGATTCTTTTCCCCGGTCTCATACAATAGAACCAATGATCCATGACTAGCCTTGCTTCTGATGCAGCAGTGAAGAAAATCATGCCCAGGCTTTGAGAACCCTGTACAAGGCAATAGAGCCAAGTGCTTGACCAGGAAAACAGTACTCTAACCGCTTACTCAGTTTCTCTGGTATTATTTGTTGCCACACTCTCTCCCCATCCCTCATGGGTACATCAAAAAGGTCACAACTGCATTAAAAAAATAACTGATTGTTTAATGAAATAACATTTCATCAGCTCTATATATTCACACACAAAATCCAACAAGCCAACTGTTTTTCTAAATCATTTTGACTTACTGAGAGTTAAGATGCTTGCTCTGAAAAGCAAGGTACATTTCATGATCTTTTTGTCGCTTAGTTTCACATATATTCTGTTTTTCATTTGCGCCCTAAATAGTTAGTTAATTGGGACTATTTAACAGATTGTATATGTATCTGCTGAGAGTAATTGTATCTTAAGAACAACTGAGAGAGTTTCTACTTAATTTGCTGGTTGGTCCAAGGTTTGCTAGAGAATGACCTTGCCCCCTACAGATGGATTCAAAGAATTAAGCAGAAGCTGAAGTGCTCCTGACTGTAGGGGGTGAAACTCATTCATATTCTTTTGTAAACAAATTAACAGTCAGGTGCCAGTGTGTTTTCATCCCACAAAATCACCTTGGCAACGTGGATATAAAAAGAGCATTAACTTCCCCTCCAAGCCTTCAGTGTCTCCTAGCATGAGGTGTCAACAACAAACGGGACTGGCAAAATTCTCCATTTATTTTAATCCTTAAAATGAGTGTCAGAATTTCCATGAAACACTATAGATTCCAGCGGTAACTGGAAAGAAGCTAAATTCTCTTGTATATAAAATTAGTTATTTTGCACAGGAGAGCTGTATTTGACTTTTTATTTTCTTGGCATGGCAGGAAACCCACACACCCGTTGCTTGACCAAGCTTCAATTAATTTCAGCACAAAAAGAAAAGGAAAATATATGAGGTCTGTCCAGAAGATATCCAGCCATGTAACATGAAAACTAGAGACATTTATTGAAAAAGATACAAGATACAAGAAATATTGTACATGGGACAATGATGCCTCCATCCCCTTGAAAACAGGCACCTTGGGACCTCACACAGTCCTACCAATTGCCATCAGCTGCCCCGTCGTATTTTCCTGAATCTCACTGATGGTCTGAAATCTCTTCCCTTTCAAAGGTAATTTTAGTTTTGGGAAAAGTCACTAGTTGCAAGGCACCGAATCTGGGCTCTAGCAGCTGGTAATTTGATGTTTTGCAAAAAAAATACCCGACATGAGACATGATGCATAAGTGGGCACATTGTTGTAATGAAGCTGCCAATCACCAGTTGCCTAACTGCAGTCTTCTGAATCATTCAAATAGTTTCCATGGAGGAATGTTCAAGATTAATGCAAAATTTGAGGCAGATTTGTTGCTCTACTCGCTCAGTCATGTTGAATGTGATGGCCACACTGTACACATGCTCACTCAATGTTGTCTACTGTCCCCTCTGACTGGTACAGTGAAGTTGTTATTGTTCATGCATTCACATGCCAGTGCACTCTCCTTGGCTGCAGGTTACAGCAATGTCGCACAAACCATTCTCGTTATATTAACAGTGGCTGGACTTTTTCTGGACAGCCCTCATATCTCCAAGTAATTAGACTAAGCTAGTTTGTGGGCCCCATGGTCCACTGATTATATTTAGTTTTATTTTTCTGTGTTGGAGAGATAAGGGCTGTGGAAAATAGAGGAAGTTAAGGCCTTAGCACAGTCATGAAGGGTGCTCATGTGCCTAGAGACAGGTGAGACCCTGGGTCAGGACAAGTCCTGCCAAGCGACTGAGGTCATAAATCTGTAGGGAACAAGCACCAAGCTTTGCGTTGTGTGCATTCCAGGCACGCAGAAGGGCCAGGACCTCTCTGCTTATTTATGGATTTCTTGTACAGTTGACCCTTGCACAACACAGGGGTTGGGGCACTGACACCCCTACAGCTGAAAATCCATGTATATAACTTTTGACTCCCCAAATCTTAAGTACTTACTAATAGACTACTATTGAGAAGAAACCTTACTGATAACATAGTCAATGAACACTTATTTTGTACATTATGTCTATTATATATTGTATTTGGTAATACACTAAGCCAAAGAATAGAAAATGTTAAGAAAGCCATAAGAGAAAATACAGTTACAGTATTTGTTGAAAATAAGTGCCATGTGAGTAGGCCCATGGAGTTCAGACTGGTGTTGCTCAGGGTCAACTACAGTTTTGCTGGGTTTGATTGCTGCTTATCCTCACTTTAAATAGAGGAGAGCTGCAGTAGGCCAGGGGCTATCAATAACCCGCTGCTGCCAGCGACAGTGTCCTTATTTCCAGACAGCTGAGAGGTGATCCAGCTCCAAAGTCACCAGCTTCCTTTCTAAGAGCACTCCTGGCATCAAAGGTCTGATACTGGATGGACCAAGAAACATACCCTGAGCTGGAGGATTGCATTTAGCTGGTCCATTGGACTACCTGTGAGGGAGCAAAAGGGAACAGGGTTGGGAAGAGGGAAAAAATAAAAACAGTTGCCACAAAAGTCTCACCTGGCCACAAGGGGAGCTCTGAGGCTGAAACGGCCTACCCAAATTGAGGGGAGAGAGCGAGAAGTGGGTTCTGTAGCTTCACATGCTAGGGGGTCATTGGGTGTGGGCTGCTGGGGTCGGGGGGTATATAACATCAGGCAAAGCAGCTCCTTTCGGCCAAGGGAGTTCCTGGGGGAAAACTCTGCTCTGAGCTCTCAATGGGACACAGCCCTTGAAACCAGGAGAATGAATGCCTCTGGCCTGAAGGGGGATCAGAGAAGGGCACCAAGCCCTACGCGTTTGGTTTTGACTATCTTATATGATTGGGGAGGGGGCAACATATTTAACTTCCTAATTATATTTTACTGGATTGACACTTTTAAAGCCTGTAAATTCTTACTCCACACAAACAATACAAGGGCAGGATTAGTCAGGGCAAATAGGAGGGTGCAACCGAGGATGACAAACTATAGAAAACTCAGAAGTATATAACCTACCACCAGAATAATCAAGGAGACTGGGCTAAGGAGTTGCTAAGTGCCCTTGTACGAAGATCACAGTTTCTTATTTCATGAGTGGCCAGAAACTCAGAGTTTAGATCAAGAGGAAAGCAGAACTCTGTTCTTATCTGGCATTCTTTAGAGGCTTGTGGTAAAGTAGGAGTTCATACTGAGATTGTTTTGCAGTTAAAAAGAAAGTCAGGTTTTTGAAGAACAATTACTGAGTGGTCTGGAGAACTCAGATAAGCAAATGTAGTATCTTAGAGTTTCAGTATGACTTATTTAAATCTAGAAAGGGCCTGGAAAGTTTGTGTCTCAGGCAGCTGGTTTTGAGAACCTAAATTTTATTCTCTGTATCACACTTGCGTACATGTGTGGGAGTGTGTGTGACTCCGGCAGGGCAATGGCCGGTAATAGAGAAACTCAAGTGATGGTTAGGGAAGCAGGAGTTATATAACTCTCTGATGCTTCTGTTACAAAGTAAAACAATTTTTCAAAAACAGCAAAGAATCCAGAAGGAAACCATATAAACAACTAAACTGAATGACTAAAGAGAAAAGAATTAAGTAGATTTCAGAATGAAAACTTGAACAGTTGGGCACCGTGAGTTCTCTTGAATTCTATCAATTGGCATTAATGGGGACCCAGACGAAAAAATTGTGGAGGTCTCATATTACCCATTTTCTAGGCTAGAAATCATCTGATTGGTTTTTTTTCATGAATTGAGTTGAATTTGAGCTAAAAATAACTATCTAATTTTTTTGGTAGAACAGTAAGTTAGAACTCATTGAGTTTTCATAATTATACACTTGGACTTGTCATGTTACAAAATTCTTCGGTTAGAAACCCATTTATCAACACAGCAAATCATATTTGAATACATAAAAATGACTATGTTGCCAACGTATTCATTTTCACCTCACTTTTTCACTCATTATATCGCAGACATTGCCAAGTATGGGGGTGAAAGATGACTAAAAAACAATTCCTGTCTTCAAGGAGCTCACAATTTAGGATCGTGGGTAGACATAAGTAAATAAGATACCAGCCACAGAAACTATAGAAAAGAGAGTCATTAAATGGGATACTTATTGTCTATCCACCATGCGCCAGGTTCCAATACTCATAAAAAAGGGAATAAAACATGGTCATGTTCTCAGGGAGCTGTTGGGAGAGTTGTTTTGTCTGGCCTGGCTTGTCCTTGAGCAGGAAGAAGGACATATCCTCAGACTAGAAAGACAGGAAAGGTGGGTGAAATAGCACCATGGGGGGAGAGATAGAAAGTGAGTAGGGGAGCCGAGGATATTGGCATAAGAACAGTTGAGCTCTTTAGATTACCTTGTTCTTTATAGTTGAATGCCATAGATCTTAGAGGCCAGCAAGGTAAAAAAAAAAAAAAAAAGGAAGCAAAAGTGACAAATCATTTAGGAATTGAGAAAAATGATTCAAGTAAATATAACTGTTGTATGAGGTTAACAAGTATGCTGGGGTGATGGAGAAAGAGCTGGTGATTTGAAGGTGAATTATTGAAGTTTAAGCTTTCAAAGGAGGGGCCTACCGAGTCGTGGCAAAGCTCAGTGAATGTGGAAGTCAATGGAGATACAGAGAACTGCAAGGGACAAGGGCATTGGAGACGCCATCCATCTGGAGTTGAAAGTAAGGAGGATGAAGGTGGAACTCGGGGTGGAGAGGAAGGTAATGGGCTGCCTGCCATCCTCGCTGGAAGGATGACCGCCACACAGCAGCTGACTTGTTAGGGTTCTGGCTGCGTGCATCGTGCATCGGTGGGTATATTGCCCCATCTGGAGAGGAAGATGAGGAAGCTGGTAGGAATCACCTCTAGGGACCCCGTTTTTCCCTGGCCTCCTACTCTCCCTGAGAGAAGGATCCAAGGTCTCCAAATGAGCATCAAGGAGAGATCATTTGCCTCTGAATACAAGGATAGAAAGTTAGCAGTGTAACCTCTGTGGTCTTTTTCCTTTATTGTGCTAATTTCCTCTCATAAAAGATTTTCTGTGTGGCTGCTTCCTGATTAAAAAGATGTTAAGCAATAGAAAATTCATTGTTTAGGGTATCAGAAACACTTTACGAGCCTATTATATCTCCTACATTAGTTGTCAGGTACGCAAGCCACGTAATATCCCTTACCTTCATTCCAGGAAGAAGTAAGAGCATCTGGGAACTAGCCTGAGGGAGGAGAACCACTGAAACTGGAGGAGACAATTGGGGAAGCTACACCTCAGAGAGCGGTTAAAACAATCAAATGAGCAACGGATATGAAATTGCTTCTGTTCTAGGAGACCCTGCCAGATATTATTATCATTGTGGAGTTTTTTTTCCTAGCAGGTGAGGTGCTGAAAGTCAAGTTAGATTTCTGTATCATTCGGGACACAGCCAGCAGGTGGAAAAGGTGGGAGGAGGAACACAGCCAGAAAAAACACAAACCATTCTAAAAGAAAACTTTTAAAAGAAGGGATTTGGTTACACTGCTTCCTCAGTTTGTGTCTCCTAGAAATGAGAGCTTGAGACAAGGATTTGGAAGCACGTGATTTTATGAGAATGTGCTCTTTAGGAAAAGCTTGTGAGGGAGAGTGAAGCAGGATGAAGAAGGGGAAGGAAACACGCAGGGATATGGCTCAGGTCAGGCACAGCCTTGGCCTGACGCACAGAGGGAGGGATCTGGGACGTGAACCACACCACAAAGTTCCCCCCCCCTTTTTTAATACAAGGAAGTCAACATTTTATAGTCTGCATCCATCCTCATTGGCTGTGGCTGCTCTGTCAGTTCCTGTCAAGCCAGTCTCAGAGAAGGGCGCTAGTTTTGAGCTCTCAGCAGTCCAAGTTCATAGTAGCAAAGTGATGGGTATACCAGGACGTTAAAGGGATATAGACAGCCTGAGAGTGTCTGCTGCAACAGCTAAGGGAAAAATGCAGAAGCCTAGAAGTGGGTGGCAGGCCACCCAGAGTTGGGCAAGAGCAGGAAGAAGCCCTCGTTCACAGGCCTAGAGAGACAACCAGAGAAAGGGGTATTGCCAGAGCCCACAAACCAGGCCATTTTGTGAGACATGACAGGCACTGAGCAGAGGCAGCTGGGACCACAGGAAGAGAGGCTGCGTGGTGAAAACTGGAACCATGGAAGAGATGCTGCCAGAAATGGCACAGAAGTCAGGAAAAAAAGGAAAAACATCACTCTCATCTTCTCATCCCCTCACCTCAATCTTGCCTCCTATTGGATGAACCTACTGAGAGCCTGCCACTCAAACCAAGGCAGGAGAAGATTGGGCAACAGATCTCAAAGCCAACAGGAGATTAACTGGGTGCCCCTCACTCAGACAAAATAAGGACAGCTACCCTTAGAAGGGTGACTCTAAATTTGGGTAAGGAAAGTTAGGACACTGAGCCTCTAAATTGGTAGATACACATACTACTCATGTCTAGGGGCTCCAGAGCCCATCTGCAGCCCCAAAGGTTGCTCTGTGCAACGTAGTAGACCTCGCTCCTGTTTTGAAATATATAAGATACAGTTCTTATCATTGGTGTCTGGCGCTGAGGACACATAGACTCCTCTGTGACTATTTACCTTTGCAATTTTCTAAAAGAGTAAAATTCTATTCACAGCAAATGAGGTGGGAAAAACATTCAGTGTTCTATAGAGAAAAAGTGAGAACTGACAGAGTTACTATTGCTTGAAAGCCAGGGTCAGCAACACAGCACTGACAATAGCATAGCGGGCTCCTGGGAAATGGAAACCAAATGACTGTTGGATAGAAAACATATCAGATGTAAAATAGACCAAGACTGCACACTGGTTTTAGAGACAAAAATAACTTTTTTTATCTTTCAAACCCCATTTAAAATTGATTTGTATATCTTAAATGTAATCTTTTATATTTGTTATTGACCATATTGCCTCTTATCTCAAAAACATCTATTGTAACATTTCTATCCAATGTGACCATGAAAATGTGCACTCTGTGATAACTTGCAAGACCCTCATCTACACCTCAGAGAAATGATCTAAGGACATTTTGATGAAATACTTTATCCCAATGCTATGCTTGGCTGGTGGCATTTTACAAGTTCTTTTACAAGATGGTTCATTTTTATAAACTCTTATTTCAAGGTGGTGGTGAGAAATTGGTCATTTGTAACTTGAGATTTCTATTTCTTAATTGAACTTAGAACATTACTATTTGAGTCTAAGAATATATTTGCAAGTAGATATTTTTTCCCCCTCTTAACGAGTTAAACGATTCTGGAGGAAGTTCTGATCAGTTCAGGAGATACTGCTTGTTCCCATCAGGAGCCCACAAAGATCAAGTCCATCTTTTCATGCAAGCGCTTCTTGAAGTGCTTACAGCAACTGTTAAAGCATCTGGGGTGCCTGGTGGTTTAAGCGGTGCTTTCTGAGAATCGTTAAACATTAACTTTCTCAAAATGCATGATTAGAAAGGAATGAAATGAATTCATGTACTGGAGTGGTCTGACAAATAGCAAATAAATTACATATAGGGAGAAACATTTGCTTTTTATTTTCCCACTTTAAAGACCCCCCTTTCACATTCCTAACAGTGTCATTCTTTCTGATTTATTATTGCATGATGTCAGGAAATGTCAAGATGGCTGGGAAAGTAGAAGAATGCTGGAAAGGAGCAGTGTTGTTAGATTTCAGTGGACGAGAGAGGGGATTATCTCCATTCCACTGTTACCAGTCTGTCTTGAAAATTCAGTCTGTGTTCTGGTTAAGCAATTGTGAAAAATAAATCTGTATAGAAAAAGAGTGATGGCATAGATCAGTTCTCAGATTTCAAGCCAATGTTTCCCAGAAGTGCGATGGAACCCAAGTATGTAATTTCAAATTTTCTACCAGAAAGAAACATTAAAAAAGAAATAGTTAAAATTTACTTTAATAATACATTTTATTAAACCCAAACCAATATATTCTCATTTCAATGTGTAATTCATTCAAAATATCATTCACGTGACTTTCACATTCTGTTTCTGTATTGTATCTTTGATATCCGCTGTGCACTTGACATTATAGCTCATCTCAATTTGGACCAGCCACATTTCAAGTGCTCAATAGCCATGCACATATTGTGGCTATCATATTGGACAACACATCTCTGAAGTACATCAGAATCGGATGGACGGCTTGTTGAAATGCAGATTGCTGGTCCCCACCTTCAGAGTTCCAGATTTAGTAGATCATGAATGGGGTTCAATAACTGGCATTTCTAACAAGTTCCCAGGTGATGCAGATGCTATTGGTCTGGAGCCACACTTTGAGAACCACGGGATTAGGTAAGTGGTTCTCAAGCCTGGCTGCACATCAAAATACCTAATAATTAAAAGCAAGAGGGAAAAATTATCTTCCAGGTCACACTCCAGGCCGCTCCACAAAGTCTAGCAGTCAAATCAGGGCCTTGCTTTTTGAAAAAGTTTTCCACAGTATTTGAATTATCAGCCAGGTTGGAGAACCACAGGGGTAAAAGGAGGAGAGAGATTAGAGACATGTTTTAGTAGACAAAGGAAAGCAACAAAAAGAAAAAACTGCTCTGGCTGGTGTAGCTCAGTGGATTGAGTGCCAGCCTGTGAACCAAAGGGTCTCCAGTTTGATCCCCAGTCTAGGGCACATGCCTGGGTTGTGGGCCAGGTCCCCAGTTGGGGGCATGTGAGAGGCAACCATACATTAATGTTTCTCTCCCTTTCTTTCTCCCTCCCTTCTTCTCTCTCTAAAAATAAATATAACCTTTTTTAAAAAAAACTAAAATAAGAAAGAAAAATTGACTAAATCTTTTAAATAACAGGGAGTCTTAGTAGATTTTTAAACAGGGCAGTACTATGTAATGAGAGCATCTTTTTGCTCAGTTGCTTGAACTGGTAATAACCTGTAGCAGGAAAGAGAGTAAGGTTTAAAACTGTTAAAAAGCTTGACGAGTAGGGAAAATGGAAAGAGGGGTGAGGGGAAATGAGAAACTTATACATACTCAATTCCATTACAATGCATCACTATATTCTATAGCATGATGAAATGAAGGGTATGAGCAGTGTATCAGGGGACAAACTGTTGTTTAGTTCAGCACAGAGCCATGAATCAGCAGTCACACACCAGAACCACTACAGAAGCCATGTAAAAAAGGTAACAAAAAAAGGGAAAAGGGGAAGGAAACCACTAGTAATAAATTCACATGCACACCGTGTGAATGATGGAAGAAACTACATTTGATTAAATTTGTTAGGCCTGATCCCCAGGGGGGCAGTCTCCTCCATCTGTTACTGCTACTGGTCTCCTATTCCTGTCCCTTTTCCTCTTGCCTTTCTTTGTCTGAGCCTCTGACTTCAAGTTGAAACTTTGTGAAAATGTGTTATCACAGATACTTGAAGTCAGCTCAGACTGTGAACAAAAGCCAACAAAAGGCAGCAGGCAGCTCCCGGAGAAACAGCCAGTCCCCAGGTTGGAACGACTGAAGACAGGGGTGTGTGTGGGTGGGTGAATAAGCACAGACGCATGATAAAAATAAGATTTCGCAACCCGAAACCACATTACCTATCAAATACCACAGGCACATACTCTGTGAAAGTAGGGATGGACAGGTGCCAACATGTCATAGAATTTAGATCACCTAAAAATAATAGGGAAAAAGCCACATTAATTAGTGAAGATTCTAGTGTCGTAGGCCATCCCCACATCACCTTGTATACGGAATTTGATCATCATGCAGGGAAACATGCTGAAATACAGTAAGTGGCCAACGGAAAATATCTAAAGTGGTCATTCTAGGTATCAGCCAACACACAATTAAATCAACTATTTCATATAGATTGTAATTTATATTCATACTTATTCTTCATTTCAGGCTGATTCCTTCCTATTGAACAGTTGGGGCAAAGTCTTCAAAGCCCATTAACAAGATCCTTGGTAAGATTACTAATGAGTTTTTAAGATTAAGCTGCTGTTACCACTGCTGACTCCTGGGTTCCTTGTTCTCCATCTGGTATTTTCTTTCTGTTCCTTTGGCATCTCCTTTTTCTCATCCACATTCTTAAAACATTCCCACTGAAGCCACTAACAAATTGCCAGAACAGATTGGCAGTTAAATTGCATCCCTGAGCCTAAATTTTGAACCTGAAAGGCCTCATTCCTCTTCACAAACTCACCCTTAAAATTACGGGTACAAATATGGCTATGGGCCAGAGTTCCTATTTTCCTGAGAAGAATTTACCATACTCCCACCTTCAACTAGAACATTCTTTTAATACGAAATGTGATATTTTATTTTACTTCTTAGCAGTGGTGAATTCCCTTTTTTTACAGCAGTTTATTATGAAAATAGTTTTTCATCTATACATTGTAATTTGTTCATAAAGCCCAAAACTTTATAGGTTACAAGCGCATGAGTTTTGACAAAAAATGAGATATTTTAACGTAACCTATTTTGTATAGTAAATCTATTCTACTTATTTTGCCAGTAAAAGTAGCCTTAGGAATTTTTTTCCTACAAATTAAGTAAAAACAATACTGGTAACTAGTGCATCAGTACTTCTAATGTCAATTGGTGTCACTTAGCAATGAATTTTTGCAACTCTTCACCTTGTAAATTCAATCTTGCTACTCAAACCCATGTTCTAAAATCTGCCCTTTGGAAATACTTTTGTTACAATGTTTCAAATAAAACAATGGAAAAATGTTCTAAAACATAATATAAAAGTACAGCTACACAAATATAATAGCTTTTTTTTTTTTACTTCAAATGTAGATTTCTGCCTTCCTTAAATTTTATCAAAAAATAAAGAAGAGAACAGCTAGGAAACTGGAGCATAAGTCTCAGGGGGGGAAAAATTAGTGAGAACTAGGGCTTATCACTGACCAAGATGATAAGGCGATTTATTAAACGCATCCATTAACTGGAAAACTTTTTTTTATTCTCTCTCTTCGCTCTCCCCCTCCCCGCTCTCTTCTTACCATTTTTTATATAGGAGATAATGTGGTCTTTTACCCTTAAGGCCCATTACATGAAAAGAATAAAGTGTTAACATTTCACTTAAAGACAGGTAATGCTTTAAAACAACGAACATGAATCCATGTTTCTTGACGAACTGTATTCATGCTGAAGTTTCAGTCCTCTGCACAGGTGACGGCCAAAATTAAAACTGAACAACAATACTCAGCAACTGTCGAGTTCCATTTAGATGTTGTCAATGTCTTCATCATCATCTCCAATATCATCGAACTGGATTTCATCGTCATCTCCAGGGCCAAAGGTGTCTGTTTCATTGATCTTAGCGTGCTCTGGAAGTTCTCCGTAGGCCTTCAGGCTTCTGGCCTCATCGGCGTTGTACTTTAAAATCACATCCGCTTTGTTCTCCTGGTAGTCTCGCAGGCCCACCAGTATGATGTCGGAGGTATTTATCCAAGCCTTTTTTCTCAGTTTTCCTCTGATGTGACATAACCTCTTCACACCGTCGAAGCACATTGCTTCCAGTCGTCCGTTCCCCAACATTTTGATGACCTGAGCGTACTCTTGTCCGTCCTCTCGAAAGACCAACTCTCTTTTTTCAGATTCGTTCTCATTCTTCCCCCTTCGCCGGTTTTTGCCTCCTTTCCCTTTATTCTTGGGCATGGTGGAGCCGGGGCCTCCTGGCGTTTCCGACCCTTCACCGGTGGAGCCTGCCCAGCCGCGACCCCCCACCCCGGGGTCCGCGAGACCCCACAGTCTCGGGGTCCTGTGCAGCGGCACTGTGCCAACCGACTTCTGGGGAAACCCGTTGGCGACCGCGCTCCCGAATAGACAAAATCTGGGCGTCTTTACACTATCTTCTTCGGTAACATCGGAACTCATGGGTGTTTACCCATAATTTCAGAATCACTTCTGACTTGTAGGGGAAGGAACTGTTCTGAAACCAGTTCACCTCTGTTCAGTATTATGGATCCTACTCATCGCCGTAGTACCCGTTAGCTCTTATTTAAGAGTTTATTTCCTTCATCTGTTTCTACATGTTTTATTTTTTGATAGACATTGAGAATATTTGATTTCGGTAGTGTAAACAGTTAATTCTGATCCTTCCTAGTCATTAAATCTCAGGCTTACACAGGGGGCCATGAGATACTAATTTTCACTCTGAACTCAACTTTTCAAGTTAAAGGTTATTCAGACGTAAAGCTAAAAATACACAGATGGTGAACAGTTCGCTATTTAAAATGACATTAATAAAAATGTTTCATCAGGCCCTTGGCAAGACAGAAGTGAATAAAAACATTTACATTGTAAAATTAATAAAAATTAAAAGAATTTTTAAAAAATGCATTTATTTCTTAGGAAAGCAAACAGGATTCAGATCTACTTTAAGGACTTCTTCAGACGCTCAAGCCTTCTTATAACTTGAATAAGTCATATGATTCCTGTGCAATGAAAAATCAGCAAGCATTTCCTCAAATAAGGTGGGCTTCCTTGAATTTATTTGAGTCACTGTGCTTTTCAAGCTTGGAAAATGCTTTCATCAGAACTTGAATTTCTGCACAGGAACTGTTCTTGCCTAGTACACTGAGTGGGCGTCGGAACATTCATTCCGGGTGAACTTCTTCACAATGTAATCTGTCAGAAAATAGCCACAGCAGATACAATATCCCTATGCTCCTGTAATTAGTACTTTTGGAGCTGCCTAAGAGAACTCTTACGTGGATCAGCACTCATGAATATTAAACATAAAGGATAAAATTCTTGCAAGTAATCGCTGCCCTGTAAGCACTCGGTTAAGCAAATCTTTTGTGCTTAGCAGCTAACTCTCAACTGGATCCTAATTCTTTTCAAATGAACTGGTTGCCTACTTGGATCTTGTGCAGATCACGGCTGGGTTGGGAAGCGATGCAGCAAAATTAAACTGTGCAAACATCAGTCCACAGTCCGGTGGGATCAGAAAGACCTTAACTCACACTGCTGTGTGAGCTGAAGCCTAGAAGGCTTCGGTGGAACCACACCTGTGCATTAGGCTTCAAATTTGGGCTGATTTGTTTTTTTTTTTAAAGGAAGCAAATTGTTAGAATCCATTTTGATTCAAAGTCCAGAGAACCCTTACTAACAGGGAAAATTTCCAACCAGAGTCTGAAAACCACACATTTAGGACTCCAAACACAAAGAAAAATTATAGAAGATGCCTTCTTAATTTTCAAATGTTTTTACCAATCCTATAATGAAAAATTTGTAACTTAGTTACCAAGAGGGAAAAATAAGTAAGCAGAGCTACAGGCAATTTTACCTTTCTAGACTTTATGCTAGCTCACTTTCTTGAGGGTTCTTTTGTTTGGTTTCGTTTTGTTTTCTTTTGTTGTTGCTGTTTTTGCTTCTGTATATGCCAGAGCCACTTGGAAGCGTTACCATCCAGCCATTTGAGTAACTGATTTTTATCACTTGGCTTGAAAGCAAGATCTATATTTAATTATCTTTGCTAGATGTTGTTGATATCAACAACATCTAGCAAAATGTCTAGTGCCTAATAGATGCTCAGTAAATATTTGTTGTAAAGAATTTAACTTCAACAAATGGATATAAATGACTATTTGATCTATACATAGTTAATGGAGACTTATAAAAGAATACTCTAATGCTATGACTTCTAAGTTGGTTTGTGGGCATTCAGTGTTTGAATAAATTGTTTGTGCAGGAACTCAGTCTAAATATGGAGAGGAAAATCAGCCTTAAACTGGGGCTGTGACTTTGATACAAGGTGCAGTCAAGAGGGGAGGCCCAAATAGGGATTGGGAATGGGGTCCAGAACTCGAGGTGTCCAGGAAATATTAGGATGTCCTTCCCCCTTCCCCCACAGGTGTGAGTTGGGAGAAGGGACACATGCAGCAGGAACATGCAGGCTGTTTTGTACAACAACAGCTTTGCAGCTAACTTCTGGCATGGTCATTCAACACATCCATAACCTTTTACTGGTTGCATAGATATGTTAAATAGCTGTTGCCATGCTTTGAGCCAGGGAGAAGGGAGTGGCTTCTACCCAAGATGTAACTGGGGGGCAGGTACCCCGAGTTACAGCCCCTGCATGAGAGCTTGGAGAAGATTGGCTGTATGACATGGGGCCATGCCTGCCCAGACTCACTATGGCAGCTCAGTAAAGCTGGAAAGCCTGAATTAGTGCTGGCAGGTGTAGCCAATTATGAGGGGAGTCAGAAATGGGGCTGCAGAGGAGGATTGGTGCGAGGATTTAAACTGAGACACAGCAGCCATTAAAGGGAGAACCATGAGGCTGTGGCAATAGAGGGGAGAGCCACTTGCTTCTGGCAGAGTGGGGATACCACAGCCATGTGAGAGAGATCCATGTGATTTCACCAGAGTGCAGACCCCCACAGCTTGGGTAGAGAGAATCACCATGTGGCTTTAGCAGAGAATCTCCACTCAGCTTCGCCAGAATGGCAACACCCTCCCTCTCTGCAGCTTTGGTGGAAAGAAGAACCGCGTGGTTTTGGCCTGAGTGGGGACCCCCACAGCTTTGGTAGAAGAGGACCACACAGCTTTGTGGTGCTCCCTTTGGCCATGTGGCCTGGGAAGCAGGAGAGACTTTGCCTGGAAGAAGGGTGAAAGAACTCTTGCCAGTAGGCCATGAGAAGGTACCACATGGCTTTGGATTAATTAGAGATTCTGCCTAGACCGTGACACAGCTGATGGTGCCCGCGGGTGGAATCACAGAGGTCTACTTCTTTTCCTGAGATACAGTACCCTGAATTAGGGCAGGGGGAGAAGGAAGCACTGTGGGCATCTGTGGGTATCGAAAAGGTCTTTGATATTTTAATGAAGACATTAGGTCACTACTTTAAGTCTGTATAGCTTTAAATATACATTTCCTTTCCTTTCCACAAATCTCTGGCATTGAGAGATGTCTTTCCTAAGGTAGTGGGCAACTGAACCTAGTGGGGGTCCTTTCAGTAATTGTATATTGTGCCCCGCTTGGCCCTGTGTGTGTGGGTGTGTTCTGTCACAGTTTTTGGTGTCCCTGGGTGGCCCAATAATCGCCTCCCCTGTGTGTTCTGTAACAACTTGACTGTGAAGAAATCAGAAGTTATTCATAAAACTGAGAAAAATAACAAGCTATGTGCAGCATGTTAGTACTACTAAACAACCTATGTCAAACTCTAATAAATTTATTACCATCCAAACTTTACCAGCTAGTGTAATATTTTAGCCCTCTGCTTTAACATCTTCTTTTTGCAAATATCTGTGCCCTTAAAAACTAACTGGTATTATTTATTTAAGTTAACACAGAGTTTTTTCAATTTAAAATGTAATAATATAATACGTAGTTAATGTGGAACATTTAGAAAATACAGGAATATGCCCTGGCTGGTATGGCTCAGTAGACTGAGTGCTGGTCTGTGAACCAAAGGGTCACCAGTTTGATTCTCAGTCAGGGCACATGCCTGGGTTGCAGGCCAGGTCCCCAGTAGGGGGTGCGTGAGAAGCAACTTCACATTGATGTTTCTCTCTCTCTCTTTCTCCCTCCCTTCCCATTTCTCTAAAATAAATAAATAAATTTTTTAAAAGAGAAATA
Organism: Tonatia bakeri; assembly: GCA_004024845.1. Lineage (NCBI taxonomy): Eukaryota > Metazoa > Chordata > Mammalia > Chiroptera > Phyllostomidae > Tonatia > Tonatia bakeri. The sequence continues at coordinate 244,263 of PVIA01001830.1, forward strand.
CTTAACAAAAGAATATACAGGCATCTTTGAAAATTTCATTTTATTCTTCTACAATCAAGAAAAATTACTCCTGTTACTTACAATAGCCCAGTGCTGAAAACAGTTAAGTGCCCATCAGTAAATAAGTGGATCAAAGAACCGTGGTACATTTACATAATGGAATACTATGCAACAAGAAGAAAGAAGGAATTCCTACCCTTTGTGACAGCATGGATAGAACTGGAGAGTATTATCCTAAGTGAAATAAGCCAGGCAGTGAAAGACAAATACCCTATGATCTCACCTGTAAGAGAAATCTAATGAACAAAACAAACAAATGAGCAAAATAGAACCAAAGACATGGAAACAAGGAACAGACTGACAGCCACCAGAGGGAAGAGGGAAAGGGGTAAGTGGGGAAAAGGAATAAAGGAGGAAAGAAAGGGAAGGGTCTAGTCAAGGAACAGGTATAATTGACCCCAGGACATGGACAACAGGGTGGGGACTGACTGTGGAAATTGGGGGAGCAAAGAGGGAAAATTGGGACCGTTGTAATAGAACAACAATTAAAAATACAAATAAGAGAAAAATCAGCGTTTTATTTATCAACTTCTAATTTATTAAAAATACATAGAAACTACAACCCTCAAGAACAAGACTGACTTAAGCCAGAACCCCTACAATGAAGATTTCTCTGATAAATGTTTCTAGGACCTCACTCTTATGTATTGACAGCTGAAAATACAGAGAAAAAAGAATGCAGAGGCACATACCATAAGTGAAAATTATTTCTGACAGAGGAGAGTCTTTGTTTTATTGTATATATTTTGTTACTTGAATGATTTAAGTAATGTGCTTATGTGTTTTATAAAACACTTAAAAAGAGTTAAACAATAATTTAAAAAGAGGGTAACATCACCTAAAACTGTATTATACAACCTATCATAACTTTCTCTCTGATTTGACTACTAGAATATTCAAAACTTATTTTACAAGCAATTGTAGTAGCTAATGTACACTGAAACTTCATAATTTTGTTGTGTGTATGTTTTTTAAATATAATTCTCTCTTTTCATATCTTATTCAACTGTTACCTTTAAATAAATTTTTGGCACTTCTTATATTTATTCTTATTGTAAATTGCTTCAATAATTTTTTGTTCAAAATTTTGTTTGCTGTGAGACATAGATGAAATATAAGTTAAGATTAAAATACAAAACCAGAAACAAATCCTGTTTACTGTAGCTATCAAAAATCCAATCAAGCAACCCATACGATATTTAGGACTTTATGAAGAAAGTTGCATAGAGTCCTATGGCCTATTTCTCCAGAAGGCTCCAACCCCAAAATTAAAATTTTATTTCAGCAATATCAATAAGCCACATTCACAGGTACTTGTCTTGTCTCTCCTGCTCTTTTGAAATTTCCTTCTGCAAATGACCCTCTATTCATGGCCTCCATCCAGAAGTCCACAGGGAATGTCTCACATGAGCTGAGAAGCCAACCAACATGGCAG
>PVIA01001831.1:0-140000 GCA_004024845.1 Tonatia bakeri
TCCATTCTAAATGAAAGCTTTGCTGGATAGAGCAATCTGGGATGTAGGTCCTTGCCTTTCATGACTTGGAATACTTCTTGCCAGCCCCTTCTTGCCTGTAAGGTCTCTTTTGAGAAATCAGCTGACAGTCTGATGGGAACTCCTTTGTAGGTTACTGTCTCCTTGTCTCTTGCTGCTTCTAGGATTCTCTCCTTCATTTGTACCTTGGCTAATGTAATTATGATGTGCCTTGGCGTGTTCCTCCTTGGGTCCAACCTCTTTGGGACTCTCTGAGCTTCCTGGACTTCCTGAAAGTCTATTTCCCTTGCCAGATTGGGGATGTTCTCCTTTAATATCTGTTTAAATAAGTTCTCAATTTGTTGCTCTTTCTTTTCCCCTTCTGGTACCCCTATAGTTCGGATGTTGGCATGTTTAAAGGTGTCCTGGAGGTCCCTAAGCCTCTCCTCATTTTTTTGAATTCTTGTTTCTTCATTCTTTTCTGTTTGGTTTTTTCTTTCTTCCTTCTGGTCCACTCCATTGATTTGAGTCCCAGTTTTCTTCCCCTCACTATTGGTTCCCTGTGCATTTTCCTTCATTTCTCTTATCGAAGCCTGCATTTGTTCATCTAATTTATGTCCAAAGTCAACCAATTCTGTGAGCTTCCTGATCATCAGTGCTTTGAACTGTGCATCTGATAGTTCGACTATCTCTTGGTCACTTAAAAAAATTGGTTCTGGGGCTTTCAAATATGTTTGAGCCATCTTTTTTTATTTTCCTTTTGTTTGGATGCGGCTGTTTCATAAGGGGGCGGAGCCTTAGGCGTTCACCAGGGCGGGACACCCCAGTCGCTGGGTTGTGACATCATATGTGGGGGCGGGTCTGAGAGGGAACAATGGCGCCTGCTCCGCTCTCTCTAGGACTTCCATCCCCTCCACTGCCTCCCACAAGCAAATTGGGCCCTTCCTGTGCTGGCTACTGGGTGGGTGGGCTTGTGCACCCTCTCGGACTCTGTGGGTTTCCCGGAGAAGTCTCCTGTGAGGCTGAGAGAATCTCCAGGCCTCTGCTCCCAGACAGGGCTCTTAAGCTTTGAAACCCTGCGGCGCTGCCCGTTTTCGCTTAGTTTGCACGTGAATATGTGGCTGCAGACAGCTAGCTGCCTTGCGCCCCTCACTGGGTCTGCTAGTCACCTCCCGAGCCCAGGGACCACCACCGGTCCATCAGCTGCCTTCTGCACCCTGCGCGCCCGTGCCTGCCAGCCAGCGTTTCTTCCCACTGGGACCCCTCGACCCCTGTCCGCAGGCCTCTGACTCCGCCACTCCTTACCGGTCTGGATGTACTGGAGCCCGACTTCTGTTCAGTTAATTTCTCTCTGTTCTGGTTGTTTTTTTGTTTCTCAATTTTTGTTGTCCTTAGTTTCGGTTGTGCGAGGAGGCACAATGCGACTGCCTATGCCTCCATCTTGGCCGGAACTCAACACTCACACATACTCATACTAAGTTAGCTGAAGGCCTCGGCCAAGGATCTTTTTGGTTGTAAGTGACAGTAACCTCCTCAATCTTTTCTAAGGAGAAAATGGGAATTGGTATAGGGTCATCTTATGGAACTCCAACACTGGACACTTAGCCAGCCCTCACAGGGGACTTGAACAAGGGCCTGGAAAGATCTGTAGAGTCACACTTCCCTCTTTCAACTCCCGGAGGTCGGGCAGAGCTTTCAGTTCTCACAGTGTGTTTGCTTTTACTCTCTCTATCCTATTAGCTTTATCTGCCGCCATGTGTTTGTGGGCAAACATGGCCATAATATGGTTCCTGAGTTTATGGATCTTCTGTTCATGTACCTATTATAGGTTCATAAGCAACTTTAACTCCCATTTCTACAAACTTGGAAGAGAAAATTTGATCCATGTTAAATCGTGGTATACTCCTGGCACGGTAAGCAATGGTGGCCATTATCAGATCTGTCATTTATTCTGCACATATGTTGAATGCCTAGGGTGTGAGAGTCACGATGTTAACTACTGGGGACATGAATATGAATAAGGGAATGCCTCTGTCCTCATGCCTTGGAAGGGAATGCAAGGCCATAACTCAACTCAGAATATCCAAGGAGATCCACACCTAACAGTTAACAGAGCCACATTTGGTTTTCATATAAGGAACGTTTTGATAGTGTGGTGAGCTGCTCTTGTAAGATGGCAAACTGTCTGATGCTGAGATTCTTTAATCTGAGGTAGGTTGATGATCTCTTTTTTAGGATGTTATAGGAGGAAATTCTCTCCTCATTCAACAAGTTAGACTAGATTCTATGACTTATGATAAACCATGTGATATAACCTATGAGAGCTATAGACATGAATAGGGAAGAACTAGCTGCTGGAAGTGGTCAGAAAAATCACTTTGGAGTGATTGGGGCTTGAATCTGGCCCTAAAGAAATGGGAGAAAGTGAAGAGAAAGCAGGAAGGACATATTCTAAGTTGACATGGTAAAAGATACAAAGACACAAACATGATGGGTGTGGTATGTATCAGAGAGAAGAGATGTGTCTCTTTGGTGTCTGGCAGGAAGTTGAGGGAAGGTAAAAAGAACTGAATTTTAGGAGGGTGTTAGAATATTGAAATCAGGGAGTTAGATTTATAGTCAGAACATTGTAGAACTAGAGAACACTTGTTGTAGATAGAGTAATGTAATAGAACGTTCAAGACAAAGTGGCTTCAGCAGGGAGATTTTATTACTTCACATAAGAGGAAAGCTAAGTTAAGCAGTTCAGGGATTGGTCCGGCAATTGCTATTAAGGACCAAATCTTCTTCCATCTTTTTGCCAACTTTGGCATATTGGCTTGGTGCTGGAGCTTGTTTCCTTGTAGCCATAACCTGAGTGTGACGGTTCCACAAATCACAGATGAACACAACAAGGTCATGTCAAAGCAGGAAGGGATGTTTCCTTTGGTATATCCCTTTTTATTTGAGATATTCTTTTTCAAGTGTCCCTGGAAAACATTCCTTTGTGTCCTTCAGACCATGATTGATCACATGCCCCACCTTAGCTTTAGGGGAGGATGAGACAGAGGAAGGCAAACTGCCAGCAAAGAGTTAAGGATGGGGGTTTGGAGGTCCTGGGTAAGGGTTGTAGGGTTAGCTCTGCCAGTGGTCATCTTGTATCATTGCCTAATTTCACAGGTAACGATATATGATAACTGTCATATGTCTGATCTCAAATGCTGAGCACTCTTCAGTGTTCTGTTTTTACTCACTGCAAACATTCCTTCCAGGTAGGTAGTAGCATTCTTATTTACTGATGAGGAAACTGAGCGGTGTGTGGGTGGCTTGGATACTTAGCATCCAGAGACGTTAGATCTTATCGAGTCATAGAGTGTTAGTCTCAGGTGTGAGAGGGCTTTGGACCAATGTTGTCCTCTCCTCCAAAGGTGTCTGCTTCTACCCCCAACATCCCCACCAAGTGACAATGGGAGCCAACTCTTGAATACTTGCAGGCATGGAAGTTTCTGACTACTGGCCCAGTGTCCTTTCTAATCTACATTACCAGCAGAGTACAGACCTGTGTGAAATAGAGGAGAATCGGTTTTCTTCTGTGGTTCCCTCCCCCTCCCCCTATACTGGGGTGGGGCAGGGGTTTTTTTTTTTTTTTTATGGGTACTGGTTGCTGTTACTAGTGATATCATGGTGGCTGGCATTGTAGGGCATGCTGAAATCCTTTAGCGGGCATTCAAGTTCCCTCTCAGTGAAGTGGGAGCCACAAGATCAGCTAGTGTGACCTCTGCAATTTCCTTAAGCCTGAGACCCTGTGCCAGGTATTGCTATTTTCTATTTGCAAAATGTTAGTTGAAACAAAGGGCTGTTTTGTTAGGCTTGTGTTTCCCTGTGGAAAAGATTACTTTAGGCCCATTTTAGAAAATGCTTTTAAAAAGAATCTTGTGTACATTGAAAACACAGGGAAAGAAAGAAAATGTCTTGATGGTTTTTTATTACAATAAGAATTGGAATGAAAGCTCTCTCAACTTCCTCCCTCCTACAATCCTACTAAACAAACCTTTGTCTGTGGGAGGATTATGTTTAAACAACAGGAGCAGGGATGGGAAAATGGCATTATTCAAGGACACTGGTACTGAGAAGGTCACCTCCAGTTGTCAAAGTTAAAGAGGTGCCTTAAGAGTTAGAATTTTTGTTATTGATGTTAGTGGAAAGGGGCTACCTGCAAATCCAATAGGAAAACATTTTGCATCTGTAACATGAGAAGGAGGGAGAGGAAGCAAAATTCAAGCCCTGAAAAGATTTGTATTTTGTTATTTTTTAGGAAAATGCTTTTTGTGTTCAGCTCTTCTCAAATGCCTTATCTTTTTTTGCTAACAAAAATGGCCTCCTGTGGAGATTTGCCAGTTATGGGAAATGTACCTTCTGAACACTCTCCGGCAAGATGTGGTGATTTGGTGGCTCCTCGTGTTGGCAGCTGCAGCTCTGCTGATGTCCTAGGTATTTTAGTGACCTGGGACAGGTCTCTGGAGATGGGGCAGGTGGCCTTCTGGTAGTCAGGAGGACCCTGACTGTTTTTCCACCTGGTGCATAAAACAGGCAAGGAAATGGCTGATTTAGACTTTTATTATCAAATATAGTAGCCAGTAACCACGCATGCCCATTGAATAGTTGAATTGTGGGACTGAGCTGTGCTGTAAGTGTGACTTGGCAGTAGAAAGAATATAAAATACCTCATCAGTACTCTTTTATTTTGATTACATGTTGAAACAATAATTTTAGGGATATATTAGATTAAATAAAAGGCATTTTTAAAACTTTTTATCTGTTTCACTTCACCTTTTTAACTTGGCTACTAGAAAATTTTAAATGATGTTCATGGCTTGCATTTCTGTTGAATAGCAGTGGTCTAGATCAGGGTTTAACAAAAACTATGGCCCACTGCACATTTTTGTAAATCATGTTTTAGTGGTATGTGGTCTGTGCCTTTTTTTTATGCTACAATGGCAAAGTTGTCTAGTTGTCTAGACTATATGGCTCACAGTGCCCAACAATTTATTATCTGGAACTTTTTAGAAAAAGGCTGCTAAACTGTGTTCTCAAGGATTCTGGAAGACATGGTAGGACCTAAAATAGTCCCGGAGGTGCTGAGTCTTACCCTTGTGCGTCACTCCCACAGGCAAGGAGAGAGAACCAAGGATTTCCCTGATGTCTTAGAGGGGCTTCAGGCATGTGCTCCCCTTTGTCCTCAGCCTATTCTATCTAAACAAGTGGTAAGATGAAGCCCCTACCTCACTATTAGAAGTCTGGAAAGAGAGATTGTAAAGCCAGAAAATTGACTGTGGCTAGAGGGCAGAGCTGGAACAGTGTACCATCCTGTGGAGGAGAGTGGGAACATTGTTGCCGATTCCTGCATCTCTAAAGGTTTTCCATTGGACACACAGAGTCATGCTGCTAAGTAGCGGCTCCTATGTGTAAAGTGACTTAAGAGACTCACCTGCCCTAATGAGCCACCATGGCACATTTCAATAATTTGGGGTCCTTAAGGTATTTAGACTTAAGGGTTTCCCTCAGCAAGAGGCAGTTTCAAGGGGGTTATAATCTTAACACTTTAACTATCAGCCAACACCTTAGGGGATGAGTTTTTAGCTGACTAAGTGTAAGCTTTAGAGAATTGTAAAGACTGGAACGGGGAGTTGGAACACAAGGACAGGTGGCATGAGAGACCAGATCTGACTTTACCTACACCATAGCCTTCTCCTGAGGCCCACTGCTGGGCAAGGGCCATGGGCAGGGCGGGGGGCCATGGGGTAGGTAACAGAGTCTGTTCCTTAGCACAAATTGTCATTACACTTCCTTAAAAATTCCTTTCCACTTTCCCTCCACTGTCCCCCCACCCTCCAGAATAAACACATGTTCTAGGACAGACCCTGGAGTCAGAATCAAGTTTACCACCCATTTTGGGTGGTACTGATGCCTGCCAGTACAGGGCAAAGTGTGTTACAGTGAATGGAACACAGTATTCAGAATGAATTACAGGATGTTAGGCACGTGATTTACCACCTATAGTAAACAGGGCTTCACACATGGTGTATTTCTGCTGCGTTGGTTAGTTATTAACTGCAAAGCAGGGGAAATTCATTTGGAAGACGTGCCCATTTTTTATGAGGGAAGGCCGCCTGGAGATGCATGGCATTTTAAAGCAAACAAATTCCTGGGAGAGCCCAAGCTTACACCCAGCAATGTGGCAAGGAATAAAAACATTTACACCAGTTTAATATGAATGGTTGAAAAAAATATCTACTGCACATTGAACATGATATATGAAACCATAACCTACTTTTGTGTAGTAAGCAACGGAACCATTCACCTAACAGATTACTATTCGAGTTGACATTATTCTGCATCTTTTCGATCTTCTCTTGCCAAGTGCTAGAGACTGCCAGAGAAGCCTGCCAGATACATGGGCACTGTTGGCCTAGGGGCTGAGAGCTCATAAGACTCTTCAAGGCAGAGGTTACCCAGTGACCCCCATGCTGCAAACCACAGTGGAAATCATAGGATGACAGCCAACGTAAACAGCAGCTGCATGTGGAATGTCAAACTAGAGACAAATAGAGGTGGGACTGTCTCTATCTCCTGCTACCTTTCTAGTCTATAAAATGGAACTTATTTCCTATCTTCTAATAGAAGAAAAAGTGCCATGTGGCTTTTGGGGGCCTCAGAAATGATTCTTGGCTTACTCTTATTTGATAGGTGGAATCTGACCTCTTCAAAAATGATCAAGTGGTGACTCTTGCTTAATCCCGCTGTGATTTAGCTGCTACATATTAGATGTTAAAGCTAGGGGAGTCTTAGGAGACTTTTTGGTATAACTCTTTCTTCTTTCACACATGAAGAAACTGAGGTCTCAGGTTAATAAATTGCCTTAAGTCCTGTGCTAGTTAAGTAAAGGGCTGGTCCCCAAAACCCAAGTATCCTCACCCCCTGGCCCAGAGCTCCTTCCATTCTACCTTTCAGCTTTTGTTCACATACACATAGTTTTTTGAAATTGCTTATTTAAAAAAAATAGAGCACCATTGACCCTTGAACAGTGTGCAGGGTGAGGGCACCAACCTCCCTGTGCAGTTGAAAATCCATGTATATCTTTTGACTCGCCCAAAACTTAGTTACTAATAGTCTACTATTGACTGGAAGCCTTAGTGATAGCATTGTTAATTAACATATATTCTGTATATTATGTGTGTTATATACTGGATTCTGATGTTGAAGTAAACTAGAGAAAAGAAAATGTTAAGAAAACCGTAAGGAAGAGAAAATACATTTATAGTACTATATGTACTTATTGAAAAAATCAGTGTATTAAATGAACCCATACAGTTCAAGCCCATGTTGTTTAAGGGTCCACTGTAATAAAAAATGACCCTAGGTCCTCTTGTTCTCTGATTTGCAAATGTCCTAGTTCATTGTCCATGGTAAGATACCTGATCAGTCTGTCTCGTGTTCCTAATTTGTTTTATGGTTCTGGTACTGCGAAGCTCTTTCTTTTAAACTGTCGTCTTTAAAGTTTTATAGTTCAATTTGCTGTGGGTGATGGTAACAGTTTTATATTCAGGAAGATTAACACAATTTGGGAATTTTAGGGAAATTTGTGGCATATTTAAATAAACTGGAGAGTTCAGCTCTTGCAAAGCAGAAGAGATTCTTTTCATTGTAAAATGTATGGGCTCTGACATTTCTGTAATTTTTATAAAACTCTCAAGAATTTTATTCCAATGTTTTGTCTGACATTCCAAAACTCTTTAAGATTGCCATAGAACTGTTGCTTTGTATTAATTCCATTTCATTTGTGTATTTTATGTGTTTAGTGGTCATATTTGAAAAACATCTCTTGTGAGTGCTCTGTGTAATTTTGGCAGAAAATTACTTTTTTTGTGTTTCTGCAATGATCCCCTGAGATCATTTTGCATAAATCCGGCCATCTATTTTCAGATACAAATCTGTTGTACAGATGATTCTTCTTAGAAGAAAAGATGCATTTGTAGCTGAAAAATGTAAATTACTTTTCATGGAAAATACCTCTCTGAGCCCCCATTTCCAAAATGTGATGATTGTACATTGTGTGTTTTTGTGCATGCTCAGGAGACTGTTTCTCCTTACAATTAGAATAATTGTGATTGTGTGGCAGGTAGGATGGAGTGACATGGCTGCTTTGGCCACAGAGGCGAGTGAGTGGAGGGGCCAGAGGAAAAAACAAAAGACCTAATATGGATGCGGCATTTCGCTGAGGGGAAAGGGTTTGGGTCTTGAAAGGGATCAGGTAGGGGACCATCATGAACATTCTTTACAGTGCCGGTGTGTTAGCAGAGGACCTTTAGACCAGGGGTAATTTAAATATAATTATCATGTCCTGTTTACAGATCATCCTGGCTTTTGCTTCTTCATTCAGGATTCAAAGTTTCATTTGTTGTTATGTGGAAGGGCTTTTGGAACAAATACCCTCCCATCACAAGTATTATGAAATAGGGAAGGACAACAGAAACATCTTCCTAAAACATCTTTTGTTCAGTACAAGGGGTTACTCTTTGAGGTACATTGGGCACTGCTGTAAAGCAAAGTGTAAAATCAATGTATTCAGGTTTGTGCCAAAGAAAGACTTGAGTTTGAGAACATTTACATCTGTTTTCAATAATTCCTCACATATGTTGCAGAATGTACGTTATCCATCTTGTTATCCAGGAAATAACATTTGTTGCAAACAGTTTGCCAATTCGTAATTTTATTGAATTTGTTTATCATGCTGTGGCTTCATATGAGGTCTGAAAGATGGTGATCTTTGGTGTTCCAGCTGTTGTAACATTCTGCAGCAGGGCCTTAATTCTGGGATGGGCTGAAGTTTTTTGGAGCATTTGGGCTTTCTTATAACTGCAGTCTGAGTGCTGGCATTGTTAGTGGGCAACTATTTGGGGGAAACACAACATAATGTGCTTTGCCTTCATGCCCTCAAACCCGTGTTCATTTCTGGCTTTTACATGCAATCTTGGGACTGATGTGTTGAATAGCACTCCTTGTGTGCCCTATATTGTCTTCTTTAAACCTGCCCAAACTTTCAAACTGTTTTCATGTTCAGTTGAGAGGACACTGCTCCCCAGATAAAAAAGAAAACTATTCTTTAGAATCATCCCAAACTATCTCTAATCTTAAAACAAGTACATTTCTTCCACAGAGAAGCCGCAAAATATCTTTTTGCTACATAAATATTATCATTTTCTTAAGTTGTTTGGAGGTGAAAAGCAAGTTGAACCAGGTCTAATTTTATCATTTTCCTATTTTCTTTAGCAGGCTTTTGCTTTACTGAGGTTTCTGCTGTCTTTGCCAAAACTGAGAAGGGGAAAAAAAACCCAACAACCTTGAAAGCTCTTTCATTCTGAATTATTCCTTAATGTTTTTAATGGTTTATTATAACCACACAAATGTGATCTTGGGGCCATTTACAAGTTATTGACTTTCCTTGGAGATGAGACTTGGCATTTTTCAAACCAGAGTTTGCTTTTGTGGCCTGGAAGTTGCAAGGCATATATATTTGGAGGGCTAAAGATTATTCCCCACCAAGAAGCTTTGTCAACCTGACCTTCTCCACTCTTACAACGTTGCGCACACAGCAGTACTCTCTGCAGAAGAGAGCAAATAAAGTGAAGAAATATAGCAGTGCGTGTTATTTTTACACTCTAAAGTAAATTCTCCAGCATTAAGGCCGACTGGGAATTTTCATCTCAGAGTTCTCATGAATGCTGCTCCACTTCGCTGTTGTCCTCTTGAATCTCTTTTTATTGTCAGTCTTTGAGGCAGGTAATTCTTGTAGTAATTTACTTAGCCAGCCAGAGAAGTGAGGCATAGAAGTGGGGAAACTTGGGGCTGAGAGAAGTGTTTTGGGGTCAGCTGGTCCTGCTGTCCAGCCAGCAGGGTTAGGTACTGTGGCCAGTCAAGGTGAAGGCCTAGTTCAATTATATTTAGAGAACTTGTATCACCAAGTGTTTCTGTGACAAGATGATCTCTAGCACTTTATTCAAAAGTTAGCAAAATGAACATTCTATGAATGTCTGCTGAGCCCTTTTGGTAAGGCGATAGTCCAGGAATCACGGAAATCCAAGGTGGGACTTCTGTGGTCATCCTTTCTAGCTTCCTGCCCCAAAGAAGGAATCCATTTGATGGCAGCCACACAGCTGGTCAGTCCCCTGCTTGAACCCCACAAGTGGTGAGGAGCTAAGGACTTCAAGCGGCAGTCAGACCACTGATGAGCAGTTCTCGTGAGAACATTTTCTGTTCTGACGGGATGATTCTGGCCATGCATCTGTTCTCAGTTGGGGTCAGTTCTGAGATAAGTGGTTTTTAAAAATCATTCTTTGATGAGGAAAATGAAAATTCTAGGATATTAAAGGAACAAAGTCACTTTTCCACTTTCTTTTTACCATGTTCTCCTGTTCTTGATCAACCTCCGAGGTCAATTGTATCCTTTTAAAGAAGAAAATAGATTTATTCCCCTTTATTCTTTAGAATATGTTAGTAACACTTCTGAGGCATTCATTTAACTTTCTTAGGTTTTTCAGTTGGAATATTCAGATTAATTAATTACATTAATTAATTCTTTCCTTTGTTCTTCCATAAGTTCTTTGGGGTAAGGAATGATGTCTTATGGGTGTTGAATTCTGGTTGATACCTAGCTTAGCACTTAGTGAATGAATGTTGAATGCGTAAATTTTTGAAAAGCCAAATGTTTTGCTGTTGAAAGGTGTTTGTTGACTGCTTGTATACCACTGCATTTGGTTCATAATGAAAAGAACTTCTCTGTGATATTGCCTTTAGACATGTTTGTTCATTCCATGCCTAATCAAAAGGCTTCTCCTCTTCCAACTCCTTTCATCACAGATCTTCTCCAATCAGTTGTAACTGGATCCAGTTATATGGCAACATGGCAGAGTGGGAAGCGTTTTTGGGATCCCAGCCCAGCTACTTACCTGTTTATGAAGATTACCTAGAAAAAGGCATCCAACCCCTTCAAGTGTCTCCATTTCAATATCCTCTCTTGAGAGATTCTTGTGAGCAAAATGGTTTGTGTCAAGCTCAATGAACCTAGCAAGTACTCAGGAGATAGAGATGACCATTATTTTGCTTTGTCTACTGCACTTGAACCCTATTCTCTTGCTGATCTTTGTGGATATCAAGAGTTTGGGTCCTGGCTTTGGGTGCCTGCAGTTTTGTGAACTTTGATTCTGAGATCCTATCTACATCACTGCTCTCTCTCTAGTTTCCTGAATAAATAAGCTTCCACTTGTCATAGGTTGCCTGTGGAACTCCCTTTTTAAAATATTTTTTGTCCCTTTGTCTTATACACTATTGACATGTCTACAAAAATTAATTAAACATGTTGGTATCTAGTTTTAGAATCTCCCAGCCAATCTCTTGTACCTGAAAATAGCATGGAATGTGCTGTCTAATGCTTCCTAATTTTAATCACAAAATATAACTATCCTGGATGGTGGAGATGTAGGTGGAAGCAAAGTCCACTTACCCCAGTGCACAGGTGAAATTCCTAGCTGATCTTCTGATGAACAGAGTGAACAGTCAGTGGTATTCCAGAATATATGAAGATTGGAGACCAAAAATGATAGAGGACATTGAAAAATCAAATGGTGAGATGATAATATCTGGAATGGAGAAAATACCAGAGTTAGTCTAAACAGGTGTCATCCCAACAACAGAGACAGTGACACAAATTTCACTTTGTTACTCCAGAGAACTTGCAAGGTGGGAGCGGTGAACACCAGTACACCTGCTGGAAGAGGAAACCCACCAGCAAAGGAACCGCCTACTGATAACAATGGAAGAAGGTGAAGGAGGGACTGGAAGCCACACTAACCTGAACCCAGGACCCATCTGGAAATACAACTAAAAGGTGGAGAAATTACCCACAACAAACAACTGAACAAGAGCAAGAGAGAAGCCTCAAAACCTTGTACACACAGAAGAATCAGCTTCAACACAACGTGTCCACATCCAGACAACAGAATAGAAGATGTGGTGGACAGAGTTATCCTCAGTTAACCAGCTGGAGGGAAGGACCCAACAAAGAAAGACCCAACAACAATCAAAACCCAAAGACATACAGAGAGCCAACATAAATGACAGCCCAAGACCAATGAGCTCAGGAGATTAAGGAGACTGCACTGCTGAATCTCACAGGTGTTCTACCATAGAAGTTCATACCATAAACCCAGGGAACCAGAACAGATCAATTTAAGAAGCAGAGGTTAACAGGAAGAGTCTCACAAACAATGGCAATACACAGAAACAATCCCCAAATGAAAGGAAAGGAGGAAGCCTCGGAAAGAATACTAAATGAAATAGAGGCTACTCAACTATCAGATATTGAGTTCAAAGCAATGGTTATCAGGAAGCTCAACGAGCTCACAGAGAATTACCAGAAACTACAGGGAAACTACAATGAACTCACTGCAAACTATATCAACATGAAAAAGGAAATAGACACTATCAACGAGGACCAAGAGGAAATGAAGAATACAATTTTGAAACTGAAGAACACAGTAGAAAGAATCAAAAGCAAGCTCAGTGAAGCAGAAGATTGGATCAGTGAGCTGGAGGACAAGGTAGAAAAAACACCCAGAAAGAGCAAGAAAAGGAAAAGAGGCTCATAAAGAATGAATAGGGATTAAAGGAAATGCAGGACAACATGAAGCATAATAATATCCATATAATAGGGATCCCCCCCCCCAGAAGGAGAAGAAGAAGAGATAGGGATAGAAAACCTGTTTGAAAAAGTAATGATGGAAAACTTCCCTAATCCAATGAGAGAAAGAGTCACACAAATCCAGGAAACACAGAGTCCTAATCAAGAGGAGCCCAAAGAGAACCACTTCAAGACACATCATAATTAAAGTGGCAAAATTCCAAGACAAAGAGAGAATCTTAAAGGCAGCAAGAGAGAAACAGGAAGTAACATACAAGGGAGCCCCAATAAGGTTAGCAGCTGACTTCTTAATGGAAATGCTCCAAACCAGAAGAGAATGGCTAGAAATATTCCAAGTAAAGAGAACCAGAGGTCTGCAACCAAGGCTACTTTACCCAGCAAGGCTCTCAATCAAGATAGAAGGCCAAATAAGGAGATAAGAGAAGATAAGAGAAGTCTAAAAGAATACACCTCCACCAAACCAGCTCTGCAAGAGATGCTAAAGGAACTGATTTAAGGAAAGGAAGGAAAAAGAGAGAGAGAGAGAGAAAGAAGAACACAGGTACAAAAAAAATGGGAATGAATAAGTATCTATCAATAATAACCTTAAATGTACATGGATTAAATGCTCCAATCAAAAGACATATAATAGCTGAATGGATAAGAAATCATGAACCACATGTATGCTGCCTACAAGAGACCCACCTCAGGATAAAAGACTGAATGCAAAAAGCTGGAAATAAATTTTCCAAGCAAATGGACAGGAAGAAAAAGCCAGGGTAGCAATACTGATATTAGACAAAACAGACTTCAAAAAAAAAAGGGGGGGTCATAAAGAGAGACCCAGAAGGTCACTTCATAATACTCAAGGGAAAAATCCACCAAGAATACATAAACATTGTAAATATATATGCACCCAACATAGGAGCACCCAAATACATAAAGAAAATCTTGGATGACTTCAAGAAAGATATTGACAGCAACAGAATTGTAACAGGGGATTTTAACACCCCACTGTCAAAAATGGACAAATCTTCCAAACAGAATATCAACAAAGGTATTGTGGCATTGAACAATGCCCTAGATGAAATGGACTTAACTGATTATATATATTTATCTGATTATATATATATATATATGGAGAGAGAGAGAGAGAGCCTTTCATCCCAAAGAAGCTAAATACACATTCTTTTCAAATGCACATAACATTTTCAAAGATAGACCACATGATAGGACACAAAACAAGCCTCAACAAATTCAAGAAAATTGAAATCATATCAAGCATTTTCTCTGACGACAAGGGACTGAAACTAGAAACCAGTCCCAAGGAAAAAACCCAAAACACTCAAAATCACAGGGATTGAATAACATTCTATTAAACACTGAATGGGTCAAGAATGAAATTAGGGAAGAAGTCAAAAAGTTTCTGGAAACAAATGAAAATGAACTCACAATAACCCAAAACGTATGGGACACAGCGAAGGCAGTCCTGAGAGGGAAGTTCATAGCGATACAGGCCTACCTAAAAAAGATAGAAACATTTCAAACAAATAAGGTCAAATGCCTACAAGAACTTGTAGTTCTTTGGCCCTATGCCTACAAGAACCTGAGGAACAACAACAAAGACAGCCCAGAGCAAGTAGAAGGAAGGAAATAACCAAGATCAGAGCAGAATTAAATGACATAGAGACTAAAAAACACAATTCTAAGGATCAATCAATCCAGGAGCTTGTTCTTTGAAAAGATAAACAAAATTGACAAACTTTTAAGCAGGCTCATCAAGAAAAAAAGAGAGAGGACCCAAATAAACATAATCAGAAATGAAAGCGGAGAGATTATAACTGACACCACAGAAATACAAAGGATTATAAGAAGTTACTATGAAGAACTGGATGCCAAGAAATGTGAAAACGTAGGTGAAATGAACAAGTTTCTAGAAAAATATAATCATCCAAAACTCAATGAAGAAGAAGCAGAAAGCCTGAACAGACTAATAACAGCAGACAAAATTGAAGTGGTAATCAAAAAACTCCTGACACATAAAAGCCCTGGACCAGATGATTTCACAGGAGAATTCTACAAAACATTTAAGGAAGAGCTAACCCCTATCCTTCATAGGCTATTCAAAATAATCCAAAATGATGGAAGACTCCCAAACTCTTTTTATGAAGCCACCAACATCCTAATCCAAAAACCAGATAAAGATTCAACAAAGAAAGAAATCTCTAGGCCAATATCGCTGATGAACATAGATGCTAAAATCCTCAATAAAATATTGGCACACCACATCCAACAATACATTAAAAAGATCACACACCATGACTAAGTGGGATGCATCCCAGGGATGCAAGGATGGTACAATATTTGCAAATCAATAAATGTAATACACCACATAAACAAAAACAAAGATAAAAATCACATGATTGTATCAATAGATGGGAAAAAGCATTTAATAAGGTACAGCACCCATTTATGATAAAAACACTCAGCAAAGTAGGAATAGAGGGAGCATTCCTCAACATAATAAAGGTCATATATGAGAGACCTATAGCCAACATCATACTCAATGGGCAAAAACTAAAAATGTCCTCACTAAGATCAGGAACAAGACAAGGTTATCCACTTTCACAACTCCTATTAAACATAGTATCGAAAGTCCTAGCCTCAGCAATCTGACAAGAAAAAGAAATAAAGGCATCCAAATTGGAAAAGAGGAAAGAAAATTGTCATTGTTTGCAGATAACATGATAGTGTACGTAGAAAATCCTATAGACTCAGCTAAAAAACTGCTCAACCTAATAAATGAATTTGACAAAGCAGCAGGATACAAAGTCAATATCCAGAAATCAAAGGTATTTTTGTATATCAACAGTGAAACAGCAGAAGTAGAATTCAAGATAAAAATCCCACTTGATATAGCAACAAGAAAAATAAAATACCTAGGCCAAAACCTAACCAAGGAGGTAAAAGACCTGTACTCAGAAAACTACACAACACTGAAGAAAGAAATCAAGGAAGACACAAATAAATGGAATCATATACAGTGTTCATGGATCAGAAGAATTGACATCATCAAAATGTCCATACTACCCAAAGCAATTTACAAATTCAATGCAATACCTATTAAAGTACCAATGCATATTTCACAGACATAGAACAAATACTTCAAAAATTTATATGGAACCATAAACGACCCAGAATAGCTGATGCAATTTTGAGAAAGAAGAGTAAAGTAGGAGGGATCACAATACCTGATACTAAACTGTATTACAAGGCCACTGTAATCAAAACAGCCTGGTACTGGCATAAAAACAGACAGATAGACCAATGGAACAGAACAGAGAGCCCAGAAATAAACCCAAGTCTCTACAGTCAATTAATATTTGACAAAGGGAGCCCCAATATAAAATGGAGTAAAAATAGCCCCTTCAACAAATGATGTTGGAAGAGCTGGACAGCTAGCTACATGCAATAAAATGAAACTTGAGCACCAACTTACACCATACCCAAAAATAAATTCAAGGTGGATAAAAGATTTAAATATAAGTCATGACACCATTAAAATTATAGAGGAAAACATAGGAGGAACATCTCAGGTATTTCACAGCAATATTTTCAGTGATATGTCCCCTAGAGCAAGGGACAATAAAGGAAAGAATAAACAAATGGGATCTCATCAAAATAAAAAGCTTCTGCACAGCTAAAGGAAACAGTATTAAAATAAAAAGAGAACCAACTGTATGGGAAAACATATTTGCCAATGATACCTCAGACAAGGGTTTAATCTCCAAAACATATAAAGAACTCACAGGACTCCACTCTAAGAAGTCAAGCAACCCAATTAAAAAATGGGCAAAGGACTCGAACAGACACTTCTCCAAGGAGGATATACAGAGGATCCAGAGACACATGAAAAGATGCTCAATATCACTAGCTATCAGAGAGATGCAAATTAAAACCACAATGAGATACCACTTCACACTAGTCAGAATGGCCATCATAAACAAAGCAACAAACAACAAGTGTTGGAGAGGTTGTGGAAAAAAGGGAACCCTAGTGCACTGTTGGTGGGATTGCAGACTGGTACAACCACTATGGAAAACAATATGGAATTTCCTCAGAAAACTAAAAATGGAAATGCCTTTTGACCTGGCAATTCCACCGCTAGGATTATATCCTAAGAACCCTGAAACACCAGTTCAAAAGAACCTATGCACCCCAATGTTCATAGCAGCACAATTTACAGTAGGCAAGTGTTGGAAGCAACCTAGGTGCCCATCAGTAAATGAATGGATCAAAAAACTATGGAATATTTACACAATGGAATTCTATGCAGCAGAAAGAAAGGAGGAGCTCCAACCCTTTGCAACAGCATGGATGGAACTGGAAAGCATTATGCTAAGTGAAATAAGCCAGGCAGTGAAAGACAAATATCACATGATCTCACCTTTATCAGGAACCTAATCAACAAAACAAACAAGGTCAATATAACCAAGGACACTGAAATAGAGAACAGGCTGACAGTGACCAGAGGAGAGAGGGAAGGGAATTTCAGGGGAAAAGGGTGAATGGTTTGCAGGAACAAGTATAAAGGACACATGGACAATAACAAGGCGGGGGTGGAAACAAGAGGCAGGTGAGGATAGCTGGGGTGGGGCATGGGCTGGGATAGGGGTAAAAGGCAGAAAACTGTACTTGAAGAACAATTAAAATAAAAATAAAATAAATATATAACTATCATGTTCTGGCATGTCATGGAATACCTGATTGGAAAAAGAAAGAGAAGGGTTTTATAGTGCTATTTTAAGCAGATATTACAGTATAAAAGACACCCTGAAGAGCATCTCATATTCCAGGGTTTCTGCCTATGATGGTGGTGTAGCAAGAAGATTTAGGTTGTTTCTTGCTACTCTCAGGGCCTGTAATCTCTCTATTAATAAGGTTATTTGTGGTGAAGGCCTTCTCCTCCTTTGATTGCCTTTTCTCTCCCTGCTATAGTAGTATACCATTGCTGCTGTAACAGGTTACCACAGAATTAGTGGAGTAAAACAACATACATATATCGTCTCTGTCTTCCAAAGATTTACATCAACCACACATTAAAAAATTACTTTTGCTTCATTCCAAGGTCCCTAAAAGTCTCAACCATTACAGCTTCAAGTCCAAAATCTCATCTAAGTCTCATGAGCTCAAGTGCCATGATCTTCAGTAACTTCTATATTAGCTGTGGATGAGGCTCTGGGTATAATACATTCTTATACAAAATTATTTGCTATTTGTGGACCTGTGAAACTAGAAAGAAATTATTTTCTCCCCAAACATAATGGTGTGATACACATAGGATACCAGTTTTAGACATTTCATTCAAAAAGACAGAAAGTGAAAGGAAAAAGGAGTCATTCACCAATCCCAAGCAGTTTTTAAATACAGCAGGGCAAGGTCCATTAGGCTTTAGGATCCTCTATAGCTTCAGGATCCTCTGTGGCTTGAGGATCTGCTCTCTGGGACTGGAGCTCTACCCTTTGAGTCTGAGGCTCTGTCCTGCGGGTCATCCTTCAGCTTTCATGAAGGTAGCATGTGTTCATAAAGGTTGTAGCTGAGTAGTTTTATCAGCCTGTCTCCTGTCTGTAGAATTTTGTTACCTGACAGTGTTCTTTTATTTCATATTTTTGTTGTTCATTTCAGTCTAAGCTGTCAGTATTTCTGCTGAAATAACATTCTCAAAAACCTTGAGGTCTCCCATTATATCATGGGATTCATCCCATGACACAAGAGGGTCCTCCACAGATTTTTCCTGGATAATGCTATTTCTGTTTCTGGCTTCTGTTGAGATGGTTGAGGGAATTCAAGAGTCACATGCCTAATCTTAAGAGTTCTCTTGGTGAATAGATACTTTGATCTTGTAATTCTTCTGAGGCACTAGCCTAAGCTTGTCCAGTTGCACCCTTGGCTTTCTTTCCAGAGCATCTTTCCTGACAGTGTATCTTATAATTTTAGCACCATTTGCAATCTGAATAGGTTGAAAATTATCAAGATTTTTTTCTTAACAGTTCTTCAATTTATCTTTTTCTTCTTGCATTTTACAATAAGCACCCAGAAGAAGTAGGCTGCATCTTCAATGTTTTGTTTGGAAATCTCCTCAGCTAAATAGCCAACTTTATTTCTTACAGGTTATGCTTTCTGCCTAACAATAGGCCACAACTCAGGCCATCCTTCTGCCACTACAGCAAGGATCTTCCTTCTTTCAGTGTCCAATGGCATGTTCCCCATTTCCTTCTGTGCTCTCATCAGCAGCACCTTTAATGTCTATACTTCTACCAATAGTCTGTTCATGATGATTCGGGTGTTCTCTAAGAGAATATTGGTTTTCTCTGCCACCCTTCTCCCTTCCTCATGGGTCCTCACCAACAGAATCATTAATGCCAATATTTCTAACAGTCTGCTTTAGGCAGTCTAGCACTTTTAGTATGCTCCTTGAAATTCCCCAAGCTTCTATTCATATCAGATTCCAAAGCCACTTCCACCTTTTTAGGTACTTGTCACAGCAGGACCGCACTTCTAGGTACCAAAACTTGTATGTTTCCTACTGCCACAGTAGCAAATTACCTCAGACTTAATGGTTTAAAACAACACAAATAAATACTTTTATAGCTGTGGGAGCCAAAAGTTTAAAATAAGTTTATAGGTCTCAAATTAAGGTGTGGGGAAAGGTGGTTCTTTCAAGAGGCTCTGAGGGAAGAATCTGTTTGCCTTTTCCCACTTTTAGTAATGGGCTATATTCCATGGCTTGTGGCCCCTTCCTCCATCTTCAAAACCTGTCACTCCGTCTTTATTTTTGTCATCATACTACTTCCTCTGATTCCTCCTGTGTCCTTCTTTTAAGGATCATTGTGCATCTGTAGAGCTCACCTAGATAATCCAGGGTAATCCTACCATCTCAAAGTCTGCAAAGTCTCTTTTCTCATGGAAGGTAATATTCACAAGTTTTGGGTGTTGAGATATGGACATATTCAGTATTAATCAGCCTACAGCAATGTCATCCTTTTAGTTTTCCCAACTTTTAGAAGGCTGATACACAACATGTACAGAGAAAGGAACTAATTTAGGAGTCAGAAAATCTAGATATCAGTCTCACTTGGGCTACTAAAAAGTGGTATGGCCTAGAAGAAGCTATTTTGCTTTTCTGGGGCCTCAATTTTGTCAGCTGTAGAATGGAGGGATTAAATAGTGATTGCCAAGGCCCCGTAGGACTCTCCACTATTATGGTTCTTTGGCTCTGGACTGTCACAGCAATCAAAGTCTTCTTGACAAAGAAGAGATGACCAGTTCCACTTGTCAAAAAGAAGTGAATCAGTCAAAGTGGCACAATTTGGTGCTGAATTTCTTTAGAGGTGACTGATCCATTTCATGTTGTTCTTGCCAGATTGTGGACCTATTATAATCAGCACCTATCAATAAAGCAAATACGTTGTCAAATAGTTTCTGTTAAATGGTACTTGGATGGAATACGGACAAAGCATCATCACTGTTAATGTGCTAAGGTGTCAGGATGACTTGAATGGTAGAAACTGAGGTCTGAAGAGTTTCCTCTACTCTCTGAAATGGATGCTTTATCTGAGGAAGGATCAGAAGTCATGCCAAAGGCGTGTATCTCAAGCAGAAGAAGGAAACATCTTTGGAGTAAATATGCGCTGAATTCCTGCAGCTACAGGCAATGCTGCTGCAGCCAACACATTTTAGAACTCCAGAGAGTTTGAGGTGGTGTTGGGTGATAAGCTCTCTGCAAGTGAAACAGAAAAGTTAACTCAAGCAGAGGCCTGAAAGAAATCAGGTCACAACACTTAAGCACCGTGGCTAGGAGAATTCAGAAGAGGAAATTTAGTTTTTTCAACTTGTTGTTTGGGATTCTGTGTCACTGGGGACTCATATGCAATATTTCTATTGCTTCTAAAGGGCAATGAGTATGATGATAAGAATTTGATAAGAGGTCATTTTAGTAAGACCATAGGAGTTTTCTAAAGTTTTCTAACCTTTCTAAAGGTTAGGTTAAACTTTGTGTTTTTCAACAGAGGAATCTCTATTCTACCCTCAGATGAGCACCCCACCATTGAACCTTCATAATTTTAATTGTGTTATCTTCTCTGCCTGGATATTCTTGTCCATACCTTCACATCTAACAGTCTTCCTTGTTCTTCAAGGGGTGGTTCAAGTGCCATTTTTATAGATGAAGCCTTTTAAATCCTCTCTCTCCAAATGATCTTTTTAAAAATTTACTCTTTATTGTATTTTTTTCCACTATCATTTAGCCCCCTTATAATCTCTGCCCCATTTTCTTTCTCTTTATTTCCTGTTTTATTTCCAGCATTTAATTTGTTAATGGCTTGACCACAGTAGGTATTCATATATGTTTTTCTTTTAGTTACATTATAATGTCATTGAGAAATGTATTTATCTTTACATCTCTTATAGTAACTAAAATAGGAAGGGCTTAATATGTATAGAAAGAATGAATAAGAATAAAGATCCAACTTCTTACTTCAATAGACTCATTGGAAATATAAGATATAATAAGTGAGTGTGTGTGGATCTCTCTATTGGTATTTGGTAAGTCTTCATTTAATGCTGATTGGTTTTGTGACTTTAAGCAAAACAATGTGTAAAAAAAAAAAGTTTTACCATAGGCTAATTGCTACAAAAAAGAGTTAAGTTCCTATGGCATCTCTTCAAGGTTATAACAAAACAACAATGAAGATAAGGATGTTACTTGGGGACCTGCTGTACTGATAGTGATATCAATATTTATACAGATAATAATGACTTAGTACTCAGTGTATTGCTGAGCACAGGTAACATGGGAGATAGACAGGAAGTATAAAATGAGATCCCAGTCCTCAGTAATGCTGTATTCTAATTGTAGAAAGGACATAGAAAAATATCAGTGAGCAATAGAGCTGGACAGGGTTAAAGTATGTGTGGCACAGGTTGTCACTCCTCCTGTGTTTTAGGGGAGAGGATGGTCTCTGGGAGGGGATGACTAGGCTGATCATTGTGGAGGAGGGAGAATGTGAGCAGGTGCTTCAGGATATTTGCACCAAACATGTTTAGGTTTGGAGGTGTTTTTTAAATGTCAAACATTTTTATGTTTGCCTGCATGACAATAGTTACATCTTCAATGTTAGTAGTTTATGAAACAAAATATAATGAACAAAAGTGGTGCAAGTTCAAGATTAATATGCACACATTTTTAATGTGTGGTTTTTATTCTGTCTCCAGTAAAGCTTGTGACAAGTATGGATTTGAGGGCTCAGGAATTCCAAGGCTCCTTGGTGGACAGTGGTCCTCAGGGAACCTGTGGAGTAGGACCCTAAGAAATGCCTGTGTCATGTTGATTGATTTCTTGCTAAGATTTCTTGATTTTTATACTTTCAACCTATTCTTTAACTGTGTCTGCTAAGGTTTAGCTTCTTTGTTGTTGAGTAGATACTCCTAAAAGTTTTTTGTACTTGATCTCAGAAGGAAAAAAAAACTACATTGAAATGTATTAACAATTCAGTTAATGAAGTATATAAAACCCATAGTCATTACAGGGGCATTTTAAAGAAGGTTGGGGTGGGAGAAGCAACTAAATGTGATGACTGAAACATTCTTTTTTTCAAATGTTCATAACATTCAGGAGGGGAAAAGAACCAGAATCCATTGTGGTTAAACTGGTGATATGACAATGTGACTTTATTGAATATATAACATGATTATTTCATTTGTAAAGTGTTTTGCAATGCATGCTGAGTCAAATGCAATAAAAATACTAATACAATATTCAGCATTGCAAATATAGATATAAATGTATTGTCTTATGAGGTAGAATTTAATATGATTTCCAATGATTCTGAATAGTAAATATAGGAGAAATATCTTCTTTTGCTTTTCATGCTCCCAACTAAATGATCAGAATATAAACAATCACTTGAAAATAAATTCTGAAAGGTTATTACTTAACATATTATAATACCTTTGCTATTTTGAACACTTAGGTTCTAGTCAACATGACCTGATTTATGTAGGTCATTCAATTTGTGAATTCAGGTTTTTGGAATGAAAAAGTTGAGCCTCTTGGTTCAGTGAAGTTTCTGAGTTTGTCATAATCTAAATATCTCCTTGTTTTTCAAAACTAAGCAAGCATCTTGGCTTTTTTTCTGGAGGACCAAGGAGAAAAACTACTGCTCAATTTAACCACTATTTGTTTCCTACTCTCTTATCTAATATGTTCCATTCTTGGTCATACAGACAGCATTTCCTGATTTCTTGCCAACTTATTGGTTTAAAGTCCTGCTCAGTGAAGAGTAAAGGCCTATATTTAAACATCATGCTGTGTGATAGAAATTCCAAGAGTGGTAGGTAATCAGAGAAAGGAGAGAAAATTCAGTGCTGAGACAGGGTTCTATAGGTAGGGCACGGCCAGTGTTGCTCTGACACTAAAGATTCTAAGCGGCCTCTCCCAGCATGTCCTCTTCAGCGCCATGGCTGGTGGGTGTAGAAATGCAATGGATGGCATGCTGAAGTTTCTGAGGAAGTCAAAGGGAAGGGGGAAAATCCTCCAGGCCTATCCTTCACTCAGCTTTTTATTTTTAACAAATGAAAAATACGTACAGCAGTTGTCATTTGTTAAAGTGTAGCAGAAAGAGCGAAACAGGCCAGTGGAGGCTTCATCAAGAACACTCATTCAGAATGATGAATGTGGCTAAACACACATTTGTTCGTAAAACTTGCAGAGTGGCTGAGCATCATTAAGCATGAGAAATAGGTGCAGCATGCTGAGAAGAGAGTGGAGCAAACAGATGTTGTGAATTTTCATAGGCATCCTTCATCCACCAGTCCATCATTAATATAGTTGAAGGTGATCCTTTCTTTTTATTTAATAAGCACAAACAAAGTACATGTGCTATGATTCTGCTGAATACACTTTTTTCCCCTGTAGAAGTGAGGGCATATAAGGATGGGGAGGGTATAGAGACAAATCAACTCTCTGTGTGCACTTAATATGATGTCAGCTTTGGGGATACAACTAGAGTGGGCACTTCTTTTATTTTTCCTTTTCATTCACCTGTAATAACCCTAACGACCCCATCATCCTGCCTGCTACCTAGCAGATTGTCCAGATTTTCTGGAGAGTAAAAAGTTCTGTGACTTCTGACCTTGATACTTTCTAATTCTACTTCCTTCAGATCCATCCAATTTTTTCAGTGATGCATTGCAATTTGTTTTGTAAAATCAGTTGACCAGAAACTTTTTTTTTGTATTGGCAAAACTTCATTGACTCTTCCTGTCTACTTCTTTCCATTGCTTCTCTTTCTACTTTCCAGGCCTTAAGGAGCGTAGGTCTTGGTCTGCATACACTCGTAGACTTCTTTCACCTCTGTGCATAGTCCAGGCTGCTGTTCTTAATCCTTTAGACTCTTCCTTGCCCACCATCCAAAAAAAGGAGCCCTGTCTTGTACAACCTCATTTTTTGTGTCTGTTAAATAAAGATAGTAATGTCTTCTTCCCAGATATGGTCCAGGTAAAAGCATTTTGTGAACTCTTACAAAGAACTAAAATGCAAGGTTATTATTAATGTTGACTTATGATTAATTGAACAATGAGTTCTGTTTATAGTGTTTTCAAGCAGAAGTTGTCATCGTATACTTAAATCCTTACAGTCTGCTTGCCTTGAGCTTCACATTTAGTTCCAGAAATACTGGGCCTGTGAAGCTTTATCTGTTTTCATTGTGTGTGTGTGTGTATGTATATGCATTTATCTATTTATTTATTCATTTTCAGATCAGACTAGGCAGGGGGAAAAATCCAAAGCAAAGAAACTCTAATACAGAGCTACTGATGAACAATGAAGAATAAAATAACTTACAACTTTACAGTTGTCTCTTACTTTGTAAAAACCGTGTATTATTAAGACCTTGAGTACCTTAAGGTAAAAGTGATGAACTCTGCAGTAAGCAATTTAGAATAGAGAATAGCTCCTGGTAACTGCCTATTTGTTTAACTTGCGGCATTTACTTTTTGACCATTGTTGCCTTCTGCATATACTTTGATTTGGTGTGTTGAGTTTAGTGTGTTTATTTGTATGTGCTCTTGTTTAAAGGCCTATATGCCACTATTAGAGAGACCTGTTTGTGTTGAAAATACTAACATTTCCAGGGTTTTGTGACAATGCTCATATGCTCTCTAGCTTGGGGGGTCATGTTTAGCAGTGTTTATAGACCATAATCCTGGACATGCAGGTTGAAGTGAAGAGAAGCATCATTTCAGCTAACAGTGAATGCACATTCTTTCTACAGGTAATGCTTGGTTTTCAAAGCCTTACCAACATGGTAAAATAACATGTTTATGTGCTGTCTGTGTTTTAACCATCTCCTCCCATGGGCCCCCTAACTCTCCAGTGCAGCACACATGTCCTTGGAAAGTTTGAGTGGTCCCGGATTTCATACAGTTTATTATTGAACATAAATATAACCTGAAATTCAGAATGCTATGTTTTATCTGTATGAATGATTGCCCTCAGGAAGAACATATGCACAACCTAGACTCCAGCCAATGCTGGGAGCCTTGGTCGTGGATTGTGGTTGCAACATGCTGCCACTGAAACTTTGAGAACCCTGCTGTTCCCTCTCGCTGTGTGAGAACTTGGCCAAATGCACAGGGTGGTGGGGGGTGAATGTGGAGACTTTAGGTAGCATGATTTGTCTTCTAGCTTACTACCCTTTAAGACATGAAGACTTATCTGTAAGTCTTCAGTATGAGGTTCAGTAGTAACTTATGTTCCAGCCCAAAAGGTTACCATTCAGGAACTTTGAAATCTAAGCCTCCTGCTGGTTATCTGTGTCAAGGCACAAGAAGCAGGGGAAGTTGATATAGGCACATTTTGGTAACACGAAAGGTATGAGAGAAAACATGTTTGTTAGAGTGCATGATAATCAGAGGAGAGATGGTCTCTTGTTCCAGAATCAGTCTTGGTCTTCACCTCTTGGCCATTGCCGCCAGGCCTGGTGACTACTTGATGGGTATAGTGTACCTAGCCCTGGGCTTGGAAGCTTTGACACAAGTCCTGTTACTGCTGTGCCTTAGCTTCTTCATTGGTAAGATGGAGATGGCAGCGAACTCCTAGTACATTGGAATGGTTAAATATAACATCCCTCAGTTATTTGAATATCCACATATTTCTGGGTCTTTCTCAATCACCCGTTGAAGGTACTCTATATCCAACTTTGTAGTAAAAAGAATTAAAATTTCAGGCATATTGATAAAAACTGGTCTTGGTCTAAGTCAGAAGTTGGCAAACTATGGCCTACTGCTTCTTTGCATATGGCCATGAGCTAAAAATGACTTCTACACTTTTAAATAGCTGGGAAAATAAAAAGAAGAAAAATACTTTGTTACATGTGAAAATTATATGAAATTCAAATTTCAATGTTCATAAATACATTGTACTCTTCTCATTATTAAACCTGTATTATTCAAAATTATACTTAATTATATTAACCTATTTTGAATTTTATCAGTAAAACAAGTAAAAAAAATTCTCTTGTTAGTGCTGACATAATAACTTTTACTGATTGGCCCACAAAGTGTAAAATATTTATTATCTGGCTCTTTACAGGAAGTGTTTGCTGATCCCCAATCTAAGTCCGTCCACAATCACAGTGGATAGTGGTTTTCAAACTGTGGATCATGATCCATTATTTGTTGGTGAGATTAATTTTGAGGATTGCGAATAGCATTTTATAAATAGATGAAATACAACAGATAAAATAAGATAGAAAATATCAGAGTGCATTGTACATTGTCAGGTTAAATGTTGCCTTATGAAACTTTTTTCCAGAGGGCTGTGTAGCAGTGTGTGTGTGTACACCATGCTGAGTCACTATGCTGAACGTGAAGTAGATCATGGTCAACAAATGGAAAGCCACAGCACTAGGCTGTAAGCTCTCTGAGGGCAGAGAGCCTTTCTTGTTTGTCTTTGTTTCCTCGGGCCTGGTGTAATGCTGGAAAAAAAAAAATCTTTTATAAGTGTTTTTGAAGACATACACAAATGAGTTCAGGGAAGAAATAAGGCGTGGTTATTGACCATTATGGACCTGACCTGGCTACCAGATAAGCTCTGAACATTATCTTCATGTACTCAACTCACTGCATGTGATTTCCTGAAATAAAGACACACGTTATCAACAGACAGGCAAATGTTTTTTCTCGGTTATAGAAGATTCGCAGAAGACACTGGGCTGGAGTCCCACCCTGAAGGACAGGTGTGCCATGTTGTGAATGCGGTGCGCAGGGAGTCCCACCCTGAAGGGCAGGTGTGCCATGTTGTGAATGCGGTGCGCAGGAAGGGGACAAGCACTGGTTGGAGTTCTGAGTTCTGGTGCCTACTCCACCCTGAAGTGCTGTGAAACTTGTGCTAGTCACCCAGGCACCTCTGCCAAATTCCTTCAACCCAGGGGACATGAGCATGATCATAACGACAATTGTTCACCTCAGCTGTGAGGGTCAGATGAGGACATGTAGTGGAGAATGCACTGAGAAGTGTAAGTCCCCATACAGAGGCCATGCTCATTATTATGGCACATTAAAATATTAGTATCTGACCTCTGGGCAGAAATTCAAGGCAGAAATTCAAGCAAAATAGAAGTTCAGAAGTTGTTATTGATCTTTTAACCAGTGAAGTTAAG
Organism: Tonatia bakeri; assembly: GCA_004024845.1. NCBI lineage: Eukaryota > Metazoa > Chordata > Mammalia > Chiroptera > Phyllostomidae > Tonatia > Tonatia bakeri. Next base: position 27,433 of record PVIA01001831.1, read on the forward strand.
GACCTTAAAATAAGGACCTGTAGTCCTCATGGTTAAATTGGTGAAAAGATCAATCACAGCGTGATTTAAAATGAGACAATAGCAGAAGAGATATTATAAGGCATACCTTTGTAAATGTTGTGATTCTAAAAGCTGATGCAAATGCCCTGCACACATGTGGGAAGAGGAGGTGGTGGAAAGGGAGATGGTGGTAAGAGGTGACTGACTGTTGGATGGAAGGGAAGGCACAGCCTGGCTGTAGTAGTCGCAGCAGAAAGGAGAAGCCCCTGTGGATGAAAAAGTCCCTTCTGAGTGAGTGACTCCCTGGGCTAATTGGTGCATTACTCTCTGTGATGGGCCTGATGGTGCTGAGATAACAAAATGAAAAGTCAAATGAGAAATGGAACCCGAGAGTCTTAAAAGTTAGTAAATTTTGACATTGGAAATATAATCAAATTTTACCAATGCTTTTCTGTAGTGACAGCCAAATCCATCCATGTCAGAGCAACAGCCTATGGTATGTGGTTTCATGTGGCTTTTCTTCCCCTTTTCTCTTTTCCTTTTGCAAAATCAGCATTAGGCTATTTGGAGGACAGGCGAGAACTATTATGTTAAATTGTGCTACCTACAACTTAAGCTTCTGTCTTTGCTAAAGCTGCCAGTTTTTATAAACAACAGAAGACAGAAAGGGTTTACTAAGAATAATGTTGAAGCCCAAAAGAATCCTACAGCCTATAAATCTTAATAGAGGTTCTGAGATTCCAGCAGGCTGGATGTGTCTCTTTTACCCAGGCTCACTCCATCTTGGCTCCCCTGTGATGACTCCAATTTTCTTGAAACACAGGCACGGTGCCTTGAATTTACTTGTGGCACCATTTGCCTACAAACAGGAATACATGCATATAACCTATGCAAATCAATAAAAACATGTCAAGACCCCTTAGATCACACTACTCTTCTAAAATGCAATTTATCTTGCTGCAAATGAGAGTAAGGGACTAGGTAACAAATAGTGCCTGATCATTTAACTAGCACCTGTTGTCAATGCATTTGAAAACTGCATTTTTCATTTGACATACAGTAAATTGCATTTTCATATATATCGAATGGGAAAGAGAGTTGGGATGTACATATACAGGCCTTTATGAATTTTATGAACAATGGATATTTTAGAGCAGTATGTTTAAAGGGGTCACATCAAATGCTACAAATCTATTTGTTCCTTCTAGCATTGGCTAGGAACACACCATACTTTTCTTATGGCTGGGTGTTGAAGCACAGCAATGCTGAAAGTATAATTATAACATTCACATTAGGTGAAGGACAATTACTATAATTTTTGTATAAAATTGAATATAACTTAAATGTGTAAATGTGAAATATTATTTTTGAAAAAAGTTTCTCAGGGGAAAACTGCTTTTTATAAATTACATTTTTCAGTCAATCCCTTTGTTGGCTTAAATTATGAGCCACAGGTTTTTTATGTAATATTTTGTTTGCAGATGGGTGGCTGTTGTACAAATTCAACAACACTTAGGCTTATCAGGAACAATGGTTTTCACATTAGTGAGCATGGTTTGGCAATATTATTTGACATCTGGAACAAGCTATATTATACCAGACATATCAAGTATAACTGAATGGATCATTTAACTGGCATTTGTTTCAAAAACTCCCACTCTTCAGCTTTTGCCTGGCTGTCATGATATGCCAGCAGTGAATCCCATGATCCCCCAGCTCCCATGCCTCTCATCTGCCTTCGACAGTCTCATGCTCACTGTAATATGAGACTATGTTCTTGCATCTCTCTCTCTCTTTCTCTCTCTGTCTCTCTCTGTTGCTCTGTCTCTGTCTCTCTCTCTCTCAGGCCCCAATGGCAAGCAGCTGCAAAGGTGTGGGGTTTTGTGACCATGTTAGGCAGGAATCAGGCCATCTATTGCACTTCTTTTTTTCTCACTTTGAGTTCTGGATTGTGAGTCTGCTAGCATGTCTCCATTTTTTTTTTTTTTTTTTTTTTTGGTAACTGTGTCAGAGGGAAATCTGCTATGTTGAATTTCATGTAACTTGGATAGAGAGGTGAAAAACCAGGAAAGGGCTATCTTACATTGCATCCATAAATAAAAGGTCCACATGGGGGCAGAAAGGAAGAACTTGGAAACAGTAGGAAGTGGTAATAGCAGAATTTCAGTGCTTAAAATCTTTCTTATTCTATCTAGTTAATATTTCCTAGCATTTTGGGATATATAGTAAAATTTAGGGGCCTAGTCCTAAAGTTTCATATTATTGCTGTTACTGATTTAACTTGTTGCTCTGTCTCAGGAATTTAATCCTTCAGATCTCTAAGTCAGGATCATAAAGACCTTCACGGGGAAACTGGTATAAGAATGCCAAGCATGTTTTCTAAATAGGAGGTAATGGAGACTTCCAGTGAAGATGGTGGCATAGGCATACATAGTTTGCCTCTTCACACAACCACATCAAAATTACAACTAAAATATAGAACAACCATCACTCAGAACTGTCAGAAATCAAGTTGAATGGAAGTCTGACAACTATAGAATTAACAAAAACACATCTACCCAGACTGGTAGGAGGGGCACAGATGTAGAGCAGGCTGGTCTTTCACCCACCAATGGTGGGTAAAATTCAGGAGACATAGCTCAGGAGTGAGGAGTCTAAGCCCCACACCAGGCCCCCCAACCCAGAGTTCCAGTTCCAGGGATATAAGTTTCCTATAAAAAGCAGCAGGGATTTAATCAGTGGAAGAAACTTCTAGAGTCCCAAGTAATTCCTCTTAAAGAACCCACACACAGAATCACTTTCTCAGAATTACTCCCTCGGGGCTCCAGCTCTGAGATAGCAGCTTGAAAGGCATCAGTGGCATACAGGGAGAAAGTGAAGTGTCTGGAGTCAAGGAAACAAAGACCACTATCTCTTTTCTAAACCCTCCCCTCACACAACTGGCAAGCTAGTGCCATATCTGAGACTCCATCAACCTGGCTAATATTTTGACCTGCCTTGGAGATCCCATGAGACTCAGACCCACCCAATTTAGAGCCTGCCCAAGCTGCTTCTCCATATGAATGGCTGGTCTTGGCTCATGCTTCACAACTTCCTAAATCCCAAGGCCAGAGAGCCCAAGGCAAGGCATTAGCAGTAGTCAGCCTAGATTCACAGCTGGGATTTGCCTGGGAATCTCCAAGCCTAGCACAAGTAATAGCCATCTCAGATTGTTTTATAGCTCAGGCAGTGTGGCTCTGGGCAAAGTGACCTTGCCCTGCACCACCCAGGAAACCCCAGAGCCATCCTTGTAGCTTATTGGTCTGGGTAAATCTTTCTAATTGACCTGCCAATAGCAACCAATGACAAGAGGAGGGTATACTTAGCCCACGCAAAGGGAACACCTCGAGTACCCAGCTTGGGTGATAGGGGAGGTTGTGCCGCTTGACCCTACAGGACACCTACTGCATTAGGCCACACTACCAAGACAGAAAGTTAAGGTAGCTCTACCTAATACATAGAAACAAACACAGGGAGGCTGCCAAAGCAAGGAGACAAAGAAACATGGCTCAAATGAAAGAACAGATCAAAACTCCAGAACAATAGCTACACTTAATGGAGATAAGCAATCTATCAGATGCAGAGTTCAAAACACTGGTTCTAAGGATGCTCAAGGAACTCAGGACCTGAACAGCATAAAAAAGATCCAGTCAGAAATGAAGGATACACTAATAGAAATAAAGAACAATTTCCAGGGAAACAACAGTAGAATGGATGAAGACAAGAAGCAAATAAATGATTTGGAACATAAGGAGCAAAAACAGTCAATCAGTACAACAAGAAGAAAAAAGAATCCCAAAAAATTAGGAAAGTATAAACAGCCTCTGGGACAACTTCAAGAGGTCTAACATTCACATCATGGGGTGGCCAGAAGGAGAAGAGAAAGAGTAAGATATTGGAAACCTATTTGAAAAGGTAATGAAAGCAAACTTTTCTAATTTGGTGAAGGAAATAGACATGGAAGTCTAGGAAGCACAGAGAGTCCCAAAAACATGAATTCAAAGAGGCCTACTCCAAGACACATGATAATTAAAATGCTAAAGGTTAGAGTAAAGAAAGAATCTTAAAAGCAGCAAGAGAAAAGCAGTTTGTTACCTACAGGAGAGTTCCCATAAGACTGTCAGCTGATTTCTCAAAAGAAACTTTGCAGGCTAGAAGGGATTGACAAGAAATATTCAAAGTCATGAAAAGCAGGGACCTACAGCCAAGATTTCTCTATCCAGCAAAGCTATCATTTAGAATCAAAGGGCAGATAAAGAGTTTCCCAGACAAGAAAAAACTGAAGGAGTTTATCATCACTAAATCATTATTATATGAAATATTAAAGGGACTTATTTAAGAAAATGATGAAGATCAAAACTATGAACAATAGAATGGCAAAAAATACATATCTATTAACAATTGAATCCAAAAAAAAAACTAAGCAAACAAGAAGAACAGAGACAGAATCATGAATACAGAGAGCTTTTTGATGTCTGCCAGATAAGATTCTGTGTGGAGGAATGATTGAAGAGGTGAGGAGATTAAAAAGTACAAATAGGTAATTACAGAATAGCCACGAGGATGTAAAGTACAGTATAGAAAATGGAATAGCCAAAGAAGTTATACATGTGATCCATAGACATGAGCAGTGGTGAGGGGATTGCCTAAGGGATTTGGGGAGCTGGGTGGAGAGGGACAAAGGGGGAAAAATCAGAATAACTGTAATAGCATAATCAATAAAATATAATTGAGAAAGTAAAAGGTAATGAATTTACTTTATGTAGTATTGCTGGGGCTTGTGTTTGTGTTTACTTATTTGTTTTGAGTGGGAGATTTTCTCCTTAAACTCAGCAAGGTCTAAACAGATCTTACCTACATTACTGAAAAAATTCATACCAACCACTCAAAATAATTAAAGGGGATAATAGCCTTATTAAATAAAATGAATAATGAGCAAGTATCAAATGAAAGGCCAAAGTCAAATAATGAAAGAAGTCCTGGCTCAGTCTTATTTTCATTGCATTTGATGAAATTGATTTTATGAACACAAATCAGAAGTTGAGACTTAGACTAAAATGGTCTTTATTATTGATGCTAATATTACTGAAAGGAACTGGCCAAGGTGGTCTTACTGTTTGGAAAGAAAAAGAGGTTTCAATCCTCTTAACGTGCCCTTTTAGATTAGTTGGAGACAAATACATTTGTTCAGTCTTTCATCCATTCAATAAGTCCTTTTTGATCATCAAATGTTCTGTGAAAAACACTATATTAACTGTGGAATAGAGCCAAAAACCAAAAATAAATGATGACAACAGCACAAAAACCAAAGGAGAACAATCCCAATTACAATAGCATCAAAAAGAATAAAGTACTTAGAAATAAACCAAGGAGGTGGAAGACTTGTACACTGGACACTACAAAAGTTTGCTAAAAGGAATTAAAGATACAAATAAATGGAAAAACATCTTATGTTGGTAGATTAGAAGACTTGATATTATGAAAATTTCCATACTCACCAAAACAATGTGCAGATTCAGTGTAATGCCTTTCAAAATCCAAATGACATTTTTTGCAGAAATAGAAAGAACCATTCTTAAATTCATGTGGAATGTTCAGGGACCCTGAATAGCTAAATTAATTTTGAAAATGAACAAAGTAGGAGGCCTTATACTTCCTCATTTCAAAACATACTGCAAAATAACTAATGAAGATGGCATGACATTGACTTAAAGATAGACATATAAACCACTGGAAGAGAATAGAGAGACCAGGAATAAACTGTTCTGTTTTATTAATAAACTGGTCAGTTTATTTTTGATGAGGGTGTCAGATTACACAATGGGGAAAGGAGACAGACTTTTCAATAAATAGTGTTGGCAAAAATCGTTGTGCACATGAAAAAGAACAAAGACCTTAATTTTATACCACATTTAAAAATTAATTGAAGATGGATGAGGGAAAACCTTCAGGACAGTAAATTTGCAATGATTTCGTAGCTATGGAACCCAAAGCAAAATAGACAAATGGGGCTACATCAAACCTAAAAACTTCTGTACATCAAAAGAAAAAAAAACAGTGAAAACACAGCCTATAGATTTGGATAAAATATTAACAAATTATATATCTGATAAGGGGTTAATACACAGAATATATAAGGAACTCCTAGACTAAACAACAAAAAATGGGCAAGTTAGTTGAATAGACATTCTGCAAAGAAGATATACTAATGACCAAGAAGCTCATGAAAAATTGCTTAACGGTACAAATCATAAGAGAAATGCAAATCAAACCACAATGAAAAATTACTTTATACCTATTAGGATGGCCATGATGAAAAGAGAAATTAACATGTGTTAGCGAGGATGTGGAGAAACTGGAACCCTGGTGCACTATTGGTGGGAGTGAAAAATGGTGTAGCCATTATGGGAGACAGTATGGAGGTTGCTAAAAATTTATTTAGAAATAAAACTAGTACATTATTCAGCCATCCCACTTCTGGGTATATATCCAAAAAGAATTCAAAGCAAGATCTCAAAGAGAGATAATTGTACATACATGTTCAGTGCAGCATTCATACCAGCCAAGAGGTGAAAGCAACCCAAGCATCCACTGACAGATGAATGAAAAGAGAAAATGTGGTCTCTACATACAATCATAAGAGAAATATTATTATGCAGCTTTAAACAAGAAGGAGGATCTGTCATATGCTACAACATGGGTGAACCTTAAGAACATTTTGCTAACTGAAATAAGCCAGTCACAAATGAAAAAGTACTATATGATTCCACTCATATGAAGTATCTACAGTAGTCAAAATCATAGAAACAGAAAATAGAAAGGTGATTGCTGAGGGCTGGGCTGTGGGAAGAGGAGGAATTAATGTTTACTGGATATAGAGTTTCAGTTTTGCAAGATGAAAAAGTTCTAGAGATTTGTTGTACAACTATGTGAATATACATATATTTAACAGTACTGAGCTGTATACTTAAATGGTTAAGATGGTAATTTTAAGGTTATGTATTTTTACTATAATAAAAACAATAGTAATAGCCACCACCAATGTAGATGTTGGTCTCTGCCCTCAGGATTTTGGAATCTAGTCAGAAAGATGTAATTTTACCTTATTTGTGACTGAAATTATTGTAGACCTGGAGTGAGCAAGATAGGCTTCCTGGAGGAAGTAGGTCTTGGGCCTTGGTAGTTGCAGTTCTTAGTCTAGTTGGTAAACCACCTGGCTACTAGTAGAGCAGTTCTATTTTGTAACATACTGCTGAAACAGAATGGGTTTTCTTTGGGGTAGTGGAATGGAGGCCCATTGCTTTCCTGGCTAAATTAGCAGCTTTCTACCCGAGGCCACTGTGTATTCAACAGGCCTGCAAACATGCCTCTGTGGTCTGCCAAGGCCTGCTGATGTGATCCAGCATTAGGCACCAGGCCTAGCTACCTGTCTCCTGCTTTCTTCTTCCTGCGTTTTCATGTATATCTGCCTATTTAGTTTCAAGTTCCAAAGGAGAACTAGACTCATAAATCTTTAGGATACCCCAAATGAATTATAGTTTTATCTGCTAGAGTTGTTACCTTAATGCCTCTTATCTTGTGTAGTCAGATTTAGATACTCACTGGGGAGAAAAAGTAAGAAGCAGGGAAGGACAACGATCTGCATGCATCTCTTTTCTAAGTTTCATCTGCCTCCTAGATGTTGTCTTTGGGAAAGAGATGTGGCTTATTTTGTCCTCAGATCCATTCTTGCCCTTGCCTACTTTACTGTCTGTCACAAGGGCCTGTTGTCTGCCAGAGCCTCTTCTAAGCTCCCCTGTCAGCTGGCTTCCTGTTGGGTTTGATCAATAGGGGGCCCTGGCAGGAGACAGGAAGGCAGGAGGAAGGAAAGCCAGGGTACTTCTCCCCACTCTACTTTTGGTGGTTTCTCTGTTAGGTGCTGAATCTCTGCTGTGGCTCCAATTCTAATAGGATATGGCGTGCCAGAGTTTTGGCTTCGTTGGTGACCTTGTCCTCCCTTTGTCTTCAGCCTAAAGGTGGTAATGGTTTCTTGCTATTGCTTCTCTATCATTTGTATATGCAATTCCCTGCATTAAATTCCTTCTGTTGTAAATATTAGAAGCAGTGTCTAGTCTTGACCCTAACTGATGCAGGTGTGTTTGTGTGTGTGCGCATGGTGTGCCCAAGGACTTCTTGGCAGTGCATGGGCCTTCAGGAAGTCCTCAGCAGGTCTGTCTGGTAAAAACCTAAACACCCAAGGAAAGCAAGATTGAAAACAGTGTCATTTTGGTGTGGCCACACATTATAGAAAAACCCTATCGAGTGGTAATGTATAAATTGTGAACCAGAATGGAAACAAATGCTGAAATTCCAGACTTTATTTGAGGTCACGAACATGATAAACATGATGTATACATATTAAAGAAGATCTCATAGTCATAACTCAGCATGGTTACTCTCTCCAGTTTATTAAGGTCATGTTTATCACATGACCACCTTGGGAGTCTGCCATTGGGCAGGATATAAATTAGAAGAGCCCAGTCTAAACTAAAAGGGGCATTTGAATTGGGACTAAAAAAATTAAAAACTCCTCTACAGATTATACTTATATTGATCAGTAGACATTTCCATCTTGAGATAAAAAAAATAAGTAGAGTTATCATGAAAATTGAAATGATGTAGCCTTTGATTTTAGGAGTCTTTATTCCCTTTGGGTTGGGTTGGAGCTGCCCCGACAAGCTGGCAAGGTCCTTATTAGCTTCAAGAGTGGGTATTCCCATTAAAAATTTTAAGTATTCAAAAATTGATGTAATTTTCTACTTTTTTTCTTTCTCCTTGGTTTTTAAGCTGCCAAGATATACTGGATGGGGGACAACGTAGTATTTTCTTGTTACCTATGCAACACCATCTAGTTTTCCTAAGTACTAAACTTTGGACTGAGACAATGACTGTTGAATGATATAGAAAATATTAAAGTCAAAGCAGCAATGTATTTAACAGATACATGTAGTTTCTGAAGTATCGCAGCCAACAAATCACTTAATTTCTTAATTTCTACTCTCATGGAGTTTATAATTTGCTGAAGAATATAGACAATTATGACAATAACCCTGGGGGGTTCAAGGAGTTGGAAAGCAGAGAGAATTATTTAGACAGACCTGGTAAGCAGAAATTTGAATGACAAGGGAATCCCCTCGGTAAGCATTGAGAGAGGAGTATTCTGGTCAGATGAACCAGAATTGTCAAAAGCTGGAGGCATGAACACATGAGAATATATTACCTTATGGAAATTCATGCAGAAGTATTTTAAAGTTTGGTCTTTTAGAAAGTAAAATAACAGCTTTTTTTTCCTCCCGAAATTGTTGTCGTTTTCTTAACTTTGCCTAGGAGAGGATCATTTTGGTAGTGGTTGTTATTCAATGTGATTGAATATGATTGGGTATTATTACTTGCTGATGGAACTTAATTTTCTCATGTTTAAATGTGATCCATTATCTTGTGTCTAAAATGTATTAAAATGGCTTTAAAATGAGAAACGAGGAAACTCCAGTTATTTCAGTTCAAACATACTTGTTTATTGAACTAAACTGAAGGGTGCTGGGGTATTTTACTACTAACATCGTATAGATGCTCAAATCCCAGGGTTGCAGGATTAGATAAACCTTTTGTGTAAGGAGCCTGTAAGATTGAAATGGTAAGTATGGGTTTATTATGATTTTTCTAGCCTTATTCTGTTTTTTTTTTTTCATGTCCTCTTTTTCTTTCCTTCCTTCTAGCTCAGAACCGTCAACTTGCAATACCCCTGATAAAACTCATTTATAATGCTGACCAAATTTCCTGGCTTCAGCCAGCTGCTCAGTTTTTTCTTATGGAAGGCCCCAACCTCTTCCCACTACTTGTTCTGAAGATAAATTAGCGACTTCTAAATAATGCAGTGAACCCTAATTCTCTTTGATTAGTAGCGAGTTAGATGATAGCGACCCATTGAAATTGGCCATCAGCATAAATAATGAGTGAATGAACTGATAAAATGCAAAGTCACCGGCCGTCATAAATCAAATGAAATCCACTTTCTCTGGAAGTCACTGAAATTAGAAGTCCATGCTCCTATTAATTATTTTGCCTTCTGAAGACGACAGTGTTATAAATCAGCCTTGAAAGGCCCTTCACTTAGAAAGCTGAAGGAGTGCGGCTGCCTGCAAATTGCTTTGTGTACGCACCTAATTGTTTCTTAAGTAATCCACCTTTGTAGCATGGCTTTAGGAAACCAAGAAGTTCCCCTATAGTTGAGGTCTGTGATTGTGGTTTCAGAAAGAGCCTTGGGGAAAGCCCTTGGGAAGGACCAAAATGGAGTGGGCAATAACTCACTCCTTCCTTAGAAAAGATCCTCCCACCATCTTCAGACCCACAGGGACAGGCACTGCTGGAGTGGTTTTCCATGGCAGGATCCAGAAGGCTGGAGGTAGGCCCCAGGCCATTTCATTATCTTGTCTCAACTCAACTTCCAGCCAGGACTGAGAAGCCAAACTTCACTTGATTTCAGTAAAAACTGAGGTTTTAAAGATTGAGGGGAAAAACAGTGATCACAAACTTTGACTTCTCAGGTTCACTTTAAGATTTGCTGTAACCTGCACATGTTAGGTGTAAAAAGACATAATTTTTGCTAAAAGCTGGGTGGGAAATTACATTAATTTAGGAGCCTATTTTGCAACAGACATTTCAAAAAGCAATATTCTGTAGGAAAGAGGTTAATTGCATGGTAGGAAATGTTGTAAATTAGTTTCATTTTGGACCACTACCTGTCATATTTAAAGTTCTGAAGTTGAGAATGCTAACCTAAAAAAAAAAAAAGTTCTCTCCTGGGGGTGGTTTGAGAAATTTGGTCCAGTTTTAACATGTGACCCTGGATCATTAGCAAATCTGCACAGAGCTCAATATGGAAATTCTTACTTCCCACTGAGCATGTGATTTAAAACAAAATTTTTTTTAATCCTCACCTGAGGACATTTTTCCATTGCTTTTAGAGAGAGAAGAAGGGAGAGAGGAAGGGAAAGGGAGAAAGATTGATGCAAGAGAAACATCGATTGGTTGCCTCCTGTATGTGTGTGCCTGGACTAGGGATTGCACCCACAACTTAGATATGTGCCCTGACTGGGAACTGAACCTGCAACCTTTCAATAATGCGACGATGCTCCAACCAAATGAGCCACACCAGCCAGGGCAAGTGTGTGCGAGTTTTGTTGGAGTCTGTGGAGAGATGGATGGCGATTTTATTGGGGTGAATCCAGACACTGGTAGGAGGTAGTTCTTGGGACCTTAGGTGCTAGTTATGTGTACAGTGAGTATCCACAAACTGTAGCTTTAGTATGGGCTTCACAGATGGGGGTGAGGTGGGTTGGGGATAGAGTTTTAAAGGAGAAAATATTCTTACTTTCTTTTTTAAAAATGTCTTACCATCTGCTGCAGGCCTGCCAGATTCCCCTGGTGGTCAATGTGGTAATTGTAAATGCTAACCTTGGAAAATGAAAATTATCTCTTGGATTGTAAGAAGCACATTCTTTTCCTTCTTTGTGTTGTGATAATTTGAGTATCCTGGCTTGTTCTGAATCATCCATGCAGAAAACCTGTATTTGTATGTGTGTGTGTGTGGGGGGGGGTCCCCATGTAGCTGAAAGAACAATCTAGTATTAAAGTGGGTGGTCTACCTTCTCCTGTGTGAGTGGGTTCTGAAGTTGGGGTAAGTTGCCACTAAATCATTTGTGAATCTGAATAACCCATCCTGAAAACTAAACTTAATGATGTATAATTGAGTATTATGTCATGAAGTAGAAAGGAGCAATTACTCTCTGGAATATTGAATCCTGAATGCAAAGATGTTCTGGGTTGTGTCCTTGAAAGCAACCAAGTCTGTAATTTCATACTGAAGCCATGGGCTGTTCCACACTGCTGGGGTGGGAAGATGTCCTGACCCCCTGAACCCCTGCAGAGCTTCTGAATCTGGGTAACAAATCCTCTCTAGCTGAGGCAGTTTCCCCCCCAGAATAGTACAATTCTGCTTGTTGTAGAAGACAGGTTGTAGAAGAAAGGCAGTTCAGGCTCTTCCTGATCTGCTTCTGGAATCCGGAAATGTCCTGTGCTCATGCAAGTGTTCTGTGCTCCAGGACAGAGCAAGACCTCCAAGGTGACTGTTCCAGTGATGCAGATGTCATGTGTGTCTGTGTTGGTCCTGTTTTGCCTGGCTTCAATTTTAGAGTTGTGGTTACATGATGAAGGCATGCAATAATGATTTGTTGATAATTAGAAACACAATAGAGACAGGAGAGGAGTTTATCTGGGTTAATAGCTCTAATATTTGTTGGATTTCCTTCTGTTTCCGAAATGTGTAGAGGGTAATCTAGGTCCTGACCATTTGCACAACTCTCCTTCTGGAACGAACACTTATCTTTCCTGGGTTTTAGAACATCCTTGTTTTTCTTGGGTGATGTTCCCTTGTGTGGCACATAATCAGGGTATCCATATATCCTGGCTTCCCTGGGATAGTCTCAGTTTATGCCTGTTTTCCTGGTATAATTATTAATAATGAGCCCCTCCTCCATTTTTACTCTCAAAAGTATGCAGATTTGTATGATCACCCTACATGTAAGTCTTGAAAGGAATTTTTATATATGTTGCTGCAGCCCCATAGAAACATTGGTTATTGAGATAATAAAGGCTTTGGAAATACACACACTTTGAATTTATATCCCCTAGCATGTAACCTTGGGCAACTTAACTGCTCTGAGCCTTTGTTTGTTTTTTTATCTATAAATTGAGGATCATTGTATATCCCTTAAAGTTTTGTGCTGAAGATTAAATGAAACAACATGTGAAGAACCTAGCAAATTGCTGGGCAGATAGAAAAGTAGAGGATAAACGTTTTTTCTCCTTTCTTCCTCTCCTCAGAATATGCCAAGAAACCTGGTGAGGGTGGGCAGAGGCTTTGCCATGTTTGAACCCAACTTTGCCCTGATGTGAATAGTTCAGTCAGTACCAGCCTAGTGTAACAAAAAGCTAAAGAAAACCTTCCTCCTGCCACTTCGACTCTGAAAAAGAATGCTAGGAAAGACCCTCTCCCCAAAGGCTCTTGGATGCCCCATAGGAAGAGATGTAAAAAGAGAGCCACATAAAAGAGAGAAGCTGTATTTGCTCTGTAGTCAAAGGATTGATTTATCGTTTCTAGCAAAAGGAGTAGGAGGCTGGCAAGAGGTGCAATACAGGGATTTGCCTTTTAAATGTGATGTGATGATGGAAATAATCTCTTGGTCTTGAAGTCTCTGTCTCCTTGTCTGTGAAATGGGGATAGGACTGTAGTAAGAATTAAATGAGGTCATAAATGGAAAGTAATGCTGCAAGCAACAACATGCTGGGCACATGTAGGGAATCATTTTTCTAGCCCAGGGATAAAAACACCACAGGAAGCAAATCCATTCCACATCATAAGATTCACAAGTCTTTTTTTTTTTTTTTTTTTAAGATTTTATTTATTTATTTTTTAGAGAGGGAAGGGAGGGAGGGAGGGGGAGAGAGAGAGAGAGAGAGAGAGAGAGAGAGAGAGAGAGAGAAACATCAATGTGTGGTTGCTGGGGGCCGTGGCCTGCAACCCAGGCATGTGCCCTGACTGGGAATCGAACCTGCGATGCTTTGATTTGCAGCCCGCGCTCAATTCACTGAGCTACACCAGCCAGGGCAAGATTCACAAGTCTTTAAAACAATACTCATTAGTATGTTGTATTAACAAGTAAATGCAGTGTTTCCTTGACTGCTCTAATGTTTGTGTCCACCCTGAAATTTATATGTTGAAACCTAAGCTCCAAGGTATTAATAGGTGGGGCCATTGGGAGATGATTAGGTCATGAGAGTGGAGCCCTTATAAAAGAGGCTCCAGAGAGCTCCCTCACCCCTTCTGCCTTGTAAAGGCACAGCAAGAAGTCTATGACCTGGAAGAGGGCCCTGATTTCAGACTTCCAGCCTCCAGAACTGTGAGAAATAAATTTGTTTACAAGTCAATCACCCAGACTGTGGTATTTGTTATAGCAGCCAGAAACAACTGAGATATTGACCAAGCTATACACCATAGAGAGTAGCAGAGCAGGGTTTGAACTTAGGCCAGTTGATGCCATGTATGCTGCTTTATATTGTTTTGGTTCTCATCCTCCTCTTCCATTATAACCTACACATTTTTGTGTTTTTTTTTTTTTAAATAAATTTCAGAAAAGACTATGAATGTCTTTTCTAGAGAATTTGGGGGATTTGCTTTGCTATATCTTTATCTATTGAAAATTAAGTTTTAATTACAGAAGTACAGTATTCTCCATACGTACTGCTAACTGCTAAAGCTCAGTCCTCAAGCCAATCCTCTCTCTCTCTCAAAGGTAACCCCCTGAGGAGTTTGATATGTTTACTCATCCTTCTCCTGTGAATTTATCTGTTCCCACACATGGGCACATACAAACACACACTAAAGAGTTTATAGTACTGTATAAGATCAGCAGCTTCTTGTTTTCACTCAGTTGTGTATCTTAGATATCTTTCCACATCGTGACATGTTGATGTACTTACCCTTTTTGATGTGTGGATGATATCTCATAGTATGAATGTGCCAAATTTATTTGGCCATTAACTTTCCGGTGGGCGTTTGGTGGTTGGGCATTTCTCCTTGTCGCATCAGTAATGAATGGCCTGGTTATGAGGCCTTTTGTGTGCATGTGCAAGTGTTTCTCCTGGGAATATTCTAAGAAATGGAATTGCTTACTCATAGGGTATGTATATTTTAAATTATAATGGATACTGTAAAACTGTCCTCCATAGTGATTTTATCGGTATTCACTCCTCCTAGTGATGTGTGGAAAGTACTGTTGGACCCATTCTCCTGTCAGCCTTTGGTGTTAGCACGCTTTAAAAATTATTATAGTGTGTTGGGTATGACATCATGCACCTTACTGCCATTTTAAAATTTCAATTTCTTCCCAAGTTTGAGAATCATTTCATATTTTTATTGTCTTTTTCATGTTTGTTGTTTTTTTCTATTTTGAATTGCCCATGTATATCATTTGCCCACCACTATTCTCTTGGCTTGTGAGACTTTTACTTATTCAATTCTTTTAAGTCTGCATATTCAGGTATATCTGGCTACACTGTCTCAAATATCATAAATATTAGAAAAAATATTAGAATTTTTTTTTCTAATCTATTGCTGTCTTTAAACTTTATGGTGCTTTTAATTACCTATAGATTTTGAATTTTGATGTTGTCAAATTAACAAGTCTTTTCCTTTAGTGTATCTGTGTCCTGTGTAAGGCCTTCCTGAACTTTAGGCCATACATGTATTCTCCTGTATTTCTTCTAAAACTTTGTTCTAATTTGATCTTTAAGGTCTTGATTCATTGGAGTTATATATCTATGTATATGTACATATCTATATTTTAAGTTTTATCTATATGTCTCTATATATGAATTCTTTCATAAGGAGATCAAAATTAATATATTTTTCCAAGTGGATAGCCAGTGGACCCTAAACCATTTGTTTTTAGGCTGTTTACCTAACTATTTAAAAAAATTTTTTTAAAGATTTTATTTATTTATTTATTTATTTTTTAGAGAGGGAAGGGAAAGAGAGAGAGAGAGAGAGAAACATCTATGTGCGGTTGCTGGGGGACATGGCCTGCAACCTAGGCATGTGCCCGGATTGGGAATCGAACCTGCGATGCCTGGTTCACAGCCCACGCTCAATCCACTGAGCTACACCAGCCAGGGCTACTATTTAAAATTTTTTATTAAACTAAACTCTCTATTCTGTTTATCGATGTATTTGGTTTGCTTTTAGAAATGTTAAAAAATATTGTGTCTAAACTGCCTGAGCAATGTTAAGTTTATGAACCCGAGATGCCGCTTTGTGAAGCCTCCACGTCATACTGCTGGCATCCACCATAATGTAGTTCCTACAGCCCAAGGACTATGTCAGGTTCCTGTGTTCTTGGAAAGCCAGGTCATTATGGTGTTTCTAGCTCTTCTTTCAAAGCCCACTACTGCTTGTGTAGCCCATCGTATCACTATCATTGGGATAGTTCTTACAGGTTCTAATCGAAGCATAAGGGTCAACTTGATTTTTGGCAGGGGAGCATCCACCAGAAGGTGCAGATTCTAATTTTAATTCTGCCATGAACTCTATGACTACAGATCACTTACCCTCCCTGTTACCTGCTGGCGAGGAAGTTGGATGGAGTTGACTTGGGACTCTGACTTGTGCATGCTACTCCTCATTTTGAGGTGTTTAATTTCTCCATCTCAGCTATTAATAGGAATATTATCATCTACCTGTCTGGATGGCTTTAGGGAATCTTTATACAAACAATGTCTAAGGGAACATTTTGTTAACTGTAAACCATTACAAAAACTAGCACTACATACTAATGTGTACAGGCTTTGTTTTTGCTTTGGTCCAATGAAGATAAATAAATCTTTGTCTTACCTACCTCAGAGAGCTGTGCTGAGCATCAAATGGGGTGTGCTTTGATAAAATGGAAAATGTCATACAAATTATTTATTACTGAAGAATCCCAACAAGTGGGCTAGAATTGGCAAATATTAGCCAAACCCATGGAGTTATTACAGTGAAGGAGGGTCATATTAATAGGGTATCCTCAGGGCAGACTTATTGGGTCAAGATTTATGGGGCCTCTACCTAAGTCTTCACCTGCTTGAGAGAAGAAATGTATAGTGTTGGTCCTTTAAGAGGGCACAGATGGTCCTTTAAGTGTGAATAACAGGCAGATTATGTGCTGGAGTTCTTGGGCTAAGAGAATCAAGACAGAGTGAAGGGGACTGGCTGCATGTTTTCTTGTGTTATCAGTGGTTAGGTCATTTTTGTTCTATTTTTAAAAATGAAAATTTAATCTTTACTTGTTTATAAGTTATAGAGTATGTCTTTCTTTCTTGTCCAATTTACCCCCACTTGCATGTTGAACACAAATTTCCAAAACTTAAGCAACTACGAGAACACTAAATCATTAAATATTAAAGTGAAAGCCCAGGAAATGAAAAAAAATAGAACTTTTCATAATAATGTCAGTAGTTTCTCCCCCACCCACCTTGGGGAAACAGTGCTAATTGTGGTGAACTGTTTCTTCGGTGGCCCCAAATGAACCATACTTCCCATTAGTCAGACCTCTGTGTAGTTCCTCTCCTAGGTGATTCTGAACTTGGTCAGTGGAACATTAGCATGTATGGGATGCAAGTGCATGCACATTGGAGCTGGTCTTCTTGGAACACTAACACTTAGACTCCACGTGTCAGATAGAGAAGCTCAAGATAGACATTTGGGGAGAGAGAGGTCTCAGCATGAGTCACTGCCCCAGGCTCTTGACATGTGAGTGAAGCTGTGTTGGACATTCTGCCCCCTGCTACCATCTGACAATAAACACATGAAGGCTTCCAGTGAGTGCAGCAGAACTGACCACAGAGTTTTGAACTAATAAAATAGTTATTGTTTAAATACACTATGTTTGTTATATAGCAATAGATAACTGAAACATTGGGTTAAAACACCCACTTATTGAACTCAGTTTAATGTATGAGCATCAGTTGGTTTTTCATAGCTGAGGAGTTAGTATTATATTTTTGGATGTGGTTCAAGATATTTTATCAGAAGACTCCTAACTCTCTTACCTTTCTAATTTAGTTGATTAGCAGGTGAGGTATTGTGTTTGGGGTATGTCCATTTCACTAAGGAAAACACTGTGGGAGAAACATTTGTCCCTTTCCCATTTAGGCCAATTTCCTCTGTATCAGCCCCCTAGATTCAGAAGGGCCCTCGGGAGGAGGTGGCTGGGTAAGGATATTTATTTTTGCAGCTCGTGTCCCCTGGGAACCTGGAAGAATTTATATATCCATCATTTCAAGTCATTAGGCGGCATGTTGGTCAGTACAGGAGACTCTCTTCTCATTAATTCAGGGGAGATTTACTTGTGTCACCCTCATTAGTATTTATGGGATTTATCCACATCAATCGCTAGTGCATTAACAGGGAAATAACTAAACCTCCTAGGGTTTGTTGGTGCTAATAAAATGAGCTGAAAGTTCCAGAAATCACCATGATCAGAAGTATTTTAAACCAAGGCCTGTAATTGATCCTTTCAAAGTACCCTCAAGATGTTTTCCTGTTCACCCCCCTTCCAGGGCATTTGCATATGAGCAAGGTATCTGAGGCCTTCTGTGCAAATTTAAAGCTTAGTCCATTGCTTTCCATGAAAGGATATGGGGGAACCCAATGGAATTTTGAAAATAGCACTGTCGAATTAGGTAAACAAAGGGTTAAATTTCTTATAATTTTTTTTGTTTGGTCGTGGCTTATAAAAAAACCCTGCATGTAAATATATTTTTATGTATTCTGAACATAAAGATAGCTCTGTCCTACCATATTGATTTATTAGATTCTCTGACATTTTAGTTGTGGTCGTTATGTTATATTTATGAGATGAATGTTGGATTCCCTCATTATGTTATCCTCATTTATTTTACATACTTTTATGGCTGGTTGTGCATCGCTTTACAGTTAAAGCTTTATTGCAGCTGTTAGTGTTGGGGGGAGGGGAAGGCAAGTAGTTATTGATCAGAATTTACATGTTTACTGTTGTAATCATGATTTATTTAATCTGTTTGCACATATAAATATATGCCTACTCTCTCAAATTAAAAAAATATATATATACTGTATCTATATTTTAGGAGCATTCTCATCAGCCTCATACCCTTTGGAGTAGAAAATTTGGGCCAGCGTTCCATAGCCTTTGGGGCCAGATTGCCTGGGTTCAGATCCCAGCAGTACTACTCACTGCTCTGTGGCCTGGGTCACATTATTTACTTCTCTGCTTCCATTTCCTCCCTCTACAGTAAGGATGATATTAGTACCTCCTAATGTTGTTGTGAGAATTAAAAGTATAATATTGGTGAAGTGCTTAGAATGTTCTTGGCATAGAGAAATTATTTATTTAATGCTAGTAATTAGAACTCTAATGAGTAGGTGGTAGGTAGGTCAGTATATTGAGAAGGCTCAATTACTTTCAGGTATAAAAGCTTTTCTTTCAGCTTTGATTGAGCAGGGCAAGGACACTTAGCATACAGACAGAGAAGGGAATGATTCATTGAGATCTGCAGGTTAGCCCTAAAAATTTATTTTTCCCATATATTATCTTTAAAAGTGTTTCCTTTCAGGTCTGCCATTAGTTAGTTTCTAAGGGTTAACCTCACTTTGCCTCAGTCTTCTCACCCATCATTAGGGTTTAATAATACCTGTGTAGCACATGATATAGTAGGGATACAGGACACTGGATTAGGAGTCACAAGACATTTTACAATCCTATGCCTGCCACTGAATAGCCTCCTACCTTGGCAAAAGACTTCCACATTTAAAAAGGGGGTAAAAATCTCTGCGAATTTTACAGGGTTGTGTTGAGAATCAGATGAGATGATGTTTGTGGCATAACTTCAGATACTCTATCTAAAGCACTACATAAATCTTAGGGAACTATTAGTAATTCCACCTAACAAATTTGTTGCATAGATGAGATGCTATAATAGGTATGAAGAGGCTCTGAAAAAAATCAGGATGTACTTTATGAACGTGGAGGACACCGTGAAGACTCAGCTCTCTGAATTCTGATGTTTTAGGTGTGAGTTCCAGCTGTGAGAGGCAGAGGTCTACAGGAACCCAGGGCTCCCTGCATTCTTGGTTCCAGGGAATTTTACCTCTTTATTCAACTCATGTGCTACTGTTTGGTCATATCCTTCAGGGGAGGAGGAAAGTCTTGCCCCTGTAATTTTCTTCCCGTGTGTCTGTTGGATTTAAGGTTGTGTATTTTATCTGCATCATTTAATGTAAGCCACACATTCTGCCCTAGTACCAGCGACTCAGCATTTGCATTTTACACTTTGCGATTTGGCAGTGATTCTTTGAAATAATTTACTTTTATCATCTTGCTTCAGATTTTCAAAGAATAATCCATCTAGCAAAGTAGTTTATCCTTTCTATATGTTCATTTTTGTTTTGAGGCTCTTTAGCAGAATTAATGATTTTTAATAAAATTTCTAGACCACTCATCATAATTAGGTATAACATTAAGAATTATGTACAACTCAGCATTACATCACACCTCCCTGTGACAGGTGAGTGAATTAGAAATCATCACAGGATTTCCAGAGCTGTTCAGGGTGATGTATGACATTTAAAGAAAAATCTCCCATTTCCTCCCATCACTTAAAACATTTCTAGAAAGACCTGAAATTTTTCCCCCTTCCTTTTACTCTCTACCTGAAAATGTTGTTGCTTGTTAAATTTGCCACCAAATCACTTATCCTCTGAAGATTTTATGTAGCTAAGTTTGAGGAAAAAAGTTAATCAAAATTGAATCTAAAAAAATATGCTGAGCAAAATAAGTCATGCATAAAAGAGTATGATTTCATTGATATGACATTCTAGAAATAATCTGGGGTGATAGAAATCAGAACAGTAGTTTTTTTCTGGGGAACATGAAGAGAATGTGTTGGTAGGATGGTGGAAATTAGAAAACTAGATCTTGGCTGAGGTGGTTATACATGGGCATGTGCATTTGTCAAAACTGATTAAATTGTACAGGTAAGGCCTGTGCATTTTCCTCTATGCAAATAAAAATATGAAAAAATTTATTATTACTCACCCATTGTACATGTGTCACTTTAGATGCATCTTTAATGGTGATTAAATGCTGTGGAAATTTTAGGCAATATAATGCCTTTTTCTTATACCTCTTTAGGACTTAAAGAGAAAGGTGTTATACCACAATGGCAGTTCCTCTATGTCATTGGATATTTGGAAAAATTTGTCTGTCAGCTCTGCTAGCCAAGGATATTCAAGTGGGTACCTGATATCTGGGATAGCTTTTATAGGAAACCATTACTCATTCTAAAAATGTTCCCTTCTTCTGCCATTTGACTTATATGGAGGAATAATTTCTTGGCTAATTTTTTGGTGCATACTTCTGAAATACAAATCCACTTTTTCTAATGAATCATTATCATGTACTACCATCAAAGGTTATTCACCGAAAGCTCAAGAAAAAAAGCAATGAAAACTAATTTTGATTGTTAATGGAAATGTATTTTTAGTCTTAAAGAGCTTCCCTCAGCAATAATTATAGTTATGCCTCTTGGGTGTTTTTGGACTTTTAAATTTACGTCTAGTAGCTCTTTTTCATTTAGCAGTTAATCTTTTAACAGAGCTCTGCAAATTTGTTCTTCAGTGCTAGGAAGGGATTGACAAGATTTTATTTCTCCGCTTTTTCTATTCAGTGCCTACCCCCTTCATTGTGCTTGCAAGTGCCCAGGGTGCACTCATTTTTGTGTTATGCTGTGTCCTGGTGTGACTGTGGGTCATGGGCATTGAAGGGCTAGCAGGAAAGTGAGATGGAGACCTTGCCTCCCTGCAGACATTGGGCATTCCTGGCACAGCTAGCTGCCCCTGCTCCAGGCAGCACAGAATTGTGGCACAGCAAGTGTGCTCATAAAATGTGTTTGCAGGAAGTGGCCAAAACTCAACATTGTGGCCCAAGACTCAGAAAACACAGTCAGCCTGTAAGAAGACTGGCTTACAGCTGCCTGCCCCTGGCTTCAGACAGCAAAATGTCTGTAGGCATGTAGGGAGATTTAAACAAGATGAAAGCTCTTGTAGCAACTAAGGTTGCTTGCTGGTTTTGCTGATTCTTTGCTGATTTCAGAAAGAGGCAGGGACAGCTTAAAGGACATAGGAAGAAAAAGGGTTTTGGAAAGAAGTTCTGCCCTCTGATTAAAAAACTCAGTGGTGCCAATTAACCTGATCAGCCTGATTAGAGAAAGCTCAAGCCACTACTGAGGATCCTGCTCCTGGGGAAACCTCACCTCCCTCATGAAGCCACAGAGCAGCCAGACATTTGAGTATTTGCAAAGCAGCACTGATCATTGAGGAACAGTTAAAATTAATCCTGTGTACTGCAGCTCCCGAGAAAGGAAGCGAGCCCCACATGTCAATAAATCTAGATCTGTTTGAAGCTAACGTCACTAAATCTTCGTCTTGACTGTCTGCTGGTGGTATCAGGAGCTGTCCTGGAAGATGAATTTGAGGGGAGGATAAAAAAGGAACCACATTAAACTGCAGCTCTGATAAGTTTAGTTAAGAGGCAGGAGATGTGTCCTTGCCATGACATTCAGTAGCTGATATTTGTTTTCCTTTAAATAATATGCTGTACATCTGTGAGAAGGATGGTTTAGGCTGGTGACATTGCATCTCCACCAAGGTTACTGCCTTCTGGACAGCAGTCTCCTTTCTTTCTCTATCCCACACCCTGTCAATAAATATCCACTTGTCTGAGAAGTAAGATACTGATTTTAGAGTTGACACCAGCACATCTTCATTTCTAGAAGCAATGAGGTTCAACCCATGTGAGCATTCAGGGAAGGGTGGGGGAAGGGATACAGATAAGTTAAAAGGATAAAACTGTTACATGAACCCCAATGGCACCCAGTGGGTAGGTACCGCACTCTTGAGAATTTCTTCCTCTAAATCCTGTATTACACAAGGAGATACATAAAATCTGGGGCCTTAGGACTTTGGGTTCTATTTTCTCCTGCAGTTCTCCTCTCTGGTTAATTGTTTTATTCTCACTGTCATTGTAGATCTATGATTGATGACAGCAGTCAGCAAACCTCCTCCGTCGTAGGCCACACAGTCTCTGTTGTAACTGTCCAGCTCTGTCGTAGCAGCACAAAAGCTGCCACGGTCTTTCCGTAAACTATGGTCGTGTCTGTGTTGGAGACACTGAAATCGGAATTTCACGTAACTTCCCATGCCATGAAAAATGATTCACCTTTTGATTTTTTCCACCATTTAAAAATGTATAAACCATTCTTCGCTTGCAGGCTACACAGAAACAGATGGTGGGCTGGGCTTGACCTGTGGACTGCAATTAGCTCAGCTCTGACCTATGATTTTGCTCTGTTTTGTTACTTTCCTTGTGTGAGTATGAAAAGGTGGTGGCTCTGCCTTTCAGTAGGAGGGTGGTGCCAACCTAAAGGTTAAGTCCATACCATATTCAACTGATATATATATAGTGGATACAGCTAAGAACAAGTCACACCGTGTAACCTCAGTTTGGACATTTAACCTCTCTGACCCCCATTTCTTTCTTTTTGTTATTTTTTATGTGATGGGACTAATTATGTTTTCTTTGCCTATGTGACATTGACTTTTCTATAGACCGAAGAGTTACCAAAGACTTAAGGGAAATGAGTGTTCTTAAGAAACAATAAACCATTGTATCAGTGAAAGGCTGTGGAGTTATTTTCACTGTTTTACCAAGGTAGGCTCTTCTTAACTATGATTGTTGTTAATATTAAAGGATTGGCTCTCCTGTATTTCAGCTACAAAAACAGAACCAGAATTTGAATTGTAAAAAGAAGAAAACAAATTTTCTCATGTTCCCTCTTTCTTAGACTCTGATACCGGCTCACTATTCCTGAGCCTCTTCAACTCTCTGGCTGTACCCCCAGTGCATCCTGTTGTTCAGCCTAGATGCAAGGATCAAGTCAAGCTGGAACTGCCCCACTGCTCAGAAAGCCTGGCTCTCCTCTGTCTACCCAATCCTAGCTAACCTTCAAGACCCACCTGAAGTGCTGCCTCATCTACGAGGTCTTCCTCAGGGTCCTCAACACACAGCTTTGTCCTGTATAAATGACTTGACCCTATCCCAGGACCACACCTCTGGAAAGGTATCCTGTTCTCTGAAAGGTGTATAGGTTTTAAGGAAAAGGGTAAGAGCAAAGGATGGAAGTTGCAGGTCAGCTAAGCAGGAAGTTTCTGGACAGGGTGAGTCCCACTGAAATCATTTACTATTGCCAATGGGAGAAAGATTCAGATATGAAATAAGGGAGAGGTCTAGGGAAGTTACTCTGGTAAGTAACATCATAGAACTTTTCTCTTTTCAGCTATAATTTTCATCGATGTAAACTGTTATACTTTTAAAGCATTTTAGTGTTCCCTAGCTCTTTTGATTCTTGTTACAAACTTTTAAGGCTCATGGTACAAAATTCTAATTCCCATTTGATCCCAAGGAGACAGAGGCCCAAAGAGGTTAATTTACCTGTCCCGGCATCATGGTTAATAATGAAGTTGAGACTGGGACCTAGCTCTGATTACCATACTTCACCCTGCTCCCAACCCCAAGCTACTATAAGCCTGGGTCGTGGGCTCTTTCTATATGCGGTTTTTAATTATTGAATGTAAGAACACATTTATATATGGATATATTGAACTAGCTGTCTTTGACTATGTCCGCTTGTCTTATCTTTGCTTCCCAGAATGCATTTGTGAAGCAGGTTTTTGAGCAAGAGAGTCTGTTATCACATATTTTCAGCTTCTTCTATTCTGGTCATACCTCCATTATGTAAATACATATACACTGAATGTTTGCTTATTTATTCAGTCTGCAATAGTAAGCCCGGTGCATTACTGATTCCCAGGCTGAACTCCTTGGCATAAACACCTTCGGTAGCTCCTCATTACTCACCTAATGAAGTGTGAGCTTTTTGAGCTGGCACCTTAGGTCCTCTGTAAAGTGGTTCCAGCCCAACTTTCTGCCTAAGCTTCCATCTCAGAGGACGCTGCCTGCCTCTCCTCTACCCAGCTCACTCCTCCGTCTCGCTCCCTCCCCCTCATCGTCTAGTATTTCCATCTACCAGTTTCGTCTACTTTCTCATGTATCTTCAATTTTTCTTCTCCAAAGATAATTTTTTATTAACCTGTCATGATACACGTGTTTCCCCTACTCTTAAAACTGGTTTTTCTCATGGACACAGACAACAGTATAGTAGTCACCAGAGGGAAGGGAGTTGGGAGTTAAGAGTAAAGAGAGTCAAATATATAGAAACAAAAGATTTGACTTTGGGTGTTGGGCACACAATGCAAAGACATGACATATTATAGAATGGTACACTTGAAACCTATATAATTTTAATGCCATCCTACTAAATTTAATTGAAAACAAAGACAAATTCTTGATCCTAACTCTCCCTCACACAATTATCTTTTTGTCTCTTGCTTCTTTGTTTATTTGAAGTGTCTAATGCATTTCTGACATGGGCCTCCAGGTGATGACTGCACACTGAGGTCCTAAGGTAGAGCAAACTATCACCTGCAAGCCAAATCAGGTCCACCGTCTGTTTCTGTGGGGCCTCATGACTAAGTGTGTTTCTTGCAGTTTTCTAAAGGTTTAAAAAGTTCAAAAAAAGAATTCTGACACATAACAAACACATAAAACCTAAATTTCAATGTCCTTACATAAAATTTGATTGGCACACAGCCACACCCATTCACTTGGGTATTGTTTGTGGCTGCTTTGGAGCTACAACAGGAGAGTGGTGTAGTTACAAGACACCATCTGGCTCTTCATAGAAAAGTTTGCTGACCCCTGTCCTAAGGCATCAATTGCAACTTCTATACATTTAGAAAATTACTAGTAATGTACCAATTTGAGAGAATTGATAAAATAGCCACAGAAGTCACATTCAGGGATTTAGATGAGGAATTCCTGTTGAAAAAAAGACTGACTCTCTCTTCCTTATTCCTTAGAACTTTGTTAGGACAAACCTGGAAGTGGCTGCCTCTCCACTAAAATATGTCCTGTGAAGCTCTCCAGGGACTTTTCAGTCACCACATCTAGTGAGCTCTTCTAGGCCTTTATTATTTTATTCTTTCCTGCACCATTTCACTCTGTTGATGAGCCTCTCCTTCCTGAAATTGTCTTCTTACTGTGATTTCTCCTCTTCTGTCTTATTATCTGTCTTCCCTTCCCATTCATTAAATGACAATGTTTCTTTAGTTATTAACTTTTATTCTTTTTCTCTCTCTTTCTTATATAGTCTTCATAACAAAACTATGAATTCAGCTACTATCTTTATGTTGATGACTTTTAGTTCACTTTCTCTAAAACTCTAGTTTTATATTTCCATCTTTCTCCTGGGTATCATTTTCTCTTAGCTACTCTGCTCATGCTTACTTATCTTCTGCCCATGACACCATCTTGTCTTAGTCCTAAAGGTTTAGAACCTCAGTTATCTATAATATATTTCCTTTGCTCCAAACAGTTAAGTAGTTGTTTAAATCTTGACAATAATTTCAATATCCATTCCTTTCACACCTGTCCCACCATCTTTATTGAGCTCCCCATTATCTTTCTCTTTTCTGGATGAGAGAATGAGTGTTTTTCCTGGCTCTTTCCCTTCCACCCTACCCTGTCTGCAGGCTTCTGCCTGCCTCTAGAAGACAACTTTTGGGCCTTTGTCAACTTTCCTTAGTCCACCTTTGGTTTCAGTCACAGCTACACTGCACAGTACCATGGGAGCTCAGATTCCCGCTGACAGTGTCTCACCTCAGGTTACTCCATGAGTCTTTCTGCTTTGTGCCCCAGGACTTTCCCAGGAGCTGTATCAGTCTGTGTATATGCTAAACCCAGCCTCGAAGTTCAAGGAGCAACCTTCAACTAATGAGGGCTGAAGCTGATGGAAAGCTGCCCAGCTTCTAGTCTCTCTGGGAGACAATTCTGGGAGGACTTCTGTGTGCTTCTTAGGCAAACTGGAGAAGGAACCATGTCAGGTGCTACTTTCAAAGGAATTCGAACTAAGACACAGGCCAGTCTTCTAAAAGCTGCCTGGACATCTTCAGTGGCTTCCTAATCCTCTCCAATATAGGACTGGTTGTGTTCTGAGTCCTAGGCTGTCCAGGTTTGATACCAGCCTGTCTCCCCAATATTATCTTCCCTTCTTCGTCTTTATTCTTTGTTCTAGTCCAACTCAGTTCCTTAAGGCAGAGACTTTGCTTTGTTCATCTTTGCTTTCATTATTTCGCTCAATATCCAACATATCAGGAAATTATGTTTTAGTGAGTGAATGGATGTGCTTATTTTTACATGTCCTTCCTTTAAGGCTTCTCTCCTCATTGTTGCTGAGTAGTCACCTGTCCCTCCACTGAATTTTCAAAGCACTGTATACCACTGTCTGGTAATTTGTGATGTCTACTTTTTATTTATCTATTTATTTTGTAGTCTTAACTGTTAAATGCAAATTCCTTGAGGGAAGTAATCTTGCTTATTTTTCATTCCCCCATAAATCTTTTGGGAATGTGTATAATCAACAAATATTGCTTGAATGACTGAAAAATGTTCTCACTACTTTCCCAGGCATCCAGCTCCTCCTGGTTTGTTGTGTTCTCTATCTCCAAACAAAACCCGTGTTTCCCTGTTTTTATGAACTGAGGTTATTTTGTCTTCTATTTCTTCTTATACATCCTTCTTACAGGATGGATAGATCTTCCCCCAATGGAAATTCTGTCCATCATTCAAAACTCAGTTTAAATATTGTGTTTCTCATAACGTCTTTCCCAGCCCACTCCTTTACCCTGTCCCTGTACTTGCTGTATGTTATTCTGTGTATTATTATTGTTTAAGCAGAACAATTTTATTGGGCTTTTCTTTCTTCTGAGAGATAATAAGCGTCTTTGGATAAGGCTGGTTTCTTGCTCATTGTATCTAGTAGCTGGCTCAGCGTCCTGTAATCAATAAATATCTGTTGGAATGAATTAAATTGAATAGGTTAAATCATACCATAATGCCTTTTCACTCACAACATCTTAACTGGTGCCCCCTGACCTAGCTCTGTGTGAATTTCCTTGAGTTTCATTTTGGTAATGGAAGAAATATCAAGCAAAAGGAAAGATATATATCCAGAGCTAGTCAGCATGATCTACTGTGTTTGAACACGAATATTGGAACATAACTTATAAGAATGCCATTTCAATTATTTGTAAAATATTTAAATAGTATGATCTAATTTACATTCTATCATTTCCAATAGCTATAAAATTTACTTTACACCAAAGTTAGTTCAATCACTTTAATTCAGTCTGGAAAAACAGTATAAATGAAAGCTTAATTTGTGTTTAATCTCCCCCTTTGTTTCTACATTATTGCCTTCGAATCATTCCTTTTAGTGATTGAGATTTAAACCAGAGAGAGGAAAAAGGCTTGATGAAATATTTGAGAAGAATATAACCCATAATGAAAAGTTTGGCACAAATGTTTTAAAATTTCAACTGGCTTTGTTCTTTAGAGTTTCAATTCACAATAATATCTTTGTTATAAATGAATGATATGAGATATGTGGTTTACTTTGTCAGAATTATAGGACTGTGACTCTCAAGCATTTAAAACCAGGTGATTCGTTTTGGAGCAGGTTATATTTATGCCCTGTATATGAAGATTGGCAGGGAATACAAATGTGTATAATTATTATTTAGTGTGTTGATCATGCTCATATGTTTCTAAATGGGTTTGTGATCATTTTGGTGAGTTTTTCTCTCTAAGCTCTGGCAGTCTTCTAGCTGACATCAGCAGGGAGTAGTGGCAAGGAGAGGTGGCAGAATAGTGACTAATGACTTTGCTGTCCCCATATAGAATCAGATCTGATGTGAGGATTGCAGGGCATAGGGAGAGGGAGGTACTGGGATTGGGTAGAATGACCAAGTGGTGTACCAGTGCTTAGAACAAAACAACCTTTTCTTGTTTCTTTATGTACCAGTTGGTGGACTTATAGAAATGTTAAAGAGGCTCATATCTGTCATCACCTGGGCCCTCTCCCTTACTTGCTCACTCATCCTATTCCTCCTACCCATAATAAGCCTCCTTGAGAGTGAGAGGTGCTTCATTGAAGAGAACATATACCCTAGGATAATGAATAAGTAAATGACTCTGATCAATAAGAAAGAATCAAGTAAAAGAGAGAGGAAAACAAAGGTCCGAGCTCATTCTTAGAGCCAAGTAGAGTTAGAGGATGCAAGCACATGTAAGACTCACAAGGTTTCAGAAGGATGAATGTGATCTCATAAGCTTGGATTCTGAAAGATGAAAAAGCTAAAGAGGTTTTTTAGTTTTTGATACCATCACAAACATTCTCAGAAAGGGGCAAAGGAAAAGGTATCTGGACACCTGTATAACTTCAAGGGACAAGATTTTGAAATGGGCAGAATGGTAATGGGAATAATGAGTTACATTGGCAAAGCACATTCCTCTCTGTTATGTCAGATAATACCACAGCAAGTCTGTGATTTTGATGCAACACGGAATAATGATCTTACTTTACAGATGAGGAAAATGAGGCCCAAGGGTTTTAGTGACTTGCCTAAGGTTATACTACTAGTCAAAGGCAGAGTTACATTATAGAGACGTAAATTTTTTGTCTCTATAATTCAGTGCTCTTTTTCTTCAGTGCTATAGTATAAAATGTTGACCAAACTTTGAACAGTACTCTCAGGTTACCAAAGCTACCTAGTGACCTAAAGTTTGTAAAGTATATCTATCAAATATATAAAAATATGTTGCAATGGCAAAGGGTAAATGGCAGAAGGTTGGGTTCCTTGCTCTATTCCTCAGGGTGAATGTAAAGAGGTATAACTGCTCCACTTGCCTTTTGGCTTTCCTCTTTTCTACCAAGTCAGATTCATGGGCACCAGGCTATCCATGTGCCACACCTATGGTACAGATGCAGATAGGCAGGGAATGTGAGTAATCATTCAGTACCAGGTATACCTCCACCTACAAGCTTTTGCATGCCTGTATCAGTTGCTCATCTATCTGCCAACCCCAGTCATGTTGGACAATGGTGATCTGTGTGTTGTAGCTGCCAGAAGTCACTTTACAGCCTATGTTTTTTAGGGATGGAAAGTCACTTTACAGCCCATGTTTTTTAGGGATGGAAGTATGGTGGTTACTCTTGGCAGTTCTTTAAGTGGAAAGTAGTGAAGAGGACTGTTTCTGCATCTCCAAACTACTTCATACTAACTCTGGTGAGATTTTTCAAGGTGTAGACTATGCATAAAACAGTCTTTCCTTCTTGGAGCTCTTGTCTTAGCAAAGATGACAGTGAACAGTTCAGGGGATGAATCAGTGATAAAGGAATTTGGAGAAGGATGAGAGACTCCTTCTTATGGAGAAAGGACACAGGTCATTTGTTCTGAGGGAAGAGGAAGGCTGATTAGGAGCAGCAGTTGGAGCTTGGTGGTGATGCCTGATGCCTGGAGAGAAGTGAGTACAGTGGGTCTGGAGTCTGCCTGGTGAGGGACTTTTGAGACAAGCTAAGGACATGGAATTCATTTCCATAAAACATTCCTGGGGGCAATGAAGGTTGCTTTTTGTTTGTTTTTCATTTTTAAATAGGAAGTAAAATTTTAGATTTATATTTTAGAAATATTATCCCAGGGAGTGATTAGAAGGAATGGACCAGAATAGAGAGAAGGCTAGAAATGGGACCAGCAATTCGGAAGCCAGTATAGGAATCCAGGAGAGAGGGAGAGGGAGAAAGAAAAGGAGAGAGGGGAAGAGTTGGAGGAGGGAGGATGAGAGGGAGACAAAGCAAAAGAGAAAAAATGTAAGCTTCATACCAAAGAAAAAAGAACTTGAAAAGAGGGGTCCTTGTAGGAACTATGGTGAGGTAGATTCAAGTATAAACACTAAATAAAAGAATAAATCACAGAAAAAAAACAATTAAACACATGCACACACAAAATCTCAGAGACTATTTACCTTGTAGATGCCTTGCAGATTCCCAGGTCCTACCCTCCTCCCCAATTTATTTGCAGGGGCCTAATGTGTTGGCCTAAGGACCTGCATCTTGATACTCATGTAGGGGTTCAGATGCAGGCTGCTAGAGCACTTGAAGTTTCTTTTTGGTTTTGACCTCTGGCAAAAATTAACTCACCCCTCACATCCTTTTCTACATCATTTTCCTAGGGCTGCATGACACAACTGCCATGCTTTTGGGCTTTCTACACTCTTTACACTTTGTAAAGTATTTGCTAAGTATCAGTGTTTTAATTCATACATCTCTGGTCTTCATACTTCCAAATGTATCAGGATCAGTTATGCCCCACCACCAGTGGTGTTTCCCATTTAAGAAGTCTGGTATGGAGCTCAAAATTCAGCATTTCAAAGTTCTCAGGTGACTTTGACTCTGCAGACTACTGCTTTAGAACCACTGCTCTACAACAAGCATAGGTGGGGCAGGGATTGCCACCTGTCCTATGTGAGCAAACCTGAGGCTTGGCCAGGGTGGTAGAATATGACCAAGAACCTGTGTTTGTCTGGCTCTCCAGTTTATGTTCTTGATCAGTCTCAACCTTCCATTCTGGAAGGTGAGGACTGGTAAAGCTCATTGCCTGCTGGGCTTAGGGTCCCCTTTCCTCACTGAGGGAAAGTGACTTTCTTGTTACTACTTTCCTGAGTCTCTTCCTGTGACATGGAGTCCTGGCCAGAGGAGGCATCTGCCTTCTTGGTGGGATTTAGTCATCTTCCAAAGCATCTCCCTGACCCTGGGTGACATAGCCATTCAAATTCCCACCTGAAGAGTTACTGTCTTAAGGTAAATGGCACCACGTTATCTCATAGTCAGGACTTGAGCTCCTGGAGGGCATGGCCTACATTTTCTTTGCATTTCCTGGTCCCACACCTAATACAGTGCTGGGCTTGTACTAAATGGGCAGTAGGTTAAGTGGATAAATGGGTGAATGAAATATGTTAGTTCACTGGAGAGTGTAAATAATTAGACTTATCTAATAGGCAGACTAACTTCGAGGGAAATAGGATCGGTAAGTTTTGAAGACTTGGAGGTAGTATAAGGAAATGACACCTTACTTGATAAAAGCAAAGCCCAGAACCTTCCTGGATTAGTTAGGAATCTCTTGGAGGGCAGGGACTGATGATCTAACTGCCCTGATCTTCCCTTGTATAAGGCAGCCACACTGGTCCCCAGGGTAAGCTGTTTTTCACCCTGTCCTGGAACAAATGAGACAGACTGGACCAGTTCTCAGGGAGAAAACAGAGATACTGATGAAGTACCAGGAGTGGAATCAGTCTGGCTTACAGAGCTCAGGGTTCTGAGTTGCCTTGACTAGATGCCTCCCAGGCTCTGGGCACTATCAAGTTTATTCCAGTCCACCTTGGGCCTCATTTGGTGCCTTTGGCTTCCATGTGGTAGACACCTTCCTGAAGTCACAGCATGAGGAACACCCTCCTAAACATAGCCCCTTCCAAACCTAGGCCAACAGAGGTATTTCTCTCACACTTACCTAGGTCTGCTCTTTTGGACACTTCTTCCTTGTCTGGAAACACACCTGCCATTTCCCAGGTGACTACTAACAGGGGTAACCTTACTATTCAGGAGAGCTCTCCATTGCCTGCCTACAGAGGTGTAATCTTATAGGGAACATTACAATATCCCAGTGCGATGGCAGTGGCAGACTTATGACTTTAGTCATCTAAGGTGGCAGATGGTGTGAGTTGGTTGGCATTTTCTCACAAGGGTCAGCAGGTGCAGTGTGTAGATACAACAGGGGTGAGGTACCAGGAAAAGGGACAGAACTCCTGAATACACACTTGGTTTCTGCAAAATTTTGCTTCTGCTAACCCTGCTTGTAGGTTCCTAACCCTTGGGAACTCTCTTCCTCCCTCTGGGTTCCTGCCACACTAATTATCAGCCACTGCGTGCCCTGAGACCTGACTGCATTCATGATGGTCATTACTGCCTCAGAGTCTAAATAACATGGTTGTGCTGATGGAAAGTGCTGGCAAGGTCCCTATAGATGCCACTGCTTGTTGCCCCATTGATGAACACAGGCTGTGTCCAGCAGAATATAAAGTCTGGGGGAAGAGACTTGGAGAAGGAAGAGGAGATTTGGGGCTCCTGCTCTGGTCGGCGTTAGTCATTTCCACACCAGGACATGAGGTTCGGGGGCCTTGAGGTTGGTATGAGGATTGTTGAAACTGGAGCTTTTTAGGGAAAGGTTTTATTTCTCTTTTTCCTCTTTGGTGATTCTCAACTCTGAATGTACCTTTGTGTAGGCATAAGCCATGTCGATTTACTTTTTCCATTTCTTCGAATGATGCAAAATGTCTGGGCTGTGAAGAATATGGGGTTGTAGTTTCCATATTTCCTTTATGGAGTATCAGAAAGTAATGAACAAACAACTCATCTGCTGCCCATCCTTCTAATTTCATGTTTGGATTAGTTGCTTCTACATATGTGATTCTTAAGAGAAACATGAAATTTCTGTGAACCTAGAAATATTCCTTTAGAGTTATGCAGTTAGTATAACAATTAAGCCAATTAAATAGAAAAATCATTTGTTTGTCATCCTGATTCCTGTCTGCATGTCATTAGTGTCCAATGAATAGTATGCATTTCTTGTAGTCATTGTTGAAACCCAATGCATGGAAACAGTGTTTATATCAGCAGCTGGTACAAATCTGGGGCTATGGATTAATGTCAGCCTCTGAATGTAGAGTGCTTTAGTTAATTCTACCCAAGGACAGATGATATCATCTAGGAAGAAGGAATATATTAGAAACTGTCAGCCAGAAGGTAGTAAAAGGAGGTGATATGTTATAAGGAGTACTAAAAGGTCATTCAAAGAAGAGATATTGCTAATAACTCAATTAAAATTTTTGCACTGACATTTTACAAATTTCTGTGTAAGCCCTAAAACATTTTCAAATCTAGCTAAATTCATAGCCTAGATTAGAAAAACAGGGGTCAAACAGGATTCACACAATTCCTTTGTGAGATGAACAAATTGGGATAATCTCCTTTTCCAGGAAGTTCTGACCAAGTAATTCAGTGAAGCTCCTTTGATACCTAGATGACACAAAGGAATTTTGCAAGTGCCTCTTTTTATTGGGGATTTTTTTTCCCCTTTCCTCTGCTAGGCTTTGGGGCAGGGCAACCAACTCACTTCGGCCTTTGACTTTCGGAAAACCAATATTTACCAGCCTGGTGCTTCACTGTAGTTATTTTTCTGTATTTTGGTGCCTAGAAAACAAAATAATCCATGTTCTTGGAGTTGAGAGGTTCTTGTAGCAGGTGATGAGATGTGTCTGCCATGGCTGAACAGTCAGGCTGCCAGAACAGAAAACAGGAGAATGGCAGGGTTTATGAAAGGCCAGCTGACCTATCTGCCTGCTGTCCTGTCTGGAAGGGACTTTCCTTTCTTGAAGATGTTCTTACCTGTAGTCCACCTGGCCATCAGGCTTCTCTTGGTAGCTCTTTCTAAATGTTGAATCACTGTTAGGGTCACTCAGTTGTTCTTCCCATGTAATGTAGGTGAACATACTTATTTTCTTGGTAATTTTTCCACATTCATGGAGAAGTAATCAAGATGTAGAAATGTACGAAAGTTGTTTTAGCTGCCTACTATATACTTGGTGCTAAGGATTTTGTGATGGGGAAAAACAAACATGGCTGCTGTCCCCATGGAGATTACAGTGTAGTGGAAATGAGAGTCATTAATGAATCACACATACTGTCACTGACTCAGACAGATGTCACTTCACACCAGGAGCTGGGTCTGAGGAGAGAAAAAGTGTGGTGTTATGATGAGACTAAATTTATGACTTAGGGAGCTTTGGGAAAGTTTCCCTGGTGAAGTGAGGTCTCTCCTGGGAGCCGAACAAGGTAGAGTTAATTGGGAAAGAGGGGAAGAAGGAAGAACATTGCAGGCACAGGGAAGAGCAAGTGCAAAGATTCTTGACTAGACAAAGCTTGGTGATCACACGGTACTGAGAAGAGGCCTGTGGGGCTCTTGGAGAGAGAATAACAGGTACAGAGCTGAGCCTGGAGAGGTGGGAAGGATCCATCCCTGGAAGGCCTTGTAGGCTATGGTAAGGTGTTTAACTTTTTTAAATGTTCAATAATTATAAACACTACATTCAAGCAATGCCGAACCCAAACTTCCTCTTATCCCGGTTATATAATTCCAGGTCATTTTTTCTTCAAAGTGCATTGAAACTTGCAGGTGAATTTTTAACACTACTTGGAGTTGAGATTTCTTCTACAAAGGTGATTGGCATATAATTGAGAACAGCAGGTATAGAGTGCCTTAAAAATTGGCCATGGGCATGTCAAGATGGGGAGTCAGAAACAGTTGCCTGCTTGTCATGTGCACAGAGAGAGGTATGACTTTACTATGTATCATGTACACTGGAGGTACTTCATAAATGCTTCCAGATGAATCAGAGGTGACACCCAGGTCTCAGAAATGCAAAACAAAGTTTTATCTTTTCCAGCCATCTGAACATTGTTCATAAAGAGGGCCTGGGGAGGAGAGACGGGCATGGCTGCATCTGCTTCACTGTCCTGGACGAGTATGTGGGACACCTGATGCCAATTCCACGATGGCACATTTGTCTTATTAAGTGTAAGCCAACTTCTCTTTCTCTGCTGAGGCCCTCCTGGTGCTGGCTGTGCAAGACAGGGACATGCCATGAAAGCCCAGTTAATATGGTCTGTAAAGGGAGGTGCTGGCTGCTGGGGACCTCTCAAATGAAGACAAATGCATTGTTAAGTTTTTATGGACCAAGGCTGAGCTTTCATTAAGCATAATTTACATAACATAACTAATGCTCAAGGCCAAACAGTCCTTGTGGCCCAATGACAGCCCCTGACAACCTATGGACAGCAAGGACTTGTGCAGAATTCTTCAGGTCAGGAAGCCTCCTCCTTCCCCTTGCTGGCTCAGCATGCTGCTTGCCCGGAGCTCTCTCTTTGACCTCTCAAGCTACATGACATCAAAGCTACACATTCTCCTTCATAGCACACGTCCAGGCAATGTCCAGGCAGAGCTCAGCTGCCATATTCCTTTCTCTCTCTCCCTTAGAGGTTGGCCTCCTGGCATTAATCCTCTCTAAGTCCTAGCTGGGAACATTCTGAGGTTCATCTTGGTCTTGAGAGAGGTTCCTCCTTCCCACTTGCGTTGAGCCAAATCTGCCCTGGGTTAAGAAGTTGCAGTGTGATGAGTAGGCTATAATTAGAGCTGCCCATGTCCGACAGCAGCACGCCTCAGAGGTGAGGCTGCCTGATGGTGTCTCTGGTGTGCTCAGGTAGTGGCCTTTGTCTGCATCCATCTTCATTGCATGTTAGTACTGGCACAGACACTTTGAGGTCGGCTTCTCTACCTTGCATGGCAAAGCAATTATCATTTCCCCTCACTGGAGGGGTGAATATGTTTAGTATCACTTGATGGATTTTTGCTGGTAATCAGAACTTTCTGCTCATTGGTCTTCAGAACATACTTTTGTGTTGACATTTACAAGATATGTGTCAGGCTGAGCTGGGGTACAGAGTGAGAGAGGGAGAGGGGAAAGGGGAGAGGGGACCATTATATTCAGTTTAATGATGACAATTTTCTTACATTTACAACCTCTGGAAGTAAGAGACAACAGATATGTGTCTTTTGCTTGCTTGCACACTGAAGGAGATGACAGGAGGAGATTCTGTTAGTGGCAATCGTGATATATTACCTTAATGATTTTATTGCTTGCCAAGTAA
Source organism: Tonatia bakeri (assembly GCA_004024845.1). Lineage (NCBI taxonomy): Eukaryota > Metazoa > Chordata > Mammalia > Chiroptera > Phyllostomidae > Tonatia > Tonatia bakeri. Next base: position 63,916 of record PVIA01001831.1, read on the forward strand.
AAGAAAAATTCTCACTGTGGTGAAGAACCCTGTCCTCATCAAGGTATTCATTGTGAGGCATTTATTTTCAAATTGGAGGCATAGGGAGGAATTCTGACCTTCCTTCCGTAAGCTGCTTTCAGATTTTTATTTTTTTCTTGGCTGACTTGAAAGTCCATTTCTTCTCAGTTTATGGGACATGCATAAACATTTGTGTATTTAATACTGAAGCTCACTAATGGATTTAAAGAGCTCCTAGATTTGGGCAGGTGAGTGTAGAATTAATGGAAAATTTCATAGTGGAGTTCAGTGGAAGCCCTCCTCCATTATTATACTAGTGATTAGAAGGGCAGATGACTGTGTGTGTTGGGGTGTGTGTGTGGGGGGGGGGTATTATTGTGTGAATGTGGATAATTTGAACAAATCCCCAGTACTATACATGTGAGGTTTAGGCTTGAGGAAGGATCCTGTGATTTAAGTAGGATACAATATGTAAATATAAACATAAAAACAATAGCAAAACATACTTATGAATGAAGTTCTGTAACAATACTTGCTGAGTGGAAGAGTGTTGACTACTATTCATTATAATTTAGTCCTAAAATGAGAATAAAATTTCAAATAAAAGTATGTATTAATAGAAAATAATGGTGCATTAGAATATATTGATTCAAATACCTTTTCAGAAGTGTAGATATCAGAGAAGATGAAATCTTCATAATTGTGAATTAAAGTAAGGGGTAGTGCTGGAGGCCTGGATAGGAGAATTCATTTCTCCCAAAATAGTGTCCTCAACCTACCAGATTTTAGTGTGCTCTAACTCGCCTGTTGGCAAACTGTTACCCATAGGCCAAATCCTGCAGCTGCCTGTTTGTGTAAATAAAAGGTAATGGAAACACAGCCATGTCCATTTATTTACTACCATCTTGGTTACTTTCATGCTATGACTTCAGCTTTGAGTTTTCTTGACATGTGATTTACGGTCTGCAAAGTCTGAAATATTTACTATCTTATCCTTCACAGAAGTTTGCAAGCCTCTTGTCTAGATGCATATGTGTTTTAAAACACTGATTGTACATCGTCAGGTGCGGGTCTTCAGCTGGAATCCTACCTGGGTTATGATAAGGAAGAAAGGAAATGAATTTTAATCATCTTGTTCAGAGGCCTGTTTTAAAATCCAGTTACCAGCTGCACATTTTGAGTCTTCTTATGACCTCTGGTGATCCTGGGAGAATGAAATTAACCACTCTGGAACAAACATTCAATCTTTTAATTTTTTTTTTTTTTTTACTTTCTTGGGAGAGTAATAAATATAGTCAATGACTCTGGATTCTATTACTATGTAAGAGCTCTTTAAAAACATCTAACCATCTGCTTAATGGCCGGTAATATGTTTCTAATGGTCACTCTCGATAAGACACTTTTAGTTCACTACTGCATAATAGTCATACAACAGCCAAAAGGCTCCTGATGTAATAGGAGCAAAAGCCAGTCCCCCACTCTGTAGTGGCAGAGGCCTGGAGAAAATAGACTTTCCAAGAGTTACATCTGAAACACTCCTTGGTTTGATAAAGCTCTGGGCATACAATGAGTGCTTGGTCTACAAGTAGCTTAGACTAATACAAACTTAGACCTTAGATTTTTTTGCCATTCACATGTTCAGATACCGTTGCATTTGGAGGTTAGCTCAATTAATATCTGTTCTTTCATTTCAGATGACATACACTGAACTGCTGTTGTCCTTAAGAATCCTGCATCCCTGATCTGGGCCCAGCAACTGGTGATGAGTTGGCAAAGTATGAGTTTCCTAGCTTAGAACAGAGTAAACTGCAGACAAAACAAGTCATTAGCTGAGTCAATACTGCATCTCTGTTTGGCTTCTGTAAGAATAAAGAGATTAGCACAAGTGTTTACTGTTCATAATTATTAGTAGGAGGCAAATAGTAGGCTCAGGCTGACTGGAGATTGTTTCATTAAATCCAATTAACACCCACTTGTTTATTCTTAATTACTTCTGCTTGATGACATAGGACTATAGATGTCATACTTCAAATGTACAAATAACAGCTGGGTCATCAATATACATATATTTGTAATATCATATCTTGTTAATTTGGGAGGTGACTATTTAATATGGTCTCAGTAGGAGGAGGAAAATGAAATATTTGCTTGTCAAGATTTTGGTAAATGCTAATGGGAACTATGACAAGATTCAGAAAATAGATATTAGGATAAAATGGGCTTTTTTCTGTAGAAATCTGGTTGGGAAATGTCTTCTTTGAAGGTGCCTCACTATCCATTTGGTTGAATATTTCTTTTCATCTGTTCACTTGTACTGTGGCACAGAAAGTTAGGCTGTAGCATAAAGATCAATTATAAGTAATAGTATCTGAATGTATAGTTTCTAAAAAAGAGTGAGCCATATATACATTATATATACATATATATGCACCATACACACACACACACACACACATCCATTATATAAATGTATGTATCAAATGGAATGAAATGGAAATCCCCAGCGAAGGGGATTTGTGGAGGTTTGAGAGGCTGAGACAGAATCAACCTCTATCGGAGACACTTAATGACCAGCCTGGTAAAGAATATAAAATATTAGCAAGTGATATAATGTCAGAGGTACATACAAGGGATAAATACAATGAGCCAGATTCTTTTAGGTTGAAAGCTGAAGTTAAGACCACTATTAAGAACACTAGAAGTCATCTTTCCTTTCTTAAGCTTTTAGGGAAAATATGAATAGCGTGTTCCCTTTCAGTTGCTTTCTCACATTGGGAGGAGTTGCCATCAAGGCTTGCATAGGAGAAATTCTTTGCATTTCTGAGTAGAGGTTACTAGCATCTTGAGTTGCTCCTCCTTGTTCACTTGTGATATCAGTGATCTTTCACCAGGAAAGTTTGGATTGTAATATTTTTTTGTGGATCAACTTCAGGTACTAAATCATACTTAGGTTAAAGAGGAAAGGTACCTGACAGCAAGGAAGAAATGGTGATATTTGGTGGTTATGCTGGGACATTTATAGAACTGGCAAGTTGCTTGAAAATCATAGCTGGACTTGCAGTGATGGCATATGGGTACTAAGCACATGCACTGTCAGTTTTCAAAGTCAGTCAGCAGTTAGTTACTGAGCACTTGTTTGTGCTCAGCATCAAACCAGGCACAGGAGGGGGTATGGAATGGGCCAAGCCCTCCCCAGATGGGGAGATAGAACTCTTCTACTACATGGTCATGTCTAATTAATGGTTAAGTTGCATGGTTCAAAAAACAACTATGGGGCATTTACACAGTGGAATTCTACTCAGCCATAAAAAAGAAAATTTTCCCTTTTGCAACAGTATGGATGGACCTGGAGAACATTATGTGAAGTGAAATAAGCCAGACAGAGAAAGACAAATACCAGATGATTTTACTCATATGTAGAATCTAATGAACAAACTGAACTAGTAAGCAAAACAGAGACAGACTCATAGATTGAGAGCAGATGACAGCTAGTGGGTGGGGGAACCTAGGGGGTAGAGGGATTAAGCAAAAAGGAAAAAGGACTCATGGACTTGGACAACAGTGTGAGATTGCTGGGGGGAGGGGAGTATTATGGGACTAAATGGTAATGAGAAAAATATAAAGGTTAAATAAAAATGAAACAAAACAAAATAGGGGTTGTAGACATTCGTCAAAGAGAACTGGGCTGGGCCGGTCAGCCCAGGCCAAGACTTTAAGACTGGGACCTGAAGGGTAAGTAGACATTAGTTACATGGAAGGTGTCCCAGCTTTGGTGGTTCAAATGCTGGTGGGAGAAGAACCTGTTTAATGTAAACAGAAACATGGCCCCCTTGTCCTTTGATGCAACCCAGTCCAGGTCCATGCTGGGGCTCAAGACCAGCAACCTTAGTACATCTCATGCTGATCAAACCCAGGGCTGAATCTTGAGATGGAAGGTCATCTTAAAAGGAGAGGGCCCTCAGGAGATAGAGCTAATGAGTATTGCTTGGGATCTATTTCCATTAGGAGGGAAGAGACATTAGGCAATCTATTAAAGTCAAAAATTTATAAGTATATTTAAAGATTTAAGGCTAAAATGAAATATCTTAGACAGTCATTTGAAGTCTCTCTATATATGTGGTGGTTGATATTTAAAAGGCACACCAAACATTAAAAAATGACCTCAGAATAGTATACCCACCCCTGAATAATAAAGGGGTAATAACAGGGAATGAAGTAGTGTCAGGTTGTAATTGATTCCAACGTGACAGATGATGGTCAGGGCATCTTTGCTGGTGATATGAGAATCCAATGCCAGTGTCCTCTGAATGGACAGGATGGATTTCTTGGCAGGTGCGTGAGACTCACGCAGAAGTTTAAACCTTGGCAGTTTTGTTTTCTTTGTGTGTGCATGTTGGTAATGATGATGAGGGTATTCTGTACCATGCCTCACAGAATGGTACAAGATTGATTTGGTGCACACAGGTAGAAGGTGGGGAGTGCCAGCTGGTTGTGGTATAGAGCTTGTGTAGTATGGTATAGAACTCGACACAACTAAATCTTGTCTAGTATTGAAGTTGGCTCCACTGAAGTCAGGATGCTTTTGAAAAGTTTCTAGCTTTCCCTGCATGGAGAAACAAAAACGGATTCAGTTAAGTTATGGCTGATGTGTGTTTGTTAGGTCCTTGCTACTTAAAGCATGGCCCATAGATATCAACACCTCATGGGAGCTGGCTAGAAATGCAGATTCTTGGGCCCCATCCTGGATCTGCTGAATCAGAATTGGCATTTTAGCAAGATCCCTAGGTTATTCATAGGCCCACTAAAGCTAGGAAGCACTGCTTCATACTTCAGTACTCATTTCTGGAACCATGCTTGGCCCCAGTTCTGTCTCTGAGTAGATAACCAGGGGACTATGAGTCAGTCTCTTTCTCAGAGTCTCAGTTTCTTTTTTCTAACAGGGGTATTTATATTTGCTCCACCCATCATCTAAGACCTTTAGGATGATTAAAGCAGATAATGCAACTGAAAGCAGTTTGCAATGGTAAAGTCCTTCACTGTGTTTGGCAACAATAGCTGCCCTTTATAATCACCTGGGGAGCTTTGCTCAGGCTTCACCACTCTCCTGCTTCAGTGGGTCTGGGGTGGAACCAGCCATTTGGTACTTCTTAAAAACTCCTCTGTTGAATCAAGTGGGCAGCAGCCAGGGTCCAGCTGTTGTTATTCTGATCTTTAACTACTATCCTCTCAGCTTCTGTATTAGAACTTAGAGAAGGGTTGATGTGGGTGGCAATGGACGTGGTGTGAGAGGTCCTGCCAATAGCTCCTCAGTGGATGTGGACCAGCATATCCTATTTCTCCTGGAATGACTCTGCTGGGAGCAGTTTACTTGCATGTTTTACTTGTCGTTCCCAAGTCCTGTGCATGTCTGTTCATGTCTTTGTGCAGATTGAGTACAGTGAACACTTACAGGGCAAGGCCTGCCCTTCGCTTCCCAGCTGCATAGCCAGCATCTCATCCAAACAGGGAGAATGTGTATAAAGGCAAGGACATGGGGCCTAGGTTAACACCTTTTTATTGGTCTTACCTGTCGGAACTACCTGGATCACAGAGTTGCAGCAAGAAGCATTTAAATATGAGATAATTACATGTGAAAAATGCTTTACAAACTGCAATGTGGCTCAAATGTACAAGGATGCTTGGTTAATTTTGAGTGGCAGAATCATATAATGAAAGAATACTGATTTTTATATCAGTAGTCAACTCCAAATGGAAGCCCAACCTCTTAACATGAAAGCAATTAACATTTGGTGAGTGCTATGTACCTTTTCATTTGTACATTCAACAAATATTTCCTGAGGATCTATTACAGCAGTGTCAAACTCACTTTTACCAGGGGCCACATCAGCCTCACAGTTGCCTTCAAAGGGCCAAAATAATTTTAGGACTATATAAATGTAACTTCTCCTTAACTGTTAATGAGTTGAAATTACGTTTGGTCCTTTGAAAGGCAACCGTGAGGCTGACGTGGCCCCTGGTGAAAATGAGTTTGACAGCCCTTGTCTACTATGTTGTATGTGTTGGGGAAGAGCAGTGACTAAAACAGAAACAAAAATCAAATGTCCCCTCGTGCAGCTTACGTTCTCCTGTGTGGTGTGTTGGGGTAGGCAGAGCAAACATGCATGGCTGTGTCAGAAGTAGTGGATGGCATGAGGACAAGTAGGGTGTGGCGAGGGGAATACGAGTGAGGAGGTGGTGGATGCTGTTCCTAAAGGGACATAGAGGAAAGCCTCTCTGATGAATGGTGTTTCAGCAGAGACCCGAAAGAGTTGATGAGATGAATGGGGTGGGTATCTATGGAGGTAACAGCACATACAAAATGTTGAGGCAGTAGCTTGTTTGGTGCCTGGGATACAGCAAGGAGGACAGTGTGGAGAGGTGGGTAAGAGAGGAATGCCATGCATGACTCATGAGGTTGGGAGGTGTTTCAGAGGCTGGGTTGTGTAGGGACTTTTAGGCTCTGGTTAGGATTCAGGGAAGTCTTTGGAAGGCTTTGAACATAATTTGACTCGACCTTAAACTCAGATTAATGACTATGGTGGTGGTTTGGGGATAACCAGCCCCAAAGCTAGAGTCAAACCAGGGTGACCAGTAAGGAGGCAGTCACAATAGTTCAGGTGTGGATGAGAGTGGTTGCCATGTGAGTGGTGAGACATGGTCACGTTCTAGATGTTTGGAAGGAAGAATTTAAAGGATTTGCTGACTAGAAATGCTACATTAGAGATAGAAGAACAATAGGAAGAAGGGACATGCCATTTATTGGCATGGACGAGCAGATTTGGGGCTAATCACAAGTTGGTTTCTGGGCTTGTTAAATTTGAGATCCCTATTAGCCATTCTAGTGCAGATGTTAAGAAGGTAACTGAATTAGGAGAGCTTCCATGGGGAAGTGTAGGCCTGAGGATAGAAATTTGGGAGTTTCTATTAATATGACAGTGATATTTAGAGTCATGAGGTGGATGAGATCATTTTCATTGTGCACCAGTTACAGGGAAGGAATTAGTGCAATGGTGATGATCAATGGGCTTTGGTGACTGGGATGGTATTACTGGAACGTAATGAGCTTTAATGTTCTCTCCACATAGTGTACTTGCTCATTAAATTCTGTCTACTCCAATTTTGAATGCATTTTAATGTTCATCAGTTGCAACAAAGGGAAGAAAATACGTTATCAATCGAATGCTTCAGCTTCAGTCCGTCTGCACCAACTCCAGTGCACACCCGGGAACTCTTACTCCACACTAGCATGGGTGAGCTTGTCACCTTGAGCTGGCACAGCCCAGAGAGCTGTGGGTTGCGGGGGGCTGGTAATCTGGGCCTTTTTTTCAGGACTGCAGTGCAAAGCAGGATGGATGAGCTATTCCAACTCATTACTTACAGGTGTTCTTTAAGGGAGTGCTTAGGAAGTTTTACTCAATTTAACTTAAGACATAAGTAATACCATTCCCAATTCAGGGCAATGGCTTAGAACCTGACTCAATGTCCTTTTTACTAAGTAATTATCCAGATTTCCTTACTAAATGTTATTTTATGTATTATGTTTAATAGCCTCTTTCTTTCAGCTATGGTAGGATGGTAATAGCAGCTGATAATGGATCACATACTTATCTTAAAGTTCTGCCTCTGGCACCTGTGGCCAGCATGATAGAAGCTTCTGGTCAGGACTCTGACCAATGACTTAGCCCTACTCACTGGTCCTGGGCTGGTTTGCTTCTCAGGGACCTATGGGACCACAGATAACTTCTTAATCTCCATGGCATCGATTGTTTTTAAAGATTCAGGGGAGCCTGAGGAGCTCATCTGGCCAGACAGCTATTTTGCCTCAGTTCACATGTCCCTTTGGAGAACTGTAGGTGACAGAGAGGTAAAGCCCTTGTGGGGAGGAAGAGTGTCATACAGACTTGGATTATGGTTAGGTGTCATAGAAGCCTCATAAAAGTGAAGGACCACTGCCATTGTACGTAAGGTGGCTAGTTCCTTTCAGTATGCTGATTGCTGGCTCCCAGTAAAGGTCCACTGGATTAAACTCATGTGGTAGGAATGATGTTATTCATGTTATTTGTATAGTGTGTATGTTCCACAGCATGTGCATTGACTTTTTAGTGATGGCTTAGTATCTTCTAATTGGTACTGAGCACCTAGTTTTCCACTTGAGCCTACAAATAGTTATTGAGTGCTCAGTGGGTGCTGGGCACCAAGACAGTACTAAAACATGTCATTCATCTCCACCTGCCGTGAAAGTATGTTCTCCAGTGACTCAAGACTAAAACCCACATCAAAAACATGCATGGTTACTTAAAAGAGGGGTGCATAACATTGGCCCCAGTGTTTATAAAATAGGTTAGATCTACATCCTGCCCTAAGAGAGTTTCTAGTCCATTTGGGGAGGCAGGACACACTTGTGTGAAATGTCAAATAACAGAATAATGCTCAGCACTAATTGGAAAGCAGAAGTGACAGACCTTCCAAATATCATGAGGATGTATAAACCTTTTGGATGCATGTCAAGGTGTCTAAAATCTACCAGGAGGTGTTTTAAAAAGAAAATGTCTGGGCTCTAGCCCAAAGCCCTTGGGCATCAATGTGTTTTAAATATTCCCCAGGTGATTCTGATGCCTAATGAGGCTTTAGAAACACAGCTTTGGAAGGATAGGTAGGATCTAGGTAAATATAGGTGGGAATTAGAGTTTGGCATGAAAAGGATGTGGATAGTGACACAAGGTGAGTACAGCAAGACTCCTTGGTACAGTGACCATTGATCCCAGGCCTGGAGGTGGGCTAGTTTGAAGAGTAGAAATCCAGTGGGATAAGGGCAGCATTCCTAAGAACTTGAAGACACGATGAGGAAATTGAAATTTATCCTGGAAGCTACAGGGAAATCCTGTGGTCACCACCATTTTTATGTGACCTTGTTTCCCATTGAGAGCATTTGGACTTCATTCACTGCATGATGGGAAGCTTTTGAGGCAATGAGCAATAGGAGGAAAGTGGTGTTTTAAACTGAATCTGACTGTCAGGTCCTGGGTGGATTCAAGCAGAGAGTATCTGGAAGCAGATATTAGTTAAAACTAAAACTATTTACAAAAACAGCACCATAAACAAAAACAAATATTGAGTGAGCCCTCACTGTGTTTCTGATGCTGTCTCAAGTCCTTTTCATGTATCTTTTCTAATTTTCACAAAAACCTTATGAAATAGGTACTCATACATAGCATTTCTATTTTACATATGTGTACACTGAGGTATAGAGAAGTAACTTGTCCAAGGCCCCACTGCTGGAAAGTGTCAGAGTTGTGATTAAAGCCAGACTGCTTGAATCCACTCTCCAGGCTCTTACAACTCCTAGGATTTGGGCAGTGATTAGTGGGAATGGAAAACTGACATACATGATATAATGACTAAACTTCCAAGTGCTGCAATGTTAGAATAGCTTGAGCAAGCTTAGGAAAGTCCTCAGTGGAAAAGAATGCCTGGCACAAAGGAGTTGAGTAGAGTAGCGTTTAGAATGGCATGTGAAGGAGAGCAGAAACCCTTTCTGAAAAGTGGGTCTGTGTTTAGAACATGGAGAGAAGTTAGAATAAGAAATTGTTAGCATGATGGGCAAAACATTGTGCATTCTGTCCAAACATTACAGAAATTGTTTGGGAAGTGAGTAGTGTGAAATGGGCTGAATACTGGTTTGCAGTCAGACAGATATGGGTGCGAGTTCCAGTTCTCTCCTTACCAGCCTAGTGATACTGGGTAGCTCATATAACTTCCTCTGCTTCTCATTTTTTCCCTTCTGTACGTTGTGGGTGATAAAAGCATCCCTCTCATCAGAATATTGAGAACATGGAGTTAATGGATGTTAAGTGTATGAAAACTATGTGATGTAATACATATTCCATAAATACTAGCCATTTGTTACTATTATGATTCTCATTCTTACACTAATTCATGGGTGTTGAAATAATGACAGCACTGTTTTGGAGATAGTACTTTGGCAATAATGGGTACAACACAAAGTTGGGAAATGTTAGGATTCCAATTCTGGCTTCATCACCTGCAAGCTGTATGATTTGGAGTAATTTACTTAAATTTTTCTGAGTTTTTCCATTTGAAAATAAGGAAAGCAGTATTGGCTGCTTTGTGATGATTACATAAGTTAATATGTATAAAGCATTTAGAATAATACCTACCTAACATATTATTTATTGATAGTCTAAAATGTATTTGTTTCCTTTTATTTCCTTGTCTCTACTGCCTATTGCCTCTAAAACACTTAGATTTTCTGGTTATCACCTGGCATATAATAGGTACCTGTGTGCTTAGGTGGCCTCCTCTTTGAATCTTAGTTAAGTGTTGAGCCTGGGTAAGTAGCTCCTGCTGCCCCAAACAGAGATTTACTGAGCAAAGTGGCCATGACTGCTTAGATATGATATGTGGGTGGTGCTTTCACACAAAGGTCTGAGTGTATCCATTGCAGAAGTCAGGCTGTCTGAGACCAGTGAGCATTTTATTCACCCTTCTTCTCCTTTGCTAGGCCCCATGCTGAGACATGGACTCTGATCCACAAGAGCTCAGATATAACGGTGCTAACTCTGGGAGCACACATTTGTGTGCGTGCCTGTGTGTGTATGAATATTTGTAGCCTAAAGGTAGTTCTTATGGTGCTTTGCTTAGTTTCAATTTTTTTTTGGTTGTAAAGTTGAATAAAAGGCACTTAGTCCAAAACTTTAAAAAATTGCTACTGGGCAAAGTAATTTTGTGTCAGGCTTCTGTTCAGGGCAGATTTACACTGGTTATAAATCTCTGAAATTAAGGTCTTACCATAGAGAAGCTGAAATGTATTCAACATTAGCAGACACTCAGCCCTGCTCTGAACCAGTGGCCATTCTACCGGCCCCGGCCCACCCCTTGTATCATAAGAATATTTAGCTATGTGTTTGGGGTAGTAATATGTTTAAATATGCCTCTTAGAATGGACAATGGCTCTCCAATGAGTAGCAGAATTTCCTATCAACAATTCTTTCCCTAGAACCAAAGGTTAAGTTGAAGAGTTTGATTTAATGACAAAGTTAATTAGGACTTTAACATTACAGGGTTCTTGCCTTTCATTTTCTAATCAAGATCATGGTCTAAGGTCAAGAACCTTGCAGAAGTGGGGGCATAATGCTAACTCTTGTTCTTCTGATGTTTGGGGAGGGTTAGGGTACATTAGGGATGCTTAGAAATTTTTGAGTTGACAAAGGGCTTGTAAAATACCTCCTAGTCCTGAAATATTTTTCTGCACCTTTATCAATCCTTAGGTTTATAATATGCTAAATGTTAGGAACTTTAGGGATCAAGTGATCAGTCCTTTCACTTTACAACTAGGAAAATTGAAGCTAAAGTGACTAATAAATTTATCAGTGATTACTTAGGTTGTTTGGGGCAGAATAATGGTTCTTCTAAGTTCAGTCCAGCTACTTCTGATCAAAATGGTCTATCTGCAAGCATTCATACTAAAGGAAAAGCAAACCTCTTTTTGTTCATGGGACCAATCTATGCTGTTTATGGACTAGTTTTGCTAGAGTACTTTTTCCTACTACTTTTCAAGACAAATATACATGATTTGGTCTTGGTCCATGGAGGTACCAGTGCGGACTTTCAATCAGTGGGGATGGCTGGGGTTGGGGGGGTTGGTAGAGGAAAAATGGAGACAACTGTACTTGAATAACAATAAAAAATGTAAACCCCCCCCCCCAAAATCATGAAATTCCTTAGAAGGTTCTCAGAATAAACTGTAGATAGGGGACCTGGTGAGGAGAATGGGCAGACATCAAAACAGTCCCAAAATGTTCCAGAAACAGGACACCACACAACTTTTTGGAGGCAAGGACCTTTGCCTCCAATGCTTGACATTGCTTCTTCTCAAATGAATTGTCACCAACCCCCAGCCTTTGTCTCACTTGCTCCTGATTCTATGATCAGAGAGAATTCCAAGCCCTGAGCTGAAGGATTTGCCAATGCTTTGGCTGCCTGGAGGTAAGGAGAGGGGGAGGTATGGTCTCAGCTTCTGCTGGGACTTGGGAGCCAGCATTACCTACTTGAAGACTTCATGTAATGAGAAATTTCCCCCAAACAAGAAAAAAAATATACGAGGTCAGGTTTTGCATAGTCTGAAACTTAAGAAATGTCTAAGGTAAAAAAGGCTTTACCCAGAAGCCTGATTATGTTCTATACATCTGCTTTATGGGAAAATATATTCCAGGTTACAGAATAATTCATATGTAACTTTGGAGTACAATTTACTTCTTGGCGAGGTCTGCTGATATTTATATCTTAAATAGGGGTCTACTGGTCCAGGGCTTGGACCTTGAAGTGCAACCCTGTGGTGGGATTTTGGAAAAATATGTGAATCCAGAAGTGAAAATGCCTTTAGAAACATTGACATTTCAGAAATGCTGAAACCATGCATTCATGCATCTTTTGACAGAGAAATATATATGAACAAATATTACATGCCTGTCATTGTGCTGGGCATTGGTTACACAGAGGTGGACAAATGGTGATGTTGTGCCCTTTTACAGCCTGGGCTTTAGTCTGGTTCAGATGCCAGGTGCTTCAACTTTTCACTTGTAGTAAAATATTCAAATGCAGAGAAGAACATTGATGGAAGTCAGATTTTTGGTTTTAGGCCAAAAATTCAAGAGCTCCAACCCTCTCAGACAAATGGGTGCTTACTTTTCTAGCAGGGATACTTCTATCAAACTTGATTCAGAATTTTGAGCAAACATTTTTTACCAGATGTGGTACCAGGGTAGGTCTAGCCTTGAATAAGTTTATAAACCAGTAGAGAAGGCAGATATTGATACTGATCTTTTCTGTGTCATTTATTTAGTTCTGAGACAGTGGTGTGCTTACCATGCTATTTGTAAAGAGAGAGACTGAAATTGTTTAGATGTGCTAGTGTTAGGAAGGTTCTATGGTAGCTTGTCTTAATCCTAGAGTCTTAATTCTAGAGCTGTCTTAACCCATCTTTTCTGTTTACCTGTGCAGCCAATTCTGCAGATAGTGAAGAGACGACTCTTACATGCAAGGACAGAACCAGGGCCCATGGGACTAACAGCTAAGGACATCCATTCAGCCAGAGATGCCTTCTTATTTTTATTTTCTAGCTAACAGTGACCAGCTACATCAGCCTTTTGGGTTTGGGGATGGAATATATAAGGTGTGGATAAAATATCCACCCACAGCTTTGGTGTCCCATTCAACTCAGGCTTGTACTATTCCTGAGGTTCTATTTCTGCAGGGACAAGGACAGAGTCCAGGAGAACTGCCTTTGGTTTTTTCTTCCTCTTCAGTGGTACATAGTTGGCTCAGGTCTCCTGTAGGAATGTTCTTAGGGGAGCACTATGTAAATCTACATCAGGCCCAAAAGATAAATGTTTCTTGACAAACCTCGCTCTATTAATTTGCATAAATATTTGTGTATGATTTTATTTACACTGGTGAAGGAGAACAGTAGTTCTTGGGCTTTGATGTGTGTGAGCCTTGGAGATTAGAGCCAGGGCCCTTCCTTTGAGAAAACAAATACTTTTGTGTTGATTTCAATGAGATATAAATCATATCCAGGAAGTTTACAGTTGAGTAAGAATGGTATAATTACTGATTGCATACCAGAAGAGGACATATTTATGAAACGACTTGAAAAAGCTTGTAATCCCTTCCCGTATTTTGAATAACTAATTGCTATGTCATTGTGGCATATTTGCACCACAAGAGTTAAGTCTGTCAAACGTTCCCCTCCGAAAACCTTGTTTTAAGGGATTTCTAACTTGGTCATAAAAATGTACTACAAGTTGGAGCTGACTTGATGGGAGTCTGGCCTTGGAGCCCTTGATTTGAATGGTGCCAGTCAGAGTTAAATTACAGGCTGGGAAAAAGGAAACAAATTTTTTAAAAAGGAGGTGTTTATGGTTCCCAGCTCCCCTAAGTACTTCTTGAGGATCAAAATAGCCTCTTTAAAATAAATTGCAGACCATTAGTACTTGATGGAGGAAACCCCTTTAAGAGTGGGTTGGGGGAGGGGAAGGCAAGGAGAGATTGATTTGGGCCATTTTCAGCTGTGCGAGCACAGTGTATGCTACTCATGCAATAGACCCCTGGAGTGGTTCATGCACACAGATGGCGCTTCCTGAACCCACACTTGATGTTTCTGTCAGGCTGAGTGGACACCATTGCAACTCCATGCCAACTCTGCATCTTAGTAGGCATTTGGGTTTCTTGGAACATATTATCCCCGAGCCTCCATGTTTTTTTTTTTTGTTTGTTTGTTTGCTTGTTTGCTTTTAAATAAACAGAACACTATTACCTGCCTATCACATACTCATAAGGATTACAAAGGGCTACTACAAAGAGCCTCAAATGTGTCCTGTTGGCTCAACAATAAAGTACTTGCCCAATAAGCATATTTGTCCAGAGATTCCCCTATCTGGTGCTTGACACTGAAGTCAGAAAGGTAGTCCTTGGCTAGGAATATTTATTTGATTCCTTATGTAGAGCCTAGGTGTCTTTTCCATTGCTCAACAGCAGAAAATTCAAGATAGAAAGAGAAGGGAGGAAACAGAAGGAAAGAAAGTGGAAAGGGGGAAGGAGGAGGAGGGGTGAGAGAGAGTTAGAGATTGACATTGGTTGAGAGAGATTGTTTCTGCCTCTTTGTGAGTCACCTTCAACCCCAGTGGTGTGGGTACAGCCACTGTTCTCTAGCATCTGCGGGTATTGGAAAAGTGAGACAGATTTATAGTCTGGCTTGTTCAACTTCAATTCAAATTTCCTTGTCTTTTTTAGATTTCACTCATGCTTTAATGACACTTTTTTTGTGTGTGTGAAAGCTAATTGCATTGGTTTCTCCAAGAGGCATCACTTTAAACAATCCATCCAGACTGTGAAAACAAATACATGCTTGACTTATTTCATTTATTTTTCCCCAATCCTAAATTAGGATAAAGCCATTTTGATAAGAAGACATGTGTGTGTCTTTGTCACATCTTTTATCATCACGACTGCTTTTCCAAATAATACAACTTGTGACAAATGTGAGCATTAATTACAGTTAACAAAGAAATGTCATGTGAAGTGTTCATGGTGGGGGTGGGGAGAAAAAAGCACACACTAGACAATCAATGAGATTACATCTTGCACCAAGCTTCAAGTCAAAGTGCAAAAGTCAGAAATCAAATACCATCAGTTATCAAAATATGTTAATGATTCTAATGAAAGCTTCCCATACTTTGTTCAAGAGTATGATGTGGCAATGGTAACTAATAGAACAAGAGAAGCTGATTGCCATGAATTAATTAGAACTGATTCCCTTTTTATTTATTTATTTATTTATTTATTTATTTATTTATTTATTTTAATATTGACAATCTGTTTAGAAGCCAAGGTTTTTCATGTGGTCCTTTTCTCTCCTCCAAAGTCATCAGCCAGTCCCAGTGAGAGAGGTAATCATGTTTTTTCATACCTCAGGTAGCCCTCACCAGCTCCAGGGTTTTGACCCACTTTGATAGCAGTCAGATTATGCTAAAGTAAAGGATGGACATAGATGTTCATATACAGGTCCACCCCTAATATTTGTGGGGCTGCAGTGAGAGTACACATGAATCTCTTGCCTGATGCTCCCTTCCCTTCTCTTTTACCCCCTACTCCGTTCTTGTCTACTAGAGGCCTTCATATATATGTATGCATGTGGATGCCCAGCTTGCTCACCTAAATTCCACCTACCAACAGCTATTCTTTGGCTCCCCCTCATACTAAGGAGCATGGACCTTGGTGGACCATCCACTGTTGGGAGGTAGGACCCAGAGAAGAAGTCCTCACAGCCCTAGAAGAAGCTCAGGTTTGTTTGAAAAGGGAATCTGGGGGTCCTAGGTATTTGTAACATAGTCTACTAACTAGAGAATAGGCTCCAGGTTAGAAAGGCCCTTGGCCTGTGGACTCCTTTTCTCATAGGGATAGGGGGCAGATGGAGGAAGTCAGAGTAAGGCCTTTTAAAGCACTTGGCCTAGAACGAGGACTCAGCTTATTTGGATCTAAGAGCAGTAGTGCATGTGCATATTTTTTCTTTAGGGTACCTGAGTGTGCCTCTGGAGTTCTTTCTTGCTGAAGTCCACTTTACTCTTTGCTGTTGTTTATTCCTTCATTCCTCTATTTATTTGACATCCATATATGTGCCAAGATCTGGAAACACACACACAAAAAATAAATTAAGATTTCCACCTTTAAGGATGTCATGGGCTTTTCAAATTTGTGACTCAGTAGTAAGTACTAGATAGACTTCTGTGCTAAGTTCCTGTTCTTCTAGGCCTCAGTTGTATTCTATTCTCTGTGTGCTTCTCATGGTAAGGAGAAGTAAGGAGGAAACACCTCAGGCTTAGAAGAAGTAAGGCCCCCCAGCCTCCCCCAAGTGGCTGTGGGGCATTCCGTGCTCATGGCCTCCTTTTGTGCTCCCCTGGGGCCCTTCAGAGGTCCCACCATCAAGCCAGAGAAATGCCCTCACTGAATCCAGATCCGAGGCAGATTAAAAGAGGGAATCTGGCAGAGAGCTTTCTGCAGCTATGCTGAAATGGATGGACCCAAAGAGATTCTGCTCTAGCTGGTGACCCAGGCTGGTGGCCCCAGTTGACCCACAGGGCTCTTTTGTGGCATTTCTGCCTGGAATATGAATTATGTTGAAATGAATACATCTTACTTTCACGTTAAAATCCCTCTCTATATTTAAATCAGTGAGGGTATTATCTAAATCTTACACCACGGAGTGAAGGTATTGGTCATTACCAAACTTACAGTGACAAGACCATGCCTTGGAAAGTAATCATGACCTGTGGGTAACTGAGCCCAGGTCAGTATCAAAGCCCTTGGTGTCGGGAAGCCCATCAGACTGTGCTAAATTCCCTTCACTGGCTAAATTGGTACATTAGGGTAAAAACGATTTCCACATTTGCATAGTTGATTTCATTACTATTGCCATTATTGATGCCCAGCTCCTCTGAAAGAAAGGAGCCATAAAAGCAAATAAAATCACTTTGCGATTCCATTATTGGATAAATTACCACATTACTGCCTGCATTTTAGGGCTAAAGGCATTCCCTTCATTTGCATAGTTTATTTCATTATCATTATTAATAACAACAACAATAATGATGATGATGACTAGGATCCTTGAATGAAAGGAACTAGAAAAATGTCAGAGCCTTGAGCAGTCTTTATGGACTAGCTGTGATCACTGGGAGTCCCTTTATCTGCTGCTGAATCACAGCCACTTTGTGGAGCAAACCAAAGGCTTTTCACAGAACCTGTGCTAAACCAGTTCAGAGTTGGTGGGACTGGACTGCTGGTGTGAAAGAGTGCCTACGTACTCAATGTGACTGCTGAAGACTTAGGTTGGAAGACTCTGCTCAGCCGCCTGACTGGCTGTGTCTCTTCAGGAGTAGCGCTTAAACACGCTGAGCCTCAGCTTCTTTGTCAGTGAAATGGGAATGAGGACACTCGCTTTGCCATGTGATAAAGAGCAAAGGAAATGGTGAATGTGAACCAGTTCTGTGGACCACAAAGCTATCCATAGATTTTAAAGATTAGTATCTCTGTATTGAACATTATTGAAGTGACTGTGGTGGCTGGTACATTCTGTAATATTCTGTAATGCTAGGAGGGACCGCACCAGTCTGTCTCTTGGGCTGGGAGAGTTCTCCAAAATCTTCCTTAGATTTCTAAGCCATTATCCTCTAAGATAAGTAGGGAGGGAATGCCTATCTATAGTTACCAATCTTTGGTATTTACAAATAGCTTACTTTGATAACAAACATTCCTGGGCTGGTGTGGTGGCTGTAATATTGTTCTTTCTTACTCAGCAATTTTTGATTATGTCTATCTTTTCTCCTTGGCCATGGAGCCAGGAAGCGAAAAGTCTTTTGGTCCATTAATTCTGAGGTCCTGTATTGAAAGGAAGATCCACTGGTGGCTGTCTATGGTTTGCTGGAGAATTTTCCCTCTGGTTTTGTTTTTATTATTTTATTTCTGCTGCACCAGGGGCTCCAAAAAAATGAATGTGTCAGTAAAGGATTTGACAGTATGTTACGACAGTCATCAATCCACCAAGCCCTGTAGCCATAAATAAGCTTCATACGCTGCCACACTAAAGAGGACAGTTTTTCTTCTCCAGGACATTGAAAATGTCACAGCGAGGGAATTGTTTGTCCCTGTCTCCACAGCAACGCCACCAGCACTTATCATTAACTTTCACACCAAGATTTTAATCAGCGCTCTTTGCGGCCTGAGACCAAGTCAACATCAGCCCAGATTTTCAAAGCCGTTATTCTAATTATGACGAGAAAGCTATAGATTGATGAGCTGAGTTTTCTGCAAGGACTGGTGGCAGTTAATTCTCGTGACCTGCATGGCTCTGGGAGTCTCTCTTAGAGATGGAGTCTTGAAAGTTCGATTATTAGTGACAGCTTGTAAGTGAGAGGAGCCTTATCTCTCCAGAGAGTGTTGATAACTTGAGACAAGGTTTAACTAGGAAGTAGTGAGACAGTGGAAGGAGGGGAGAGGGGGAGAAGAGGAAAAAGAAAGTGCACACTCTATCTGCAGCCTGCATCCAGCATAATGAGAAAATATGGACAGGCACAATTTCACAAGTTGTAAATTCTGGTAGCCTTCAGTTGTAAATTCTGGTGGAGGCTGTTTTACTCAGCTATCTGATAATGTGTGAAAATATTTGTCCCTTTGCTTCATAGGCATGGGCAAGCACTGTGTTCCAGAAAATGCATTAAACTTCCCAGCTCTCCGCTGCCTCTCATTTCTTTTCAGTTTCCTTTGACCAGGGGACCTCTAGAAACAAAATGAGACTTTGCAATTGAAACAAAGTAGGAATTAATTTTTTAAAAAGACTCTTCATTTAATTGACTTTCATCCCCAGCCTCTTTTGAGTCAGTTTAGTTTCTGGAGCCTTTGGGTTTGCAATGAAAGAGGGTAGCTAGAGTGGCCCTTACAACTTGTTTCCTTTACATTTCTGGTAGTCTTTCATGTTCTCTGCCTTTGTTAATCTGGCTGATGCATGTCCTTCCTTTCTTGGCCATGCAATAGACACGGTCTGTGCTGTTGTCTTCATGCCTTCAAGTTCGCTCTTTGGTAGTCATTCCTATTTTCTCTCCAGATTTAAGAGATTCAGTTGGGCCATCCGTCCGATCGGGGTAGGGGTGGGAGTGCTGATCACTGTGCTCCTCTCCGAGGTCCTACTGACTAAAGGTTTTGTTACTCTCAGATTATAAGGGAGAGTGCAGGAAGGCAGTACACTGAGGTCAGAAGAGCCACATTCAAGATGCCTTTGAGTCCAGGCTTTTATCCCAGCTCTGCACCTGTCTCACAGAGTGATCCCCTCCATGGCTCTGCTTTCTGATATTTCAAGTGGTGATAATAATATCTGTTGGGCTCCTTCATATATCAAATGAGGAACTAGGAATTAAATTGCAAATATTTAATGTGATCATTGCATTAAAAAGAAGATACATGCATGAGCATCATCAACTATTGTCTGCTTTTTCATTTTGTCTTCTCCATAGCTAGAAAATGATGATGCTATTATGTTTTATAGTGTGTTCTTTGTCAAATTACTTTTACATGTTTAAAGCAATCACAGTTATCTCCATAATCTTTGTTTTGCCTCTGAGAACACTGAGGCACAGAGAGTGAAGCATCTTGCTTGTGGTCACACAGCCAATTAGAGGCCAAAGCAGGTACAGAACTGTGATCTGTGGTTCTCAGCATGCTACTCCCTGGACCACACTGCTTACCATATTAATAGGCTGGGATTAACGAAAAAAAGCAAACCCAATTAGTTTCTGTTGCAGCCCTTTTACAATCCTGTCTTGTTTCCCCGTGTGTTTATATGTATATTTTAATAGCATTCCCTGCCTTTTATGCTGAGGTTGCTCGAGGTGTGTTTATAATGGTGGCATAATTATAATAATAAAATACAAATCCATCCACAGAGTGAGCTCATTACCGGCTGGCCAGGTAAAACAAATGGGCTTGGCGTTGACTCTGGAGCAAGGCAGTTTATTTCTAAGGTGGTGCCGCTTTGAAATACGGGATGCTTTGCTTTTCCAGCAAAGGGGGCCCTATGTTCTGAACATAACTGGAGTTTGGGGGGCAAGGCTGAGCTGGTAATTGAGGTGACCAGGTTGTTTTAGCATGGTCTTGCCCTTTTAATCTCTCTTTTTCCAGGGAAAAGATGAGAAACAGAAAGCAAAAGCCTCTCCCTCATTCTCTGCAGCTATAAGATCTTTCCTTGAATACAGAAAAAGGCCCTTTGGCATTCGTACTCCTGGACTTCGAGTTTCTGATGTATACAAAGGGGAAGATTATTGTTATGAACAGAGTAGGAGAGTGTGTGTTTTTTTAAATGCCTGTCTGTCCTTGTTAATTAGAAGTGCACATATTGGGAAATTAACTATGAAATACTAAAAATGATAAATTATTCCTTATTTGAAAGTATAAATTAAAGGTTTAGTGTATATAAAATTTGTCATGTTTAATTGCAAGTTCAATTAAAATTCAGGGTAATGATGATTTATACAGGTTTCTGTGTAATTTGATATTCATTAGCTTAGCCAGACACATGCTGATATTAGCTCGTTAATTATGTTTCCTTTTGTTGAAGGCAGCCTTGTGAAAGCAATCTGCTCAAAGTTTTCTAAACTCATTCTGCTAAATGAATATTTGGCAGCTGTTCATGTTATTGAGATGGTCACTGTGGCTTCATTTCACTCATCGGCCGCATCAATCATACCTTCTCTGTGACAAACAAGGGTTTCTCATTACAAACCCATTTATGAAGGTTACGGCTGACATTAAAGAGTGATTGCAAGGTACTCTGCTGTTACTTTACAGTAACGTTGGAGAGGAGCTGTGGCTAATATCTGCACCTCCCACCTGGTCAGGTTGTTTAAAATACATGGAGAGGGAGGGAAGAATCTCCACAGTGGCCAGAGCTTCATGTCTGACACCACTGGCTCAAACTTGAGAATCAGAACTCAGGTCTTGGAAGAAGGACCCACAAGAGAGTAGTGGACTGGGCTCCCACTTAAACCTGCAAGCGATTGCCATCCCCAGTTAATAGGTATGGTCAGACACAGAGAGATTAAGGGATTCTTTCACAATATCGTGTTGACTGAGCCGTGGAATTGAGCATGGCTCTTGGGGAGGTGAAAGTGGAAATACTGGGCTGACTGATGAGGAGTTTTCCAGAAGCATATTAGTCACCATGACAATGAGTTGGAGGACTTGCCATTTGATTGGGAAAACAACTGTGTGATAGTCCCATGCCCTGTATTTTTTGGGAGATTTAAACTATTTTATAGATTTCTTATAGCTCTTATTATATGGTCCTCATACTTAAAATATTATGGAAAAGCAGGTATTGGCTTTCCTTTTGACAAGTAAGGGAAGCTGAGGCTAGGAAACTTGATTGATTTGTCCAGGGTCACTGTGTGGATACTGGCAATGGCAGGATTTGGGGCTCTGGGATTTTCTGCTTGTCACAGTGTTGCAATGAGGGCTTTCCAAATCAACATTAGTTTCCAGTTTTGTTTTCTCTCCACTGGAACCCTCTTGTAGGGAAGAACCAGATACTTTGTACATGGTGGGATTGTTGACCCTAGGCTGATCTGTCATTTAGTTTTCAACTATTTGTATGCCAGTGGGTAGCAAGTCTAGTTTATGATGGTAAAATGCAATGAAAATTTCATGGGAAATTTTAATTTTGTACCTTTATAGATGTATTTACATACTTGTGTGTTTTTAGATACAAAGTGATTAGGGACTCACTTTTTTCTTCCAGGGACATCTCTTATGTCTTAGGTCTTGCTTTCATGCTGACATTTCTCTTAAAATCACTGTGGAACAAGTGGCTGGCTGGCTGTCCACCAAAGTTATCTTCTTCCATAGTGAAGAAGAGTTGTTGGGACTTTACCTTCCAGTATAATCATTGCTCCAAATGGGGACTAGTTACTGTTCTGACCACAGGCTGCACATGCTTTCTTTCCTTATCTTCCAGTTATAGATAAAGGACTAATGAGTAAGGATTGGTAGAGCCACAATGTGGAAGGAGCCTGGGTCCCTGAATCACTGTGTGGAAGGCCACTTTTTGGACATCTGATTGGACTTTTCATAAGCAAGAAATAAACATCTATTATGGTTTCATGGTTTCTTTCCTATAGCAGTTCTCCTTACCTTAACCATCCCTTTATTTATTCAAATATTTGTTGAAATTTTTACTATAAGCCAAATATTAGGCTAAGGGTTGGGAACATAAAGATAAAAAAAGATCCTATTCTTGATCTCAGGGAACTCAGCTATATAGAAAGGGAGCTACACAAGTAGATACATGAAGTCTGTCCAGAAAGTATCCAGCCACATAATATGGAAAATAGAGACATTTATTGAAGAAGATACAAGATACAAGAAACATTGTACACAGGACAATGATACCTCAGTCCCCTTCAAAGTAGGCACTTTGGGACCTCACACAGTTCTCCCAGTTGCCATTAGCTGCCCCATCACATTTTCCTGAATCTCATTGATGGTCGGAAATCTCTTCCTTTTCAAAGGTAACTTTAGTTTGGGGAAAAGCCAAAAGTCACAAGGTGCTAAATCTGGGCTGTAGGAAGGCTGAGTCACCTGGCTGATTCGACGTTTGTCTAAAAAGCTTTGGATGAGATGTGATGCATGAATGGGCATGCTGTTGTGATGAAGCTGCAAATCACTGGTTGCCCATAGCTGCAGTCTTCTGAATTATCCGAATATTTTCTATGGAGGAATGTTCAAGCTTAATGCAAAATTTGATGCAGATTTGTTGCTCTACTCGCTAAATCATTTTGAATGCAATGACCACACAGTACACACACTCATTCAACAGCGTCTACCATCCCCACTAACTAGTACAGTGAAGTTGTCATCGTTCACACACATGCATTCCAATCCACTCTCCTTGGCTGTCAGGTCACATTGATGTTATGCAAACTGTTCTCATTATATTAACAATAGCTGGACTTTTCTGGACAGACCTCTTATTTCACCCTAGTAGCAAATGCAGTAAAATGGATTAAGAGAAGAGATCCCAAAGAAGAATTTTTCTTCTAAAATGTCTAGTGAAATAGATCTTAAACCTTAATATTAGTAGAATCTTATATTCCAAATGAAATTATATGTGGGAACCTCTAATTAATGAAACAGTAAAAATCTGGTGATACTTTGGCATAAATGGGGCCTCTAGGCTTAAAGGGCTCCCGTCTGAACCCCCAGGCCTCCCTCAGGACTCTGGGTGCCATGGAATGCCATCTGTAAGCCTGTAGAGAGAGAGTCAAGTCCAAAGGCAGATTGTTCTTTCACTGATTTTTTTTTTTTCATTCTCTAGGTTATGGTAAATGGTGGCCCCTTTTATAGAATGCTTACCTGCAGTCAGTGGAAGTTTGGCTTATGTTGGGAGAATAGTTTATTTTGAATTTGTTTTTCACAATTACCAGATGCTTGACCTTGGGCAAATTCCTTAACCTCATTTTGCCTCAGTTTCTTAATGTGTAAAACAGAAATAATCATGAGGTCTACCCATGAGAACTGAACAGGTTAACACACATAAAGGACTGCCACAAGCCTGTCAGGTGGTGAACACTCCGTAGTGCTGGCTCTGCCCAACCCCTGTGTTAAAAACATCATACTTACAAGTAGTGCTAAATTTTGACCAAGTAAACAGGAGGACGTAAGAGTGATGTCTTGGTCAAAAGGCTCTGAAACCTCTGATAGCTAATTTGTGTTTCTTTTTGGTTCTTTGCACCAAAGTCTGTTGATGCTTTTCTGGGATTTAGGAGAGACTGGAATTTTTCCTCATCATGGTAATAAAGAAGTACATCATAATTAGGAGAAACTCAAGTTTTTGTTTTTGTTTTTTCTTCTTCTTCTTCTTCAGCTGCCAGGCCTTTATAGACCTACACTATGTAACTGGACTTTTCATTTTTTAATTTCAACACCTTATGTCTTATTAATGCACCTTCTCAATGTGGATAGCCCTCTGGTGGTCATAATAATTCTTATGTGTATCTTCTAGATGCTGAAATAAAATCAAATTTTCGTTAAAGAGCTGTGTTCAAATTCTGGTATTTTTGCTGATTTTTTTCTAATTAAACCATAACGCAATTTTCCTTTGGAAAATTTTAGTTCTTTAGATTGTACAAGGGATTGTTAGTTCTTTAGAACTAAAACATCCTAGGGAAAAATAGTAGTAGGACTGTTCCTTTCACCCAGATGAAAATATATTAGTGGTGGTAGAGACATTTTGGAGGATTTACATGTTGTTGTCCAATTTATTGTTGCCCCTTCGGAGATGAATATAACAGATATTCCAGCATGAAGATTCTTAGAAGTTTATAAATACAATGTTAAAGCAGCAAGGGGTGACTTGGAAGTTATCCTCTCATTATCTAGAAAGGGAAATTGAGACCTAGAGAGGAGAGGTGATTTCCTTAAGATGCTGTCAGCAGAACCATGAGTAGAAGCTGTGTCTGCTATGTGCTGGTTCTGTATTGCTTGGTTAAGCCAATGAACCTCATGGTCTGAGGTCCAAGTTAGCCACATGTCATCAAACTCAGCCAGGCAAACCTCAACTCACATACTGCCCATGGGTTATTCTGTCCCTTGCTTGGAACAAGACAGTGTGCGTGATTTTCTTTTCCTAGTTTAGTAATGAAAACCGGTTGGTTTTGTTGCCTGGAATGAAATGGCGTGAGCAATCACCCCCAGCACATCCTTGCCATTAAACAGCATTTCTTGGAAAGGATGTGCATTGATCTTGACTATGTGCTGGCCGCTACAACTCATCATAAAGATGAATGACTGATGGATGACCTATGTCTGGTGTCCTACGAGGGTGGGTACTTTGGAGATGCAGAAACATCTGTTCTGCTTTGAAATTGGCAAGACAGGCTGGCTTGTTCCTCCCTTGTCTGATGCTATTGTGTGAGCTTACATTATTTTTCTTTGTTTGATTCTTTGGCTATGTCTGTATAGGCTGGGCCCCAAGGCCACTTCTCAGTGTACCCAATGTGACATGGTGTGATAACAAGGAACCTGGGGACGGGATGGGGGTCATTGAACAACTCCAGTATATTCTCCATCCCAGTTCCTGAGTATAGGCAGTACCACCTGAAAGGCTGAGGTGCCAGAGGTTGCATGAAAGCTGCTGCCATTTAGGGAGTTGCTCAGAATTCTGTAATGTTCTTAGGTTGTTCCTCTAGATATAAGTGCATTTCCTCATGAGACTATTTAACTCCTTACATTTTTATTACTGTTTTCATTACTAAGCCTCACAGGGCAAGGTTGGTCTATAATACTTGCATGAATTAGATAACATTTGTGAAATAGAGAATGGCTAATAATACAGGAATTCAATTTATTTGGCATGGTCTCATTTGGGAGGTAGGACAGTGAGTTAAATCACTCACTGTTCTTCAGCTAGTATGTATGACTTACGTACTTACCTTGAGACAGAGAAAATAAAACGTGGTCCTGCTTTCAAAGAGCCTAAAAATGATTTCCTTTGTGTGAGCATTTCCTGAGTGCCTGCTACATGTCCAGGATTCTGCTGGGTGCTGCACGCTGCAGAGGTCCATGATTTCTGCAGCAGAGGCTTTCAGTGGGCTCCCATGCCTCCTTAGGCTTTACAGTTTCCATGCATACCAGCCAGGCACCAGCCATAAACACCTGCAACTGTTTGCCTGAGAAGTTTCTCTGGCCTCTGGAGCACCTTTGCCAGTGACAGAGTAGGATGAAAATGTGCCAGAGAATTCATGACCCTTGGGAGCAGCCTTACCTGCACCAGTGACTGAGAGGTGTTGGTACATAAACAGCACATCTCCCTTGATTGGGATAACTGAGGCACATTCTCCCAGAGATCCCCAGATGCAGTGAACTCTAGTTGCCCACACTGGTATCTTACTTGATCAGGTATCATGCTCCATTATTTGCTTCCTTTCCTTCCCTGTCTCACCTCCCTACTCCCCCACTCCCGGGGTTATCTACCACCAAATACTTTCACTGGCATCTTGTTTCAACATCTGCTTCTGGGGCAACTCACACTAAGAGGTCTTGCATGATCCACAAGTTCCTTTGACAGAAATTTCTGATGAATGCTGCAGAGACATGGAAAGTGCTGAGGAAAAGTAGGAGAAAGAGGGATGTAGTCTTAATAGAAAGATCTGGGAAGGCTTCTTGGAAGGGGTTGAACCTGAACTAGCCTTTTAAAGATTGATGTGTAAGGCTTTTATTAAGAGTCTGTGAGAGGCTAGGGCATCCCAGGTGAGAGGAATTCTTCTACAAAGGTCTGGAGGTGTAAGGAATGTGAAGCCTTCTTGGAAAATGGTGAGTGTCTGGTATGGCTATGGTTCAGGCTACATGGGGGTGGGATGGCAAAGGTAAGGAGAGAGTTCTAGGGCTCTAATTACCATGGGTTTGAATGTGAGTCTGAGCCATGTAGACCATTTTTATGGGCAGTGGTGAGCCTCCCATCTATCTTAGAAGTGAGGGGTAGAGTTTATCTCTTAGGATGAAGGAACAATATAGAGGAGAAATAGAAACTTGTGAGTGTGAGGCTATTGTGGGGTCTCTAATTGCTGGAGAATTTCAAACTGAGGAGAGAGAAAAGTGTTAGTAATCAGAGCAGCCAGGGAAGAGGTTGAAATTGAGTCTCTTCATGCACTGAATTGAGGGAAGGTTGAAGCAGAGCATCAAAGTGCATGCAAAGGCATGGGGGCAGGAATGATCTGGAATTAGGGACTCCTCTTGACTTTCGTGAGCTGTAGACATGGACTTTGTGGGCCACTTACTGTGGAAAGAGTACCAAAAGAAAAATCTATTAATATTATATATTAAACTATTTTATTCAACCTAACATTATTTTTTTCTGCTACTAAAATTTAAACATTTTTGTGGCCCCCTAACATCTCATGGGCCCTAGGCAGTGTGTGCCCCATGCCTGATAGGGAAGTCAGCCCCACCTGGCTGATGGGGAGGCTAAGCTAAGTACTCTTAAACTCTGCTCACACAACTGTAGAATTTTTGCATTAGGAAGGAAGCCTGGGAGTTCATCCTCCAGGCCCTGTGAAGGGAACAGCGTAGGACAGCCATTCCAGGTACATCCTGTGGCTCATGCCAGGAAGCCCCTGAGAACAGTGAGCGTGTGGGAAAATGTCATGAAGCCAAAGGAGTTGTGTCTAGCTTTTTGTCTCTCTGGGTAAGGTGAGTCGGTTCCTATTTGCTTGTTTTCCTTCCTGAATCCCTTGTGAACTTATCCTTCAAAAGGCTCATTCCTCTTCCCCATTAAGTGAACGTTTCTCTGCCTTTGGCTACATGGCCCCTCCTTGTGCAATTCCACCAACTATCAGTGTTCCTGGAAAAATGCCTGACCGTCTTTCCATGTTTCTTCAAAAACAATTTCAGAGAAGAGGTTTACTAAATGAAGCGCTATCATCTGAATAAAAGCCCTGCAAAAAGCAACTGCGGTGAGGAGAATGCCCAAAGTTTTGTCTTCTTTTTTTCTCCTTCTTTTCAAAAATAGTCAAAACACATGCAACACATACTTGCAAAAGGATCAAAAAAGGAGAGAAAATTGCAGCTGGAAGTTGTTTTCCTCACTGTTATTTGGTTGCTCTCTAGCTTCCAGCTGTTGAAATAGCTAGTTTATTACAAGGGGTGTTTCACCTCTCCTATTAGTGTGTTGTGTTTTATGTTAAGTTTAAAAATGAACTTGTGACTTCATTAATCCCATGTGCTGGGAAAACAGAGATACAGCTTTTTTCTGTCCGTGTGATTTGCATCATAAGAATGTACTTACACTGCTATGTAAGTACATCAAATTATGATTTTTGTGAGCAGGGACATATTTTAACAGATACATTTTTCCAGTTCTTTCTCCAGAGTTAAGCATATTTCAATCAATGAATGCTCTCTTCCAATATCAGAGCCACATATTCTGGCAAGATAGATCCATTAGTTCCCTTTTATGGATCCAAAATTGTGATTGACGTGTCTTAATCATGATGTCACCTAGCATACAGATCTCATAGTTAGCTAATCTCTTTTGTGTCCTTTCCAAATGGTCTTTCTTTGTAAACTGGGTTGATTCATGTTATTCTGGTGCCTTAAAGACAGACAACTTTCCCTGTGGACAAGAAGTCTGCTAATTAATTACTTCATGTCCTTCAGATTTATCAGTGGACAGGTGTTGCATTGGTTGTATTAAAAACAGGGCAACGTAACCTCCTGTAGCTGTGGCTCAATGCAGATGTCAAAGTCTCTGTGGTGTGACTCAGTGGCAAAAGAAGAAAAATTCTCAAAATATACCCTTCTCTCCCCAAAACCATAGGTTGGCCCACTTAAAAAAAATAGTCATCTGACTGGTTTGTTAGAATGTCACTATAGACTACAAACACCAAAGATTTGTATTATAAAGTCAGAGAAATTTAAAGCTGATGGACCTTAGCAGTTCTCATGTCTAGCCTTTTTTAAATTTATTTAACATTCAAGAGAACGGAAGTTCAGAGAGGGTAAGTGACTTGCCCAAGATCACAGCTTACAGGACAACCTGGGCTTGACTCAGTGTCATCTCCAAGTTTGGTGTTTTTTCTAGACTGAACTGTACTGCCTTACCTGATTCAGGAGGCAGAACTGAGTGGTGTCATGGACATGAGTAGACATGGTCTATTCAAGAGTCTATCTACTTAGTCCTTGGGAGATAAGAATCCAAATAGCTAGAAAACCAGGTCAACCAGCAGATGTCACCCAAATGGCCACACTTGGTATAGACTTAATGGGGTGGGGAGGCAATCCCACCTCATGGTGGGTAACAGGAAAGGTTTCTTGGAGGACTCAACATTTGAAGTGTGTCTGGAAGTAGAGAACTTGAGTAGGCCTTAATGGATCCACTGGTATAAATCCTATGAGCACAGAAATCTGTAGAGGAGCTGGAAGCACCCAATGGTTTTCATAGTCCTGCCTTGTCTTCATCTGAAATTTCAGCTCTGGGAGTGCCAGGAATAGGCATGGGGTGTGTACACATATGTTTGTGCACTGACCACACAGCCCATGAGCTGCTCCTGCAGGATGCCTACTCTGCAAGTACCAAGCACCAAGGTGTTTAGGCAGTGAGTGTGGGTAGGAAGGTCAATGTTTGGCAATAGAGACTGCCCAGCACATGTGGCTCTTACTGGCTGGGCTCCCCCTGGAACTCTGGGCTGGCAAGGCTGAGGCAGCAGAGGTGGAGGCAGCCCCTGCTCGGGTGGATTGCTGCTTCCTAGTGCCTCATCTCCACGAGGTCACCTTGTTCCCAAAGATGCTACCTCCTGCCCTGTGGAAAGCCACAAGTGACTTAACAAACACCACCCCCTCCCCTCCAGGGCTGCCTGGCACACACCCTCTAGTCTGCCCTGCTTTTCTAAATCTTTAAAATAAGTTTTCGTTAATTTTAGCATACAGCGAAGGGAAGTAACTCATGGCTAATAAATAATAGCAACAGCTTTATGGAAACACCTAAAAATCACCAGGGGCATATAATAAGAAAGTTCTCCATCTCCAGGTGCAAAAACATGCCGGTGATTACTTGTTGAGCAAGACCCTGTCAGCTTTTTTATTACAATACATTATTGGGTAATAGTTTTAAAATTATTTATAGAAAGAAATCGAGCTGTGCGGAAAATTCCATCATTTAATACATTGTCTGTGAATCTCATTAGCCTATTTAGCCTAGGGGTTAGGCAGGAAAACAGAGAGTTGGCTGTATTTTGAAGATGGAGCACTGTGCACACTTTTTGTCAGGGGGCTTGTTGACCTTATGCTAAGTTGTTTCTTTCCGTGTCTTTCTGTGTTAGAGCTCTGGTTTCCATGGTATTTACATAAACCTAGTAACAGTTTGCTGAGTGGAGTTGGTGGCAGAGCCTGCGATGGCCTCTGCCAGGGAGTAGAGGCGGGACAGGGTGCCTACTCTGCAGCTACACAGAGGGAGCAGCACACCGAGTGAGTTGCAGAGTGTGTGAGGATGGGGGTGGGATGTCAGCACCATCTGGGATGCGTGTAGCCTCCCCTTGTCTACAGATGACAGAGGCAGTTCCAGTGTTCTGTGGTTTCGAAACCCACCCTGTCAGTTGCCCCATGTAGCAGCATGCCAAGTAGCGTGGATGCCGGCAGCTGGGGGTACTGGCTTCAGTGCTGCCCTGGCTGTCTTCTTGGGGTCTTGGCAGCAGCACATCCTGGAGGTGGGTTGCTCTAGAGATCACGGCTCTGTGCTGTCTGTGGTCTGTGCTATCCACTGACCCCACTGTTGACTGGTCAGAAGGCCCTGGGCTCAGTTCTGGGAAGAGCCCATCTAAAAACCCCTTCTAAATGGAAAGCTGATTTCTTGTATCTGGAAAGAATACATGAATACATCATGGAGATGTTGGTGTGGTCAGACCAAGGCTGAATAGAATCTGGGGAGGGAACAGATATGAATTAATAGACCATTATCATGTGTCCTATCTAGTCAGCCCTGTACCAGATACTTCTGAAAGCATAGCCTCAGGCAAATAAACCTCAGTAAGCCTCAGTTTCTTTGCCTTTCAAAGTGGTAATAATAGTATACACCTTCTAGTTTTCTATAAGAGTAATGAGACAATGGAAATGAAATGTTCAGATTAGTACATGGTACCTGGGTGGAGTTAGACATATGATAGGTCATACTAGGGTCTAGTAAGTGGGGGAGCTATGATTTGAACGTGGGCAGTCCAGTTGTAGTGTTCTTGCCTTGACTACTACACTGCAATATGGAGCAGATGTCTTGAATTGAGCTGTGAGCGATGTGGAATCATGCCAGGCAGAGAAGGGGGTCTTTGACCTTGGGGCATAGCTGCATAGGGTAGGTGAGCACAAGTGTGGGGGCCTTCATAGGGACCTGCCCCACTGCTGTCTTTAGTCACTTATTCAGTTTACAGACATCGATCGTACCCCTGTTATATTTGGACTCAGGCACTTTACATGAAGGAAGTAGACTTGGATAGGACAGTTCTAGCCTCTAATGGCTGGGAATTGGGAAAGGATAGTGAAGAGAATGACATAATAGATATGGAGGATTTATCCTAGAGGGTAAATAGAGAAAATAACTTCTTTTTTTTGAGGGCTTACTAAGTGTCAGGCATGGCTCTACATCCTTCATATATCTTAGCATTTAATCCTCACAATGACACTAGGAAATAGGTGGCATTACCATGTCCGGTTTTGAGAGGAGGGATGGAGGTCCAGAGAGAGGTTTAGTAATTTGACTGAGGCCTTAGAGCAAGCCAGAGACAGAGCCAAGGTGCTGGGCTGTGCAGCCTGGCTGGACTCCTGCTCCCAGCCCTCCTTTGCACAGCCGTGTAGGAGGCTCATTGTGGACAGCCCTAATGCTAAAAGGAAAGTTCAATTTTGATTAAGAAACAGGACAGCACAGGCTCAAGATTTGTTTACCTAGCTGCTCTGCATATCCTGGTTCTTGGCACTATTTTGAAAATCTTTTAGTGGTGTGTGTGATTTCATCTTAAATACTTGGTTCAGTTTGGTGTCATGCAGGTGAATTGGAGCATACCGAATCCTGCTCGCTGCCACTCTATGTCAGCAGGGTGTGTGGCCAGACATCGGTGTGGAAGCAGCTTTGCACCTGGTACTTTCGAGTTCACTCACTCATTCTTCCAAGATGCAGAAATACTTCTGTGTAACAAAGTGATAGTATGTTTTTAGATTCATGGAATCTCAGAATGAGGAGTCTTTGGAGCTCATTTCATGAAAACTCCAGAGGTCATACCCCAAAAGAAGCTATTTGTAATTCTTAGCACATTCTGTAAAATTGTTGCCACAGTTAAAAGACTGCCACTTCTGTGGTGGCATCTGTGTGATTGGGTATGTTTCCTTTCTCCCAGGGAGGCACGGTCCAGACAAGGTCCAGAGGTGGCCCCATGGATTTAGAGAAATGCTTCCTTTTGTGATGGTTCCATGTGATGCTTCCCTGCCATGTCTGAGTAGGCAGAATTTTTAACACTTGACTTTCAAACACGCACTGTCCCTGAATTATGATCTCTTCCTCCCTCTTCCTCTTGTGCTCTCTCTCTCTCTCTCTGAAAGTCAACACCACCTTGTCCAAATCTCTTGTGATGACCTCAATTTGGTTTGTTACTTTTCCTTTGCTTGCAGCTCAGTACTCAAGCTTGATTCTCCTCCTGGCTTGGGGATTGGGGTACTTATCTCTCCCTGCTCAGGCATCCCCACATTTCAAGCCCCTGAGCCTGGTTGATACATCCTTTCAGAAAGCCTCTCCCCATTCAGTGCTAATTCCTTAGAGACATTCACACATCTTCAGGTCAGAAAGTGCTATCCTAAGCAAAACTGGAATGTATACCACACTCAAGAAGTCCGGATTCATGATTAGTCACATGGGCTTTTTTTGCTTATGGCACATTTGACTTACATTATAACCACATGTAATTTTCCTATAAACATTCTTTGGGGATGTCCATGATTTAGAAATGATTGGAGGAGCCTCATGTGCAGAAAGCCAGATGTTTTACAAGAAAACAAAGGGTAGAGGTCACCCAGTCAGTAATGTCAGTAATCTTGGTCTAATAGAATTGACAGGAATCTGAGTTTGACTGACACCAGGATAGGGCTACAATCTATCCGACACAACCTTCCCCATGCACTTGACAGACGAGGGGGCCGGTCTGGAGAGGAAAACTCCTAAGGATGGTCATGTAGCTGCTTACAGCAGAGCTGAGTCCAGACCTGAGTCTTCTTATCCTTAGCATAATACCACATCCTAGACCCTCCTTCCTCTCTGGTACTAGGATTTTCTAGCACATTCTCAAATAGCCAAGAGAAAGAGAATAGAAAATGAAACACAGACCAGCCTGCTTTTACAATACCAGTCATAGGATGTGCTCAGTAAACACATATGACTTGCAGAATCCCCTGGAAGAGCTGCTTCCTCCCTTTGTGTGCAGCTTTGTGCAGCCAAGGGCATGATCCCCTGTCCAGAGATGGGCGGAGGGTGGTGGGTGGGCTGGCTTGTTTCTCTAGAGCAATTTCCTAGTGAGAAGGGAGCTTGTTTTGTGTGTGGCCTGTCTAATTCCTTTCACATCCAATCAATTTAAAACCAATCAAATTAATAATGTAAGGGAAAAACAAATGGAATCACTCTTTAGATATTTAAATGGGAATATTTCTGCCACCAACATGTAAATCTTTAATAGGATATGAGATTTGGCAATGAATGAGAAATAATAAATAAATAAAAACACCAAGTTGCAAGAGACCTGGTTCTTATGTACTATTTTAGGTTCGATCATTACTGCTTGATATTCCTCAAATAAATGCATTTTTGTGGCTCTATTTCATATGAGGTGGTGGGTTTTCAAGAGTGCATCATGAAGTAGAATATATGGTCTTGGATCTCAAAGGACATCCATGTTGGTGGTAGACAGGCCATATACGTTTAGAAAGATGAATGCAAATTCATATGAGGATATGCCAGTGTGAGCCTGGCTGTGCCTGCAGTCTCTGCTGCGGGCTTCCAGGGGGCAGTGCACCATGTGTAGGGCATTGTGCTTCAAACAGGGAAACTCACGCTATGAGTCTTTTCACCTGTACAGGGAGTGTGGCGCTGAGTCTCCACTCCTGTGGGAGACAATTTGGAGAATATTTAGAGTAGCTGTTAAAGGTCTCCAAATGAGGTAGAAAAAAGCCGTGTGTGTACGTGTGTAGGGAAACCCACACCATGTGAGATGCTTCTACCTTGTAGATCCCGAAGGTACTTCTTGGAGTAAGAGTTAGGCTTCTCAGAAGTTAGTTTAAAACCAAACTGAAATGTGTTTTATTTTCAAGATCTAAAATTTCAAGAACTTTTATTGATGAAGTTTTCTTAAAATTGTGTTTGCATATGCCCCTCCTCCTTTCCTAGGCATTTAACATTGATAAGCTTCCTATTTTATACCCAGCCCACCCCCATTTTTTGTCCTCTAAACTTATTAATGTGCCTTAGAAGTGAACTTCGTCCATCAATTGTTCTGCCCACTACCACTTTCCTCCATCGATCCTCTTTTACTTTTCATCTCTCTTTTTTGCTTCTTCTCCTGTGGTGAGCAAAAAGAACCAGATGTAAAATTCTAATGGGTCTTTATTCAGAGTTGATAGCTGTCTCCTGCTCACCCAGGGGGCCAGACTCCCCAATAATGGGAGAAAAGATAAGGCACCCACCTTCATTCCTTCCATGTTCCATCAAGCCAACTACTTTGTAGAACTAGTTCCTTCCTCTCTAGAAAATCTTTCACTGTTCAGAAAGAAGGGTTACTTCTCCTCCGAGGCTTTAAATCATTGCCACTTTAATCCCCTTTTTTCTTCCTTTATTTTAAAAATGTTATTAAATTTATTGGGGTGACATTGGTTAATAAAATTATATAGGTTTCAAATTATATAGGTTTCTATAATGCATAATCTATATATTGCATTATGTGTTCACTACACAAAATTAAGCTTCCTTCCGTCACTATTTGATCCCCTTTACCTTCTTCTGCCTTCCCTGGCCCCCTCCCCCTGGCAACCACAGTACTGGTATCTATCTCTAACACTTTGTTTGTCTTGTTTGTTCATTTCTTGATTTCAATTTTATATCCCACATGAGTGAAATCACATGGTTCTTGACTCTTTCCATCTGACTTTGCTTAGTCTGGTATTCTCAAGATCCACCTATGTTGTCATAAATGGCTGTATTTCATCTTTTCTTACGGTTGAGTAGTAGTCCATTATATCTTTGTACCACATCTTCTTTATCCAGTAATTTATTTGAGGACACTTTGATCGTCTCCATGTCTTGTCCACTTTGAATAATGCTGCAATGAACATAGGGGTGCATATATCTATACAAATAACTGTTTTTAAATTTTGGGGGTAGATACCCAGAAGAGGGATTGCTGGGTCATATGGTAAGTCTCTTCTTAATTTTCTGAGAAACCTCCATACTGTTTGCTATAGTAGCTGTTCCAGTTTACATTCCCACTGACAGTGAATAAGAATTTCTTTTTCTCTACAACCTGCCCAACACTTTATTACGATTACTTGTCTTGTTGATAATAGCCATTCTAATAGGTGTGAGGTGGTATCTCATTGTGCTATTAATTTTCATTTCCTTCATGGTCTCTTTCTTTCTTCTCTGGTCTGACAACAAAGGATTGGGCTTAGTTTGCTGCCTTCATGTGTCAGAATGGTTGAGATGACATTGCAGGGTGGCCCGTGGACATAAATGCACTGGGACTAGGAGAAGGGTGTGGAACTTGTTCAAAGCCCCGTCGTCTGTTAGCTTGGTTCTTATTAGCCAGTTTGGAAGTATCCTTATCCTGCCTAGTTTTCATTTGTGTGGTTAAATGTACACTCCTTGCGCCCAGATTCTTATCTTACTTACTTATCTTTACTTACTTTTGATGCAGCTTCCTAAGATTAATGGCTTTCTTTTCAACTTACCCATTTTATGCCACCCTATGGTTCTCACCTTGGGCATGTCACCAGTTGCAGGACTCTTTCTCAAAAAGTGGGTGAGGCCTCAGGGTCTTTATCAACAGTACCCTGAAAGTAGCCACCCAACTACCAGACTTATCATGAGACTTGAAACCAATTTGCTGTGCCTGCATCTAGTCCAAACACTCATTTTTATTACCAGCCTGGATCTATTGATAAGACTTTCCCCCTCTGTTCTTTTCATTTTACTTTCTGAATTGTTCTTCATCTATTATTAGTAGTGGTGCCAACGATGATTATGATGATAAACACTGTTAAACCCAGTGTTTATCAAACTCTTTCAATGTGCCAGAATACTATACATGAATTATCTCATTCAGTCTTTAAATAACTATAAGGAATACTTATCCTCATTTTACAAATAGGAAAGTGAGGGCCAGAGAGGTTAAGTGACTTTTCTGAGGTCACACAGTAAGTCATTATCCAAGCAGAATCTAAAGCACATTCTGCTTTTCTCTTTGCCTCATCACTAACTTCTTTAGCACCTCATTACATCTTCCATAGTCACTGAATTTTATTCTTTATCATTGTGGCTTACCTAAATACTGACAGTATTTAAAAAATTAAAATTACGGTGCCCTTAATAAAATAACTTTGAAGGGGGTATAGATGTCTGCACTGGGAATACTTTTTGTGTTTGAAACAAAAATTCAACTTGTTATAGACAATGAAATCAATGGTTCAGTTAATAACACCCCTAATGGCATAATTCTGCTCAGTGCCAGTGATGGATACCTTTAAAATCAGAGACTAGATTTAATGACGAGGTATGAAGAAACCAGTGCTGTCATAAATACAGCTGGGATGGTAACTCCATGGGAGAGGAAAACCCCTAGAAACCACTGATGTTGTTAGTTCCAATCTCATAAATCAATTTCCAGACCTTCCTGTAAATCCCCCATCCATTCCGGCAGCACCCTACACATCCCCACTTTGCAATGGATGTTTGCATTTCCCCATGAGTTTTCTGTGCTCAGAGATTTGCTTGTAGATCAGTGAAGCTATCTGTGTGCAGCTGGTGCATAGAAGGGCTCTGTTCTTTGTGCTTGTTCCAAACAGGCAGAAAATACATTGAACAAGTCTTTCTTAGGATATCTTAAGACTCCTCCAAGTATGATGCTCTTCAGATGAATGACTTTGTACTTTAACAAATTCTCTTTTGCTCTTCTCTCTACCCCCTTACATTGCAATAAGTCTCTAGAGACTCACTGTGGCCTAGGACCAAGATGTAGGCCAAGTGGAAACACACCAAAGTGATTTAATAGAAAAGGTAATTCCTATTCAAACGGGATGGTCCCTTATTCATTTCCTCGGATTATCATCAAATTTATGTCACCAGCAAAGGAGCTTTATTGAGTTTCACAGAGATATTCCTTTTGCTCTCATTGTCGTTAGTTGGCACGCTGACATTTTCATATGTGTCTCAGCTAATGCCTCAAAATTACTCCATCTACAAATGTAACAATTGAACAGATAATTTTAATAAGATTCAGCTTGACTTCAGACTGCACTCCTTCCTTTCTTTATAGAATGCAAATTGTAACCTGTTTTTAAAGCCGTGCAATGCAGTGAACTTTAATGGGATTTGACAACATCATATTAAGCACAACAACTACGCATAATGTACCGAAAAATTGGACGTGAAATTGGAAACATAGCTGAGAACAAAGTAAATTTACATGGTTTGGTAGTTTGAATGTCTGATATCATATTCTCTCATGCAAGCCCCATAAAAAAGCAAAAGATTTAACAATGGATATCAGCAGAAAGTGCTTTTAAAGTTAAAACTGATGGATGGCTTGTCAAAAAAAATAATTGCATTGGTTGGAAAGTCGGGATGCGTGCTGAGGGGGAGAGAACAGGATATACAGAAGGTGATGGGAAGTGACAGTGGTCTGTCAGGAAGGACTGGCTGCCCAGAGGAGTGTGAAGCCAGAGCTATAAGGTGGCAGAGTAGAACAGGCTGTCAGAGCAGGAAAGTGGCTTTAATACCCTGAAAACCAAAGGAATCCGCCTGTCAGCTTTGCTCAGCCGTGCTGAAAGAGGAAGAGAACATGGCATAAAGTTAGAGACATTAAACAAGGGGGGGCGGGCAGGGAGCAGCTCTGGAGAGCACAG
This sequence comes from Tonatia bakeri, assembly GCA_004024845.1. NCBI lineage: Eukaryota > Metazoa > Chordata > Mammalia > Chiroptera > Phyllostomidae > Tonatia > Tonatia bakeri. The sequence continues at coordinate 101,710 of PVIA01001831.1, forward strand.
ACAGGGGGAAGGGGATGGGGAGGCATCTTCTGTGGGTTTCTGAATATTTTCTTTTCTATTATGATATTTCCCTTTTTCTCGAGGGCCAGTGAATTAAATTTGAGAGGGTGGAGGTTTCTCTCTGCTTTTTCAAGAAAAGGGTGATTTAAGAGAAGGCACATGTGTGTCCTGATAGCTGCCTGCCACTCTGCTTGAGTAGGTGACTTTCTTACAAGTATACCTGGGGGTGCCTTGGCATATTTCTGGCTTTTCAGATCTACAGCCTCATCTGCTGACCTTTTCTTCCCTTCGGGTTATGCTGTCCATTGTCCCAGGGATGACACTGATATGAAGTCACTGTGGGGCTAGCTTATCTTCTGCCAAGGTGCTAAAAGGGCTTAATGCTTCAGCCATACAATAGGATCGTGATTAAAATGCAATAATCTGATGATTTTTCCATAAATATTTTTCTGCTCTATCAGCATTAGGCTTTGAATAATTTATTATTCTTCCTTAATATACTCCTGGCAGTGAGGTTAATTTGGTCAACTTGCAGGGGGCTGTCTAGTGATGAACATTTTTACATCAGGCCTTGGTAACACACATCATGTCTTTATGATGTAATCGCCCCAGTGGCTTGGGAGTGTTAGGGTCTAGGAGGGGGTGGAATGTGGTAGTTGATAATATTTAAAATACAGGGTGGTATAAAGGACACATGGACAAAAACTAGGGGGGTGTGGAAATGGGAGGGAGGTGGGGAGGACTGGGGGTGCAGGGATGGGAGTAAAAGATAGAAAAATGTACTGAAACAACAATTAAAAAAATAAATTAAAAAAATACAGGGTGGGACAAAAGTAGGTTTACAGTTGTGAGAATGCCAAACACAGGGTTTATTCTTGTATTATTACTGATTAATTATTGTATTATTGTCCATACAAATTACACTTAGTTTTGCCCCACCCTGTTTTTTGTGTATCTGAAAATTTAGGGTATCTCGGTGTGTTCTGAAAACCATCTAAATGCTTAAACTAACCCACAAAAATTGTTTTGATTTGCTGTAGTAGTTTGCAGTGAGCATTATTTTGAAAGAAATAGCTGCCCTTTGTGGAGGAAGAAGGTGGTGGCAGCAGCAGCAGCAGAATGCTTGTGGAAGCGCTTGTTTTGTGCCAGGTGGCATTCCAAATGCTCATGTGTATTAATTGACCCATTTAACTGCTGTGACAACCTTTTGAGATAGATTCTATTAATACTGCCATTTCGCAGATGAGGAACCTGAGACCCAGAGAAGTTAAGTGACTTGCACAAGGTCACGCAGCTCTCAAGTGGTAGAATTAGGGCTCAGACTCTGGTAGTTTGGCACTAGAGTTCGTGCTTTTTAATCGGTGTGCTATATATATGTAAGTTTGTGGGAACCCACTTAGATGCCAGGTTGATTCCTGTTTTATCCTGTTATTCTTTTGTGTCTAAGGCATTCTGGGAAGGATTTTATTAGAATTAGGAATCAACATCAGTCAAGGAGCTGCCCAGGAAGGAGCAAGGCCCCAGAGATCTTTTCTCTATGCTGTTACCAGTGTTAAAAGAGGGTCAGAACAGAATAATAATTAAAAAAAAAAGATGGCTAGAAGAGGTGTCCTGGTCACAAAGGTAAACCAGATTCCAAGCCAAAATAAAAACAATGTGTCTGAAGTTTTTAGTCTAGTGCTCTGAAAACAAATAAATACTTACAGATAGCATTCAGGTCTTGGTTGTAGTAAACCAGTTTCCAGAAGATGGAGATCTCTGCTTCTGGTCTTCCTGGGGCCTGGCTGGACATGTGAGCTGCTAGCTTGCCATTTAAAAAAAATTTTTATTTTGAATTCACACAGTGTCTTATGAAATCACTAAGTGGGTTAATTACTGGAGGCTTCCCCTAGGCATTGATGGGCATCTGTTACCATTTGGGATTGTACCCACATCCTCCAGCTCTGCCAGGGCACGTCTTGGGGGCTGCACTGGTGTGCCGTTGCACTTCAGCACCTTGCCATGGTGCTGTTACCCTGCTTTGAGGACCTGTAACTCTGCTGTGAACAAGGAGCATTTGTTTTTCTCTTCAGTGAGCTGTCTTCTAGCCCCAGCAGGAGATTTTGTTGTTTTTCACCTGGGAACCTCTGGCCTTTTCTTATCCTGTTTGATATCATGTCGCTGTCTTTCTGCATCTTGTAAGAAGCAGATGGCTGGGTGTGTCTTTAGATGGCTTCCCCGGGGCTCCCTGCTGTACTCTGGCCCCAGCAAGTCTAAAAGCTGGGCAGCAACGCTACCAATCTCAAGGTGGATCTTCGGGGACACAATTGGGATTTCAACTCTTGAATCAAAGAATTCCAGGGCTAGAATGCATGGAGCTTAACCAACTTTTCAGTGTCTCCTTTCAGGGGTCTTCAGCAATAGGGAACTCACTGTCTCCAGGGGCCTGTAAACCAACTTGCCTGAGACCAGTAGGAAGCTTGCTCTTAGGATGAGACCAATGTGTTTCCCTGGAATTTCCACCCACTGGTTCTTGTTCTTACCCTTGGGACTGCACAGATTCCAAGCATAAAATGTGTACATCACATAATCCACTGTAAAACCATGTAAGTCTTCAGCTAGTACAGACAGGCCCTTCTTCCTCAGCTTCAGGTTGTGTTATGTTTCTTGGAGATAAGCATGGCTAGAGACACCGCCAGGCAAAACTCTTCTCTCCCCTTCCCTCTTCTACCATTCTTTTTTTACAAGCATATTCCTTGCAATTTGTGCATCATACCTATTCGTGCTGCACTAGAACTCTGTTCCTTTTATTACTTTGGGGTAGCTCTGAGCCCAGATTAACTATTAAGGGAAGGACCCCAGGTTTGAGGCAAGAGAGCAAGACATTCTCCACGATGAAACCTCAAGCTGGAGGTGCTGTTTCCACTTCACAGGCAAAGAAAGTGAAGCTCAGAAAGGTTAAGCTGCTTGCCCAAGAACACACAGGTAGTAAATAGAACACACGGTAGATTTGGACTCAGGTCTGCTGACACCAAAGCCTTGGCTATTTACAAGGCAGGTCTAGTGTACTAGTTATAAGTGCAGACTTCAGATCCCAGCAGGCCTGGTGACTTTCAGTGAGTTGTTTAACCTTTCTATGCCTCAGTATCCACATCTGTGGGATGGTGATAATAACAGTACCTGCTTCATAGGGTTATTGTGAAAATTAAATGAGCTAGTTTATCAGACCATTTGGCATAGCACCTGTATGTACTCAATAAATATTCATTTAATATCATCATCATCATCATTTTTTTGGAACATAATAGGAAGTGGCAGAGTTTTGTGCTGTTAGCTGCAAAGCCTGAAGTGTAGCCTCCTAGCTTGTGGGGGGTGGGGTTGAACAGATTCATGGGTGAGTGCAAATAGCCCATCTTGCCATGCTTTACAGTTGAGGCTGGGCAGGGCCTGGGAAGGGTGCAGTGGTTATTTTTTTATTTTATTTTTTGGTTTTGTTTTTTATACTTTGAGAAGATTGCTGCAGTTATCTGGAAATCTATTGCTTGGGCAAAAGCAGGATTGCGTGATACGATTTAAAAGGCCGGCAGCTGCATTTCATCCTTTTCACAAGAAAATAACCCCTTACTCCAGTGAAGCTAAAAATAAAAATGGCAGTACATTTGGCAACCACGCTTCTTCCTTTATTACCTCAGCAGTATCTGAATAAAATGTCTTATTAAGCAAGATATAAGGGCAATGAAAGGGAGAGTAAGTCAAATTAGTTGACATCTAAAGCTTGGTGCATCATATACAGCGAGGGTAGTTACTGTTTAGTAAAATGGATTTAATGCTTAATATAAATGCTGATATTTAGATGGCTATATTTCGGAAACTCGGGGAAAGAGTGGTGGCTTTTGAGCCAGTAGATCTCGATTTAGGTCCTGCTCTGCTACAAACTACTGTGTGGCACTGGGCGATTCACTCTGTCACCTTGGGCTCCATTTTTTCCATATGCTAAATGAAGGTGTTTCCTGGAATCCAGTGTCTCTGTGGCAGGATCTTAGGGTCACCTGGTTGGGGGGGATCATAAACAGGGGCCTGGTATCCACAGCATTCTTACAGGGGCAACATTGCCTCTGTTTGCTTTTCATGCTGGGGTCACTGGGTGAGATTTCCTTTGAAGAAAGGATTACAGCAACTAGAAAATAGGTTTCAGAACCACCAGATTGGGTTATTTCTTAGAAGCCTTGCAATTCTCACTTTTCAAAGTTCTGTGATGACTAGAAAGGAGTTGGCTGTGGAAGCACACTGGGTGCTGTTTCATCTCTACCATCACCAGGATCTGAAAGACCTCAGTGTCCGGGGCAGGATGGTGCCCTAGAACACAGCAATAGGCAAGTGTGACCAGGGGAGAAAATGTGACAAAGCCTTTCACAAATGGGGATGGTTGCAGACCTGTGTTTGCATACCCGAACATACTGATGCACGGTGTGTTTGTGTGAATGAATGATTATACATTTGTGCACAAGTTGGTAGAACCCATGAGTAAAACCTGTATCTCACATGCATATAGAGAGATATATGCATAGTCACACTGTGAGGCCTATGCACTAGATACTGTCCTTGGCCACCTCTTATCTCATTTATACCTGCCACCACCATGGCAGATTAGCTTCTATCATCACATTTGAAGTGAGGAAACTAAGTCATGGAGAAGGTAATTCCCCCAGAGTCACACAGCTAATAATTTGCAAAGTACAGGAATTATGTTAGGCCTTTGTTTTCCGTATGGCTGGGATAGTATGCACCCAGCAGTTAGATGGGCAGTTGTTCCTGCACTTGGCTTTCAGATGGCCTTCCTGTCTGATAGTGGGTTATCAGTTCAGTAGCTTCCTCTGCCCAAAGAAAAGAGGATGGTTGATTTTTCCTAGTTGAGATCTTGAGGCCAGGGGCAAGGGAAATAACCCTAATATGAAAGGGCCTCTCATCTACACAGCCCTCTAATTTCTGAAAGAGGGGTATCTTCAGAGTGCCAGAGACCAGGTTAGGTTAGTCATTCAGAGTTCTTGGTTTTGTTTGAGTTCCTCTTTTATTACTTTGAGGATCTTGTAGTTGAGGTTTATGACATAGGATGACCAGGGTTTATCCCAAATACTTTTTCTTTTCTTTTTTATCCCAAAAGATGCTAACATATGGTCGATGGGGATTTGTTTAGGCCCTTTTTTTGCTGAGGGCTCCCTTCCCAAACTTCTGTTGTGACAGTTGGGAACCTGTTTAAAAATAAGGCTGATCAGCAACAAATACTATGAAAAATCATCCTTAGGTACTATTGGAAAATAACTTAATACAATCTCCACCCTGAGACCTTAGCAAATCTTGTTACCTTTTATTCATACTGTGAGGCACATTGCAGACTTTATCAGTCATTCTACTTCTTTGGATCATATGCTGAGAGGCTTTTATTCTAAAGAAAATATCATGAGAGCCTTGAGTAGATTTATGATTCTGCTTCTGATGGTTCATGAAGCCTAAACATATCTAATAATAGTTCTTTCACCTGCTTTGCTTAAGACTAAGATCTTTTATAAACACTCTCACTAGAACCATCAATCATTGTTTAGAAATTTAAATATACTAGGCAAAAAGAGAATGGATTAAGGGTAAGCTTTTTTCAGTGTAGAACTTAGGGTTTTCACAGACATAGCACTTCTTGAAATTTCTTGGTGTCTTATTTGAAGGCGAGGGGAAACTGGGACCCTTGCACACTTCTGGTGGGAGTATAGACTGAAGCAGCTTTTTAGAGAAATCTGGAAGTATTGACCAAATCAAATATGTGTACTCTAAAACCTAATGGTTCTACCCTTGGATTTATAACTCAGAAAATTTCTATGGTAGGTGGACATTAGGTAACGGTGATGATGATGCTGTAGATGGTTTCAGTGATGATTAGATTGAAATTAATTTAGATTGTAGTTTATTGATAATTAGTGAAGACTCTTTTAAGATATCTTCTTAGTAAGCCATTTGTCAAAGTTGCTGATATAGCTTTCATTTCAGCACCTAGCTTTTGTACCTGCTGTGTGTTCTTTTAGAATGCAGTATTCATTTAGTTGATGTTGCTCCAGTCTGTACAGCAGGTCCTCGAATGATGTTATTTTGTTCAGCATTGTTTTGTTATGCTGTTGATGAAACACTATAGGAACTTAACTTTTGTTTATATCAATTAAGCTATGCTAAATTGTTTTTGTTATATATTGTTTCACTTGAAGTCACAGAATCTATTGATGGTGTTAGGTGATGACTTACTGTATTGTGAGTGTAAATTGTGATTTCTTAGAAGGGAAGTAATCTTGAATGATAGAAAAATAGAATCCCAAATTTGAGATCTGATGTTATTTAATCTTTGCTTGCTTCAGCAGCACATGTTCTAAAAATGAGGTTATTTAATCCAATTCACAAGCCTAATAAAAATTCCATCTCTACAATCTCTACCTTCTTTATGGGTAGTCTGCTTGGATTCTCCCAGTACCAGAGCATTTGTTACGTTTAGAGTTATTATTAACATCTCTCAAGGACAAATAATCAGACTCCCAAGTTTTGGCACCACTAGACCAAGTTGCAGGGTTTTTCCAACTGAATTCCTAAGACAATTTCCAGGGAACAGACAAGGGGGAAGATGACACCGTTCTATTTCATCCAGTTCTAGTTACTGCACTGATTGCTTGAAAGCCAAAACTGGTTTTACTCCGAGTTAAAAACAAGTTTAGGAACCTAAGTCCCTCTCCAGAGTAGAATCAACTGTATATACCAAGGAAGGTAAGACTTTCTGGAGCTGTCACTGTGGCTAGGCACAGCAGAGCCCACTTTCAGTGTCAGAGGTCAGTCATCTCACAGGTGTTGTGGAGGAAGAAAAAGGCAGAAGATCACTGCCAAATTTTATCTCACCCAAACTTGTACATAACTATGTGTATAAAATATTACCACTCATTGAGTGGCATTTTATATTAAGGGCCTTCAGTTCAAAATTTCCATTGATCTAAAAATGTCTGTAGCCTTGTAGAGGAGACCCAGGTTTCTAGGATATCAGCTAGAGTCCCAACTAAAATGATGATAATGATAGACTTCCCTATCTCCTAAGTGGGGATAAAATTTCCAAAATACTTTTTGGGTATCAATATTGATCTTATAAAGCAAGGATCGGAATGGAAGGGAAACATGTGAAACCTGAGTCTTCATTATTTCATTCCTCCGAGTTTCTTCTCAAGGAAATTCACCAAGAATGCAATGCTTACACCTAAATGAGACTCTTTAATAAGGAGAACTTCATGGCTTTCTGGGCTCTTAACATCCTCCCTCATAAGCATCCTTGAGCCCTCTGATTCTCCTACTGGGGAAATCCTGTCCATGGAGCTGGCTTCGCCAGGTGTGTAACCATATTTAGGGTGGTCAATGTTTATTGATTCAAGAATCTACATTCACACATCCGTATCAACCAAAAACATTGTGTTTTTTTAAGTTGGTTTGAGAGGGAGGGGGGAGAGAGAGAGAAATATCCATTTGTTGTTCCACTTATTTATGCATTCATTGCTTGCTTACCAGAGATTGAACCCAAAACCTTGACATATCAGGGCAATATTCTAATCATCTGAACTACCCAGCTAGGGTCACCATTGTGTTTTATTTTGTAGTTTCTTCATCTCACCATGTTGAAGCTATGTTTGGTCACAGAATCCTTAGTCATACACAGACTGCACAATTCACCAACAAATCACAGGTTCATGAAGTTGACTTTGCTGTTGTTATGAGAACCAAGAATTTCTTAATATTTTAGTAGTCAACCATTATTGTTTGTACCAGTAATAAATTTCTCTGAGTTCTTGTTTCCAAGCTTGATTATGTTAGTACATATACAATGTATATATAATGTCTTTTGTTCTTTTCCTTTGACTATACTTGCTTATAAGCCTGGAAGACTAATGAACATTAATGCTCTTTTGCCACATGACTTTGATTTACAACTTTATGATCTGGCAGATAAAGCTACACAAATGCAATGTGCATGTCTCAGGCTCTCCCACCAGTTGTTATAACAGAAGAGCTGACCATAGAACAGCTCAATAGGAACTCAGCTATTTTTTAATTGAATTTATTTGTATGACATTGGTTAATAAAATTATATAGGTTTCAGGTATATACATCAACAATACATCATCTGTATATTGCACTGTGTGTTCATCACCCCAAGTCATCTCCTTTCATCACCATTTGTCCCCCTTTTCCCTCTTCTACTTCCCCCCACCTCCTTTCCGCCTTGTAATCACCAATACTGTTATCTGTGTCTATGAGTTTTTTCCTTTAATCTCTCCACCTTTTTAACTCATTTTCCAACTCCCTTTCCCTCTATATCTGTGAGTCAGTTTCTATTTTATTTGTTAGCTTATTTTGTCCATTAGATTCCACATATAAGTGAAATCATAGGGTACTTGTCTTTCTTTGACTGGCTTATTTCACTTAAAAATTAATAATACTCTCCAGGTCCATCCATGCCATCACAAAAGGTAAGATTTTCTTCTTTTTTACAGCTGGGATCTCAGCTATTTTAAGTAAGCAGCCTGAGTAAATTATCTGCCCACAAAAATGCTTTTTGAAAAATCATATTGTTTCTTCTAGAGAGAGGCATCACTTCCTCTTGGCCATTCTGTGTTCAGTGCTTCTGTGAATTGTATGCATTAAGTAACCAACTAGATGTCAAATTTAAGAGTCTAGAATGGATTATAATGTTACAGACAGTTAAGGAAAATGTCAAGTTACTTGGCATAATCCACCAAAAATGGTTTCTATGATGATATTTTGTAAACTATAAAGTTATTTGACTAGAGCCTTCATCGAGAATCAGTTTTAATTCTTCAGAATTATCCAGGTATAAATTCCTTTTTAAAATGACTCAAGCTGCTCAGAGATACTTTAATCCTGGCCCTTTATGAAATAATCACAAGTACTCTCAACACATGGCTTTCCAGAAACTATTTCTGACAGGTCTGAATTTAAGGAAGTTGTGGACAGGACCCTTATCTCAGCTGTCACCATCCTGCCTCATCACCTTCAAGCAAATGATTAATCTACAAGGATAGTCAGGCTACTAGGATGTCTTAGGAGTACGTTGGAGGACTTAGGAGGAGATTGGCCAATGAGATTCACCAAATTCTTCATCCTTCAATCTGTCACTCCAGGTTCAACCATTGAAATTGGCTCTGATGTATCACTCATAAGGAAATAGCTCAATACATGATTTGAGTACCTACATCTATACTCGGATGGGGATTTTGAGAGCAAGAACATACTTACATATTCTAGATATTGCAATAGCTGCAATATAATGTTTGCTTGCAAATAAAATAAGACATAGTAGTTGTTAGGAGCAGTGGGTCCAGTCCATGGTTGTTTTCTGACATAATAATTGAGGTCACTGAGGTTCCATAGTGTAATATAGGCCCCTGTAAGATGCTGTAGGGACCTCATGTATATGAAGCAGTAATTATTCTCTGGTTATGTGTTTGCTAGAATGGTGTATCTGGTAACCAGACACACTATTGCCACATAGAAATAGTTTCACAAGTTTTGTGGAGGATTGGTGAGATATGTGGGAAGTTATCAGTTAAAAGGAGGAGAATGTGGTGATATAGTATTTTTTGGTGCCTTGATATTCTTGCTGAGGACATTTTTTAGGTTTATATAGTTGTCTAGAGAAGCTTTTGCTTATAAAAAGATTGTTGTAGGATACTTGCTTATCTCTTCTTATCTCCTCACACTTATATAGGATTTCCAGGTCGAGCTGTGCAGATAACATACTGCAGAATTGTAAACAGTAGCACTAAGAACAATATCAACCATACCTATGTCAGAAACCTCAGGATTCCCAGTAGTGTTAGTGATTGGAGGATCAAGAAACCCCAGTCCACTTGGTTAGCTCTGTGGCCTCAGGAGAGCTATTCAGCAACAGCAGGCTTTAATATCTACATAAGCTGTGTGTTTGTGGATCCTGGGTAGGGAAGAACATCACCTGTGGATGTAAGACAGGAGTGTCAAACTCATTTTCACTGAGGGTCACATCAACCTTGTGGTTGCCTTCAAAGGGCCAAATGTAATTTCAACTCCTTAACAGTGAAGGAGTAGTTACATTTATGTAGTCCTAAAATTATTTTGGCCCTTTAAAGGCAACCACAAGGCTGATTGGCCCCCAGCGAAAATGAGTTTGACACCCCTGATGTAAGGAACGAATTAGGGATGAATGAATTTCTCAATTAATTATGGTATAAATTTGTGTAATTATGCTTATGAAACATTTTTTCCCTTTAGCTATTTTCTTTGCATGAATCTGTTGGTTTTTTAGGACTCTTCTTTGTTTGGTAAAAGGAGGGAGACAGACAATAAACATGACCTGGAATTGTCATCATTCCATGTCTTACTCTGTTTTGGATGTTTTGATGGGAGAGTGGAGAGTCCAGGAGGGGGCTGTGCAGCCATTAGGACCCTGGCCACCTTTGGAGGAATCACTTCTCCAAACCCTGAGTTGAAAGCACTTACAGGGAAGAAGAAGGCCTGTAATCCTTCTGTTTAGATATTTCCTTCCAACAGAAGACAATGTGTGCCAGTGCCAGAGACCAGAGTGATAACGAGAACCAGAGGTGGTAAGTGCACAAAGGGTTAGTGTGTGGCAGGTGGGGAAGAGAAACCTGCTCATAGCTAGAGTCCAGGTGCTGCTGGGAGATCACTCTGGGGCTCTCACTAATGGTGTTGGTATCAGTCCCAGGTTCACCTGAGGATTTCATAGCAACACATGCTGGCTTCTTTCAAATTAAGCAGCCTGGAGGAGGTGTGCATTTTTAGAAAATGGGTTACTCCCTTTCCCTTTTGGAACAATTTTTTTTTCCTTAGAGTTTTGTATGACAGTTGGAGCCAGTATGCTGATAAAGAGGTCTTATTAAACTTGATGGGACTTTGTTCTCATTACAAGAATTGGCCCACTTGGACACTTTTTGTGGCTAGAGGATCTCCTGGCTTAATTGTGCTCTGTAATTGGGGCTTCAGGCCTGATCCAATGTTTCTTGGTTTGCACTCAATTTTTTACAGAGAAGGGACTTGCTTTATACCTACTCCCACAGAAACAAAGTTCCTTGTTCTTTTCCTTTCCACCCTCTCCCATCCCCCATCCCTATGCTTTTCCTTCCCACCCTCCAAATTCCCTCCAAGCATTGAAGGTCTTGAGGAAGAGAAGGGCAGGGGTGAAAAATTTGAAATTGCCCAAGATGGATAGTGAAAACACCATGCATAAATAAATTACAGCACAACCCCCAGATGAACAATGATTGTGTGGTTGAAGACCTGGCTGAATAAGTGTGTCAGGCACTGATTGGAAGCGTGATAAATGCAATGACCTAACAAAGGATTGACTTCTCCTGCAGACAGGCCCCTTTTAATGGATGGAAAGGGAGGAAGCTTCATTTAGAAGGGAAAGGCTGTTTGCTGTGCAGATATGACAAAGGGGAAGTAGACAACCATTGATTTACGTTTGGGAATGACAGTTGAAAAATTCAGCAATAATCATGACAAATGAGAAGAGATGCAGTCAGAGGAAAAATGCCAATACGTTACGCCTTCCAAGAAATGCCAAGGTCACGGAGAAAGGTTCCCAAACTTCTGGTTTTGACAACCTTAAGGGAAATAATAGAAAAGATGAGGGTTCAGGTTAAAAGAGATGACTTGGCATGAAGGGCTACAGGTGCTGGTAATTAGTGGTGAGTTTGGAGGGGGAGCATCAGGAAGTCCCCCCTACACCACTGGGAAGGCGTCTGTCCACAACAACCAAGATGCTTCCTGCTGCTGTCAGTCGTGCCCTCCTCTAGGAGCTCTGGAAAATCAAGCGAGTGATTTTAATGTCAGTAGCAATGGCAGGAAGGAAAACTGAGGGTTGGGTGTGCTTGTGTTTGACATGGGACATGAAATCAGAGGTTTTGCTCTGGCCTCTCTGGTGTGTCACCTCCTTTATTTTTATTCTATTTATTTCATCCAAAAGACTGAGAAGGTGATGAGTTTTAGGTCATCTGCTTGGTTGAGATTGGTAAGATATCCCCTGTTTATTTTTTACAACCTTTATTTATAAGGCACCCAATGTGTTTTCTTGTTTTGCTACACTCCAGTAAGAGAGACACACTCCAGGAAGTTCTATGTTTGAATGTGAATAGGGGTTTTAAAAATATGTATACATGCATACGAAGGGGGATGGTGTGAAGAGGTTTAGAGGAGAGGTGTGTGGCCTGGCAATCATCACCTATGGGTTATTGTTACTGCTAACTCCTGTGTGAATGAGGGCAAACTGCTTCACTTCTTCAGCTCAGTATGCTCATCTTTACAATGGGGAAATCCTGAGGGGTGAGGAAAATCATGGAGACCCTTTTCTGGTATGATGTGAGGAATCACTACTATACCTGGACATGGTCTGGGGGTATGAGTCTGTTTTGTGTATCTATCTGCATATACACACATGTATCTCATATGTGTATCCACACAACCTATATCTTTTATTCACCTGGCCAAGCATTTCAGTATTTTATGTTGTAATTAACAATACAGTATAACCTTTATTTTGGTTGGTTCTCAACCAAATATTGTTCATGGGTTAAGCCCCCAATTACAAAAATGTATTTTATTTAGATAAAATGAAATTTTATAAAATCATAATTATGTTTACTGGAAAACTGTTAATACTTAAATGGGGGACAGGGAGGAAGTCCTAACACCACCAAAATAAGTGTATTGTAGAACCAGTTACCAATTCAGAGAATGACAAAATATTCTCCAAGAGAATTCCTCAGATTCAGAAAACATTTGAACTATGGTTATATTTTTACTGAATTAGTTGGAGACAGATAAATATTGTTTTTAAAACCCTTATTTATCTAAAATAAAAATGCCAGGAAAAGCTTTGGCAAATATATCTTAATTTGTGAATACTCCAGTCTAAATGAAAAATGATTTTATTTACATCAACCAACTCCCTGTAGATAAGCCTTGAAGAGAAGTTATCTCATTAAAAAGAAGGATCCATTTTGGAACCAAGTTGTGTTACAATTCCTTTTCTTAACCAAGTTGCTTCGGAGGCCTGTCCTGACAGGGTAAAACCCTAGTCCCGTGTCACGAAGAGCATGTGGCTGTTTTCATTTGGATTGTCTGGGCACGTGAAGGTTCAAAATAAAACAGGTGCTATGTTTAAAAACAATGCCCCACCAGCTCAAACATGTGAATCATCAAGTTGCCGAAAGCTCTCCAACTTCCATCAGTTAAGATACCCTTTTAATTGTAGAGATGAAAGAGGGAAGCAGTGGATTATAAATGAGTTGAATATGGTATTTGAGATAATCTTGGATCTGTAATGGTTTCTTATGACTTAACCTCTACCTGGAGCTGTGGAGTGGGGGTATAAGGAGAGATACCTCTTTAGATTAAACATTTTCTAATCAGCTTTATCACTCATATCTGAATTTATCTTATTGGAGGAAAATGCCAATATATTAGCAGGCATGTATGATACACAAGGTGACCCTACCAACTTAATGACATAATACATTATCCTTAATGAAGTCAATATCTTGTCTTTTAGCTGTCTGTCTATTGGGGCGATTAATTGCAGTGTCATTAAAGTTAGCTCTCTTTTCATTTGAGCTTGACAAGTCGCATAAAACTAATGTTCTTAGTTATCAGCTACTGGAATAGGATGGAGGATGGAGGAAATTGTAGGGCAAATAAGGGGGTACTGCTACAGCTAACTTGAAGGACTTTTTCCAATGACTGTTTTGTTAGGTCTCTCCTTATCCAGGCTTTCTTGTTAGTTGAAAATCAAGGCAAAGCTAGATAGCTCTTATTTAGACCTGGGTTCGGAGTGGAGAAAAGAGGGAACTGGTGAGAATTACACCCGATTTGGGAGACTTGGAACTGTTTAGTAACAGGAGTTTGATTGCTGGAAGGATTTCTCCACTAAATAAATTTGCTGAGTTACCTCCTGAACCAATGTACATGAGCTGATAGCTTGCAAGAGGATGAAATAAAGAATAGTTGAAACTCTGTTTTCATTTAGCTTTGAAGTTTTTAAAATTTAATGGTCTCCCTGACAGAAAGGAAGGATTGAAGGCAGAGGAAGAGATCTGTGTCTAAACTACACTTAGCAAATGATTCTAATAAACACCAGCTAATCATGGGCAATATGGGAGCAATAGCGCCTGGTTGGTCTGCTGCTAATTGTGAAGTCAAAGAAAACCTCACTCCCTGCCTTCCCCCTACCTCTGAAACTATGAGACAGGATGGCTGTAATTTACAGTGTGTTATCTTTGTCTATAGCGGCAAGATGATATGAAGTAAATCAAGGTACGAGTAATGAAAGACTGAGAATTTATTCCTTGGAGCACACTTTAAAGTGTAGTATCTGTTATAGTGGCACTGCCTGAAGACCCTGAAATGAGACTTGGATGAAGGGCAATAAAGCAGCATAGAGGCTCATGTTAATGTTGTTTGTCTGAGGTTAGTAATTGGGTTCCACTGATGAGTTGTGTGAAGACAAAGTGAGAATCCCAGCTAGTGTTGTAAATCTTACATTGTTGGAACAAGAAGCAATCCTAACAAATATTGATCCTCTCCGCGCCCGGAGGCGAGGAGGAAAGCAGTGAACTGCGGAGCACTGGCTCGTTTCAATAGCACCAATTACCTTAGTGAAACCGGCGCTCTGCATGAAATCCCAGGGTGGCCGCAAACCGTGAATTAGCCATGATTAGGCTTTTTAGATGGATCCCCCCCGCCATCCTTCCTCAAATCACACAGGCTTAGCATTCTGTCTCAATTATCCTTGCGGTCCTAAAAAACATATTTTGTGGGAGCAATTCCTTCCAGTTATTAGAGGCCCTGGTCAGGTGTGGATGCCAGATACAAGTATATACATGGCTGGACACTGCCTTACACACAAAGGGGATAGACTGAATATATTTGTGCTTGACCTGGGAAAGATGTCACTTTCCACTTAGGATTTCACTGCACAACACCAAACTTGGAGGCCCACACCCCACACATAGTGGGTTTTGTTGCTGTTTGTTTGTTTTTATTCTCCCTATTTACGGTGAACTTATGTCCTAAAGGTCCTTGGAGAGTTGATCTCCCAGGAAAACAAATGTATCTCAATGTCTGTGTTCTGTGGGCCAGTCTTCCCATTCTCCATTTGTAATGTGAAGGTCTTCTAAAGGTCTCTTCTCATCTTATTTGGATTTAGGGCTTTCTTCCTTGGAATCTTCTCTGAGTTCTTACTGGGAAGAATATGGGTCTACAGGAAGAGGGAGTGTTGATAAAATCTGGAAATGTCATACTTTATTTCTTTCCAAGAGGCAAGCACTTTCTCTTAGCAACACTTGGTTCCAACCCTCTGTTCCATTACCTTTGGCTGTGAGTTCCCAGTAGTTACTTTCAGAGGGCAACCTGTAGGCTATATCTTGACTTTGGGATGGGTTGGGAAAGGTGATATTTTGTCCTTGGGTTTCTGCCCCCCATGCTGTATCAGCTTTATTCATGCTACCCAACCCAGTATGGTTCTTTTCCTCTGCTGGGGAAAGAACCATTTCTGGGGGACCTCAGAGCATTGGTGTTTGATATGACACTGATATATTTGTGCCAACACATGTGCCTTGAAAAGAAAGATAAAATCAGACAGAGAACAAGGCTGTGAATAAAGGGAACTATGTCCAGTTGAGGAAGATGGAGTTTATATTCTAGTGGCAGGAGTGGTGGTGGTGATGAAATGTGAGCTAGTATGGGCAATTTCCGATGTAAACTGTAAAAAAAAAAAAAAAAAAAAAAAGCAACATACAGCTATTGGTATACAAAGTGGCTTGGGATGGAAAAGGGGCTTCTTTAACTAGGATGGTCTGAAAAGGCCTTTGTTCTCCTCACATTGCATACCAGACATTGGAACTGAATATTCCGCCTTTAAACCTCTACCCAATAGATCTTATCTCTGTGCCTGGGCTCACACTGCTCTGGAGAGATCTGAAATGCCTTGTACCCCACATGTCTAGTTTCTGTTCATTTCCCAAGGCCCAGTTCAAAGACCATCTCTGTGAAGCTGTTCTGGTTCCGCAGCTAAAACTGAGTGTTTACACTCAGAGGCCCTGTGCAGCATTCCATCCTTGGGGCTATCTCATATCACAGTAGCTTGATCTACTCAGTAGATGAGTAGGTCTCGTCTCCACTCTTTGCCTGTGGGACCCTAAGTACAGGAACTATGTGTAGTTACATCTTGATCCTTATAGCACTCATACCTACTATGTATAAGGTACATATAAGGTATCTGCCTCATACTAAGTAGGCATTTCATTAATTATTAAGTGAACAATTACGGGAAAGAGCTAGGAAAATTTATAATATATGTGTGGTGGTGGGGGGGGCTTTTGAGATTGTCTGAAGTTTGATCTAATATATACAAATGCTTTAGTGAAACACCAATTTATTGCTGTGTAGATATTTCACTGAGTGGGCTTATTATATGTGGATGAACTGGTGATGTCTGCCTGCCTCTCCAGGCAACAAACACATTTTGGAGGAATTGTTAACTTGAAGGTTGTAATAAAATGTTTACTACTCTGAACAACTAGTATTGGTGTTTGCTAAGGGTGAACAAAAGCAAAAATTGGTTTTATTGATGAAAATGATTTGACATTTAAAAAATAATTGTTCTGTAAATACCAATAAGCTCATCAAATGCAAAGTAGGTTTGGATGGAGCCCTTCACCACTCACTGCCAGCCAGCCATGTACTCTATGGGTCAGTTCCTGCTCTTTTGGACAAGGAAAGGGGAGTGAGTGAGTCCATTGCCCTCTGGCCTCCTGAGACACCTCTGAGGATTAAATAACTAATGACTGTAAAGTGCTCTGTGAAAAGA
Source organism: Tonatia bakeri (assembly GCA_004024845.1). NCBI lineage: Eukaryota > Metazoa > Chordata > Mammalia > Chiroptera > Phyllostomidae > Tonatia > Tonatia bakeri. Next base: position 118,640 of record PVIA01001831.1, read on the forward strand.
GAGTGCTCTATAAAGTGTTATTGTTGGTGCTGTTAAAAACAGAAAACGACTTTTAATTTAGAAAGAGAACACTCAGCGTCAGGAGGGGTAGTTGTAAAGCTTTTATCACCACTTTGCTTCGTTGGTGTTGCCACCATGGTTTGCTGTCCTGGGACTTCTCTCCCCTGCTCACAGGATTTAGAAGAGATACCAGCATCTCCCTGGGATGGACCTATTCTCTTCCTTCTCTTGTGTCACAACCTCTTGGTCAGAGGTCTGACTTGATTGGCCTTGCATTGGCCTGTCATTGATTGGCCTATCATTGATTGAAATGGGGGAGCAAGAATCTTTTCCTAAGAGTCAGCCAGCTGGAGTGTAGAGTATCTTGTGACCTGGTGGCACCAGGAAGCCCTTTGGGTAGCTGCACAGACCACACACCACTCATAAATGTTGGGCACTTGTGACAGTTGTGCCACACAGACAACAGCTCATCCTCAGCAGGCAGGCCCTCCTCTCATTCTGTGAGAAACAGGACTCATCTTCTCTTCCATTTCAATGATGATATTCAGCTTATATTATCAATTTCTAATTTCACCAATTATTCTGAGGCTTCTTGTTCACATTCCACTTTCTCCATGTCACATTTATGTGGTATGTGGTTGGGGGGCTTAAAATACATTGTTATGCCTCTGCAGTCTGCATTATTATTTCATGCCTTATACATTTTGTATGTAATTTTTAATCACAGTGTGTAGAATTTACTTGGGCAAGTCCTCATTTAACATGCAGTGCTAGGAATGGCAAGGGGGCTTGCTGGTCTCCTTTTACTTTGGCTTCTCTGACTCCTTTGACATGCAACCCTCCCCAGAGACACACAGCCCATTCAAGAAAGGAGCCCATAAACTCAGTATTTGTCATATAATGCAGTGATGTGTCTGCAATTTTATGACTCTGCTAAGTGGTGAGTATTCATCTGTGCCACCTCACCCCAGATGCCCATCCTGTGGCTGAGCTGTTTATCATGCTCTCATCTCTTTCCCAAAGCCTGAACAAGGAGCTTGGGGCCACTATAAACATGTTCCCTTTCATTAAAGAGGAAATTATTATCATATATTTTTGTAATAACCAATAACATTTCAAATTACTCACATTTATGGCTTATAATCAAGCTTCCATTTAACCTCTAATCCTCATGAAGGTGGTAATGATGGGCTTGTTAGTTAACCATGACCCAGACAAGCAACTCATTTCTAAAGTTGAGATTATAAACACCATGCTTGGCCACGTTTAATTGTTAATGATTGAGGTTAAGTCTTCTTGGTTTTGTTGTGATGCACTGGAAGATTTTACCTTGGTCAACTTTTCACTGGTTAATGTGCTGAGTGATGAGGGACTGTACCCTGGGTATTCAGGTTCTGAGTCTTTGTTCCTGAACCTGAATATTTGGGGTGATAGGTTGCAACACAGTTCATGGCTAGCACGTGAAGGCTTACAGAAGCCATTGCTCCCTCCCCTCTGTAAGGAAGTATTCTGATTATGGTCTTCAAAAGTCTTCTGTTTGAAGTTCCATGATCTATGAGTCTGGGATGGTGCAGAGTATGAATCATCATGATGCCACGTGTCATGTGCTTAGATTAGCTTTTGAGTTGACTGACTTATTCAGAGGAGAAGTTCATATAAAACAATGGGCCAGTTTGTGGTCAGAGCAGTGTGGGCTGACAGAAAAATCAGAATAAGTTTGAGAGAATGTGGTTCCAGGATGACTGTTTTTTAACTAGGGGATGTAGTTAAAGAGCTCTGAATTGGATGGCTTAGCAGGATGTGTTTAGCAAAGAAAGGAGTATAAGGTAGAACTATTCAGTCCACTCTCATTTAACTGCTTTGAGGACTATATTTTAAAGCTGCTTTTAATTATTAAATCATCCTACCAGGAATCTTCTGTTTCACTCATTTTGGTGACCAGAGCCCTATAGATCTTCTCTTATTTAATCATCCCAGCAACCTTTGATGGACTTACTCTTTTCTCCATTTCACAGATGAGGAAACAAAAGCTTAGAGAGCTTAAGTGACCCACCCTAGGTCATACATCTCAAAGTTACACAGCCAGATAGAACTAGTTCTAATATCAAAATTCATTCTCTTCCATAATTATCTCTTATCAATATGTCATTAGAGAGAACGATACCCCAAATAGGCCGAGTTTTCATGGACTTCCTGTCTGTCAAGTAACCAAGACTGTTACTGATTTCCCATGATATATGGCCTGATACCTTGACTGCAATATTATATTAGGAGATATTGACATATTATCAATCCAAATTAAACAAAGATATTTCTGGATGATGTGCTATTAGAAATTATTTGTAGTTTTTAGTAGTAATGGGTAAGAGATTGCCCATGGCATGGGAGAGTGGGACTGAATGGAGCCTTAGGTTAGTTATCTAGCTCAAGGGTGGCAATTTCAATTCAGTAACAGTTATTGAATGAGTGTTTATTGAAGATCTGGTACATGCAAGGTGTGATTATATGCTCTGATGTCTTGTATATACTTACAATATAACCAGCACATGACAGTGTTAAATTTTTGCTTTAAATCAATGTATCTCATTGAAAGAGCAATACATATTGTCTTTACATTTGATTGCATACTTGCCATTTCCATTGCTCTTTATTCCTTTCTATAGAACAGAAATTTCATCTAGTAATTTTTGTTTATAGCCTGAGGAATTCCTTTGAAATTTTTTTAATTATTTGGTCTCTAGGCAATAAGTTCTCTATTTCGGTTTATCTGAATTTAGTTTTATATTTATTAGATTTTTAGAGAATATTTTCATTGAATATACAATTCTGGTTTGAATTGGTTCAGCATTTTAAAGAGGTCATTCCATTGTCTGTGGCCTCCATTGTTTCTCATTGGAAGTCAGTTGTCACTTTTAACCATTGTTCCCCTGTATGTATATAATATTATTTTTCTTTGTCTACTTTCTTGATTTTTTTCTTTAACTTTGACTTTCAGAAGTTTGACACTAATGTTTGCAAGTATAATTCTTTTTTTAAATTATACTGCATGGGTTTCTGTAAGTTTCTTGTATCTGCATGTTTAAGTTCTTTTTAAACTTTTTTTTACTAAATTTTGGAACTTTTTTGGCCATTGATCTTCATATTTTTCTGCCCCATCCTTTTCCTTTTTTCTACTGATACTGTAGTTACATGTATGTTAGATCATTTTAAACTGAGTCACAAGTCACTGAGTTTCTGTTTATTGTTTTGTAAAGCATTTTTTTCCTCTCTCTTCCTAGTTAGATAATCTCTATTGATCTACTTCAACATCACTGACATTTTTGTTTTCCATCTCCAGAATTTTGTTAAGGTCAAGTATATACTTTTTCATTTCAAATATTAGGCTTTTTAGTTTCAAAATTCTATTTGTTTGGTTTTTTTTTAAGTTTTATTTCTCTGATAAAATTTCTTACCAATCTATTCATTCATTCATTATAGCCATCTTTTTCCTTAAGACCTTGGTCAGGCATGTTACAGCTAGTTTAAAGTTATTGTGAATTAATTCAGTAACCTGAGTCATGCAGGGTTACTGCCTAGTGATTTTTTAGAAAAATCTTGACTGTGGGTCACAGTTTTCTATTTGTTAACTTGTCAGATAATGTGTTATTGCATTCTGGGCATTGTGGGTGATACATTGTATAGACTGATAGGCTGTAGTTTCAGTTATTTAAAAACTAAAAAATTATGTATACACTTTTATTCTAGCAGGCAGGTAACTTGGCTGGACTCAAACTATAAATTGTCTCCCTGTAATAAGCAGGAGCTGAGATCTCTGCTCAGCTCTTTCAGACTTCCAATGGTTATTTTTTCTCAGCTTCTTGTAATCTTCCCAGCCAATATGCAGTTCAGGGTCAGCTAAGAATTTGATTATAAGTTTTTTAACAGATTTTCAATTTCACCCTTTGGTGTTCTTCTTTTCTGGGATGTCTCCTCACTTTCTAACTGCTCTATCAGTGGCAAATCCATCCCCTGACTCTTTCTTCCACTAAGACCATGACTTTCTGTTTGTGTTTTAGCCACTCTGCCTTACAGACTTCTGTTAAGACACAACTTTCATCCAGTTTCTGCATTTTTTCTGTTGCTTTCTGGTGCTTTCATATAGTAGTTTTAAAAAAATATTTGCTTCAAAATGTGATATTATCATCCATGGGTCAGTTGGTCAAATACAAACTACTTTGCCATTGCAGGAAGCTGAAATTCAGATCTTCTTCTTACTTAGGAGAAGCCAGACATACAGATTATTTACGTGAGATTCTTGATTATTCATTATAAGCAGCTACATTGATGTAAATATGCTGTATGCACACACACACACACACACACACACACACCCCAATCATGTTTATGCATCATGTTGGGCCCCAGTGTTAAGATTTTGCACTATAACTAGTGTTTCTGACTCAGCCAAGTTAATGTTCTTTTCTCTACGTGCTGGAATAGACAACTTCTCAGATGCTATGACACTGGGTAAAGTTTCCATGGGGGATATCGTAGAGTAATCCTTGCAGAGTGTGGGGAAGAAATAAAGCCATCTGGAAAAAGAAGTGCCATGGTGGGCATTTACTGGACTGCTTTCTTCTCATCCACTTGGCCTGCAAAGTGGTTTTGGCACAGTGAGGACGGGCAGACTGGTGGGCTGAGTCCAGCTTGACTCAGATCATTCTTATATTTAAGATTGCCAATTCTTGCCCAGGTCTATATGAGCTGTTTGATGTTCTAATCCAAAGCACTCTCATTCTGGAGAACTTTTCCTTGAACTCTATCTTGTCATCAGATGTTATCATGTCCCTGTATAGGCACACATGAAGCATGTGGCTGCACCTAGGACCTTGGGACACTTCCCTTGTAAATGGCAGATTTAGGACCAGACCAGGAATCTGTACATCAGCCATAAATCCTGAGAAGGATAATGCCAGATTCATTTGGCTTCAGGCATGTGATTTGTGGGTGTGTTATAAAGGTCTCTGAACCTCTTAGAGGAATATGATGAGAGAAATATGGTTTGCCTGCCCATCCCAGTTTCTTACTGAGCTTTGGGTACACAATAAGTAGGCAGTTAGAGGCATTCTTAATTATTATTATTAAATACTTGGTTTCTAGGCCTGGTCCTTTCTAATTCTATAACACTAGTGATGTTACCTTTAACTTCAATTTTCCTTTCTTGGGCTTCTTTCTTCTTCTTTGGAAGTTCCCTCCTGCCCTCTGAAGACTTGTCATTCCCATATGGTCTTTGTCACTCTCCTTGGCCAAGCATGTCCTCTCAGGAGAGTCTCTGATTGTCAGCCATGGAGCACCAGAGTGGTAACATTTCAGAACTGGAAGGAAGTTTCCAGGACTTACTGTTCAACACCTTCATGTCACATAGGCGGAAATTGGGGCAGAGAGGAGAAGGCAAGTTACCTGAAGCCATGTAGCTGGTTAGGAGCAAGACAGGTTTGGAACTCTGTTTTTTAGACCCCTCCCAGTTCAGTAATTTTCCTCACCTCACTGTAGCATTTTATCTTTGATGGGAAACTGAGGCAGAATATTTTCTCTGGGATAAAACTCCTGTCCACCTGAGGTAGATGAGTCACTGTGCATGCTCTTGCCCTGAATTCTGCTATTGTACTAGCTTGGACCATATGAAATTGCCAATATTTGACCAGTTTTGACCTACAAAAATGTCAGCCTCATATGATTCAACCTAATACTTAGGATTTCACAAACAGTACATGTAGATTTTAAAAACCCAGGCCACCTGGTCTGTTTTGGGTAGTGATTGTTGATTTGGGGGATCACGTGGCCCTGGTGACTGCAGCATGATGCTGTTGAGCTCAGTCATAGGTCACTTGGCTGTGCAGACTTCTGAGCATCTCTCTTTCGACTTCCCCGTTGGCAAGCTTCGCTCCAGGCAGCCACCCTAACAGTCATGTTCCACACGTGGCCATGGGTGTGCATAGTGAGAGGAGGCTGGTCTTCATCACTGATGGCTGTGCTGCACTGAAAGTGCAGTGGCCTTTGATGCTGATGAGCCTGACTTTCAGTCTTGGGTCCTCTCTTTGTAGTGGGATAACCTTGGACTTAAGTTTTTAAGTTCTTTGGTTTTTCATTTTTTATTTACTTAAATATCTTTAAAAAATAATAAATACTTAATTTATCACTTAAATTTACTCCCAATTTAAATTGGCAGTAAAATGATTTCTTCATGATTTGTGAAAATTAAGTGATATAATTTGCAAAAGCGCTCAGTGTTGGTGCTTAGTGAGGTCTCAATAAATAGATATTTTTAAACACACATGCACACACACACATATTGTGGTACCAGGCTGTAAAGCCAGTAATGTCCCTTTTGACTCTGTACAGCACCTAGTGCCAATATTCACAGGTCTCTCCTCATTCTGCAGATCAATTCTGAGCATTATAACTGGCTGTTTCAATGTTTTTGTTAAATGATTGGATCCTATAGATGAAGTTTATCTTCCCAGGTATATTGTATTTTCATAAATGGCAGTGATATCTTCTGGGATTCCTTCTATTCCTATTTGATTGAAATAAATAGGTGAACAAAACAAGCTTCTCTGCAGACATTTATACATCAACTCTATAATCTAGTGGAGGTCCCCTTGGTGGTGTTTGCATAATGTTACATATTCTAGCCCCACATTTAATTGTTGGTAATTGTGAGGATTAAAGGTGGCTTCTCTCAAATTGTAGACTTGCTGTTAGAGTCTAACAATAGCAGTCTACAAGTACTTTGGGGGGCCATGGTGCTTGCACTCATAGGTTATCAGGGGATTCCAGCCAGGTTCCAATTGCCCTGTGATCATGCAGTACTCTGTTCCTGAGCAGGTTAAGAACTGATATCCCCATTATGTAGCATATAATGAAATTAACGTTATTGTTAAGTACAAGAACAGAGCATATTAGTGGTATCTGTTACTATACAGTCTTCATTATGAAAGAATAGCTATTGCTAAAGTATTCCCCATTTGATAGGTAGTGGGACATTGTTCTTATGCTGTTGGCTCTGATTAAGGCTGGGATAATGCACTGTTCCTGCCTGTTATGTCCATCTGGAAATGAGGCAGACCAAGGTAAAATAGATGAGCATATGCTGGCAACAGATTAAAAAGACCGGTGTAAGTTCCATTAATAATTCTCATATTTAGGATTTGCTTTCTACTGTACTTACCAAATCTGTAACACTTAATCTCTTCTCTGCGAGGCCAGCTAAGAGAACCTTTTTCCCCTTCTTAGCGATAGGCCTGGATTTTCTGAGACAGAGCATTTGTCTGTCAGGGCGCACGGCTGCTGTGGTGATTTACTTGCCGTCAGATGATGTTGGTGTCCGGTTGGTGATCTAGCCTTGCTGGATATGGGGAAATTTGTTACCTTTAGCTTTGACAGGAAGATAATTGCTGATGGTTAACAGAACTGAGCCAAATCCATTGGTTTTTCAGTAACACAAGCATGAGATTGGCTTTGAGAGCCCTGCTTTTCCCTTCATAAACTTCAATTCCAGGCCTTTTTTCTTTTTTTTTTGTAGTATGTGTATACATGCATGCGTGTATCTTGATGGAAATGTACCAGATTCTTCTCTCTCTCTCTCTCTAACTGCTAGCAGCAGCATAATGGTGCAAGGACTGAGATAATGTTTGTTCATGTCACAAAGACATTAGGAGAGAGGTGTGTGTGTGTGTGTGTGTGTGTGAGAAAGTGTGTTAGTGTGTGTAGGAGGGGAGTCCTGGGAAACCAGAGGCAGCCAGCCACTTTCAAAGGAGTTTATTATCAGTGGGACATTGTTTTGTTAGCCACCTCTTCTGACGATACATAAATCTGCACCTTCCTCATGTGCCTTGTCAATTTTTCCTCATGCTGTGCAATCAAGAGATTGGTTCAACAATGCATTGTAATATTTGAGCCTTGAGAGCTTCTCAATATGTCTTAAAAGCATGGGAAGAAGCTCAGAGTGTCCCAGGGGATTGAAATGTGCTTCACAAAGTATTGTTTAGGTTCTAGACTTGAGAGGCTGATGGGCTCACCCTGTTCTCCTGGAAGAGAGGGCTAGGGGCAGATCATGGAATATAATTTGGGGTCTCCAGAAGGAGTGTGGAGAATGGAATAGAGCTGTTCTTTAGCCCTTCTTCTCTCATCCTTGGGCCATTATAGTGATGGGGTCCCAAGAAGCCCAGTGTTTTAACTCTCCCCTTTGGAGACTAGAATTTGGAGCTTAAGATGGTCTACTGTAGTGACTCAGCAGACTTTGAATATGTTACTATTTACTTATAGGGAAGCTTACTTCCTGAGGAACTGTCTTTTGATCTGCAAATGCTATTGAGAGTACCTCCCTTTTCTTCTGCCTTTTAGAGTTTCCAATCTGCCCCAAAATGTTGGGCAGAAGGCAGGAAGTGTGGATATTATCAAGACAGTCGCATATTGGTGTTAAGACTTTTTCCCGGCAACAGGTATACTTTTCCTGAAAGCCTAGTGAACTCAAGTTCCCTCAGTTTTACAGGAGGTCTCCTGAATCATGGTATCTGGAGGCAAAAAGAGCCCTTGCCAATATACCAGGATTTTTAAGAGGAAGCAGATGTTGGCCTCCCTGTTTAGCTGCATACATGAATGACTGTATTGTTTGGTTGCTGGGTTATCATCCTTCCTCATTCCTCACATCCATCTAGTCACGAAGCACTCATAATCCTTTGCCAACAGAGTTATCATTGCTTGCTCCCTTCTCTTCCTCTCAATAGCAACTGTCCTCACAATCATTCTCATCAGTTCCTTCCTTGACTTTTGTAATGGCATCTCAGCTAGTTTGTTCCTTTAGCATCCCTTCCCTGGAACATATTCTACTGATTGGTTTAGTACTTACCTTTCTAAGACACTGATCTGGTCTCAGTGTCTTACTGAGTTCTGACAGAAATTGACCATGTATCTCCTATGACCTCCTACCTTGTTTGCCCTGGGCTCCCCTTTCCTTCTAGAGTACCGGTATATATGTTTTGAGGGCCAAGTCGACATTCCGTGTCTTTCCTCCCGAGGTATTAATTTCTCTCATCCCTGCATATTGAATTCCCTCATCAATCATTTTCCTAGTTCTCCTAAATGAAATGAAGTCCTCTTTGGAGCCCACTTGTTATTACTAACAATAGTATTTGCTGTACACTCACGTCTCTGTTGCTTACCAAGCTGGTGACCCACCTCAAAAGCCACAGACATGTCTTACTCTACTCTGCCTTTCCGCTACTGGTACTGCCCTTGTACTCAGTGGTCACTCAGTAACACTTAGTGAGTGCATGACTGAAGTTAGAGTTTAATGATGGCCTTGATAGACAACTCCTGAATTGTTTATTGCAAATGTATCATAAATTCTAATTAGTTACTTAAGTTAGCTTTTTATGGAGAAGCTACTGTGTATATGTGTGTTTCATCTAGGAACAGGGAAAATGATTTATGCATCACCAAGGCAATCACCACCAAATCGGTCACAGCATCCTCTCTCTGTGAGGCCTGATATTGTCTGTGAATTTTCCTCAACATATCGCTCCTAGAAGCTGTTACTCATCATTTGGAGTTAGCTTTGGAAGTGAAACTTCTCTGCCATCTCTGGTTCAGTTATGGTGAGAGGCTTATCCTGAGAAGGCTGACATTGTCCTTCCTCAAGGGTACTTATAGTTCACTAAAGAGATTAAGTAAATATTTTTAAAGTACTTAGTATGTGGAACATTTACATAATGATACAAGACACTAGATGATTCGGAGCTAAGGGAACATGCGAGGGTGCAGACACTAAGTACCAGGGGAACTTGCAAAGTGAGAGATCATGCAGAGCCAGTGCAACCAGAGAAAACTTCCTGGAAGAAGTGAGTCTGAGGGCCAGAGGAGGTGGGAGGACAGCCTAAGGCAGGGGAGAAACAGCACTGTAGCTACTCAGAGGAGACAAACTGAAGAGAGAAGAGCTCTGTGTTCCTTTCTCGTGGTCGGTTAACCTCTAGCAGTGGAGAGCCCCCGGGACACTCCGGGAGCATTCCTTTGACTTGAGAGGTGGTGAATATTACTGGATAATCCCTTTAAAAAATTTTTACTGTGAGCGACCATGAAAAAAAAACATTATTCTTGAAGTCTTCCTTTAACCCCAGATCATCTTTTCCTATTTATACTCTCTGGACAGTGAAAAACTGGAATATTTCTGTGTTTGTTCTTATCTCTATGGGTAACCTCTCTTCCCGCATGATAAATACACATTTGAAAATATTGATTTGCTGCTACCCCTTTGAAAAGCTGAAGAAGGCTGACCTCTGCCTCGGCATTCTCAGACTTGAGTTTTTTTAGACTGACCAGTTGACCCCTGCAAAGGCTGTGAAACGTTACCTGCGGTCCTGGATGGCCTTTCCGGAGAACTGAGGATGGGGTAGTAGCAGCTTGGCAAATGTCTGAAAAGAGGTCCTTTTAATAAAATGTTGTATGTCCATGGCTCAAATCTAATAACTTTTAAATAGCTTCTAGGAAGGGAGAAATCTCCATTGTAGAGTCTGAGAGAGTCACCCCACGGGAAGTGCCATTTTCCAGACGTGTGTCAGAAACCCCGGGTCCCCCAGGCCCAGAGCGCAGGATGGCATGCTGTGCCTTGAAGTTTGCTTCTTCCCTCCTGGCTGCCCCCACCCCACTGATAGCTCCTCGTTTTATTTTCTTTCCTTGGTTTTACCACGGTGTGACCTCATGTTGTATTTTTTCTGAATGACAATGAAAGTAATTGAAAATATTGATTGGCAGTACAGTTAAGTTGTCAACACAACCATTTAATTTGTCAGGAGGACTTGTTAAATTGTCAAAAATCATATAAAAAACTCCTTCAGTCACTGATGATATACATTAGAGATGTTCATGAATGAAATGGGCCATTTTGGAGATAAGTATTGAAGAAAAATTCTGAAATGGTTTTCTTCAGATCCATTTGTGTTCTCTCCTTTTCTTTCTTATTTTACACTTTCTCCCTCTCTCTGATTGATTACACATTGCAAGGAATGTAAGAATGGTTTTGGCAAGACTAGATAAGTGAGGGATACTTTGTCCCATGGAGACTTCACTAAGTCCATCAGATAGCACAATGAAGATCATTTTATAGTGATTCAGTTAGAATATTCTGAGCCAAAAATATTAACTAAAACAAAAGACTTTTTTCCTTTTGTGTAATATTTAAAATACGGATCTTGAGAAGATTTTTTAAATAGAAATCATCTTTTAGGGTTCTGTATGAGGGTGGGTAGGCAATATCCAGCTTCCTGTTCAAATACTTGGGATACTGCTGTATCCTTCCTGCATTGATACTGTTGGGTCTTTTTTCCTGAAGGGCCTTTGTTTCCAAATTAAATTGAAATTAGTTTTATTTAGATGAATTTAAGAATGGTTCTCTCTGCTACCCATTGGTCCAAATGAGTGAGATTATTCTTGATATTATTAGTCTTTAGCTCTACTTAATATAATAGCATATTAGAGCTCAGAAATCCAACTCCATCTAGCTTAATGAATTAAAGGACTTTGTTGGAAGGCTACTCACGTCATTCCCATTATTCACAGAAAGGCTAGTGTGGTGGGGAGAATTCTAAAAGGGCCCCCGAAGATTCCTTGCCCCTTAGTCCTGAAGAATTATAAATGTGGTATCACTGCATACAGCATGTGCTATACTGTAACAGACCTTAAAAAGGCGAAGATTATCCAGGTGGCCCTAATCTAGTCACATGGTCCTTAAAAGAATGGAGCTTACTTAAACTGGTGGAAGTAGAGGACAGTATAGATATTCAAAGCAGGAGAGGGATTTGGCATGCCATTACTGGCTTGATGATGGAGGGGTTCCTGTGAGAAGGTATTTGGCAGCTTCCAGAAGCAGAAAGTGGGTCCTAACAGGTGGCCAGAAAGGAATCAGAGCCATCAAATCTATAACTACACAGAACTGGATTTTGCCAGTAACCCGAGTGAGCTTTAAAAATGATTTTTTCCCCCTAGAGCCTCTGGATAAGAGTCTAACCTGACCAGCCCCTTGATTTTTGCCTGTGATACTTTGAGTGTGGAACTCTGCTAGGGCTGCATCAGGTGAACGTCATCCTAGGATTGGAGTCAGGCATCCAATTATGTGGGCAGAAGCCAAAGTACATCCTCTCCAGATAGGCAGCCCCTGCCCTAAGCTCATGCACAGACTCAAAGAAGGGAATGTAGTTCTGGAAAGATGGTACAACAAATGCCCACCAGAAAGTAATTCTGAATTTTATGTTGCTAAGATGCATATTTTTTCACATTTCAACATCACTGAGAAGGATGAATCCTTCCAAGTCATGGTGTCTTATGAAAGACAGCTGTGACCACAATGTACTTGCTTTTGACTATGCTGCGGCAGCCATGGCAGCTATCTTGGTGACTTCTCTGAACTGTAACCCCTAGGGTTTCAGTCAACAAACCACTGAGGGGCCACTTGAGGGAAGACTTTAAGTCTAGTTAGTTTTTGAAAATCTTGTGTTGACATTTCCTAGTAAGACGGAGAACGCACTGCCGTTGTCCAAACTTGCAGAACACGTGTCAGTGGCTGCATCAGACACACTCTTGACTGACAAAGAAGGTGATGTTTTGCATGGAAAACACAAACCTTGATAAACTCTGAGTTGAAAATTGATTTTGAAGAGTCAGGCAATGAGTGGAACAATTTTTTGAAATAGTTTTTCTCATGGATTTCACTTATATATGAATATTTTTTATAAATGCCCATGTGTGATGAAAATCTATGTCTAAATTAGTCTAAAAGAACTATTTTAATAAGTATAAAATAAAAATTCAAAGCAAATGAGAAGCATTATGTTTCAGTTTAACAGCTTTGTTTTTCTCAGTGGTACATAAAATCATGGAATATTAAAATCAATGGCACACTAAATTCAAGTAATTTTAAATAAAACATTTCTGTGCATTACACAGTTACAAGATAGGGATATTTTACGTGGCAAAATAGAGATCTCTGATATTTACTTGGCAATGCTTTGTCATCATGGTGGGCTACTGACATTGGTGCCATTTTAAGTTCAATGCTGCTAAGGTGCCTCTTGATTAGTATCCAGGAGAATGGGTTGAGAGCTTGATGAAGGTTAAAATTATGATAATCATGTATCTCAGCTTCTACACTCCACAAATGTTTCAACTGGAATTTATATTTAGACAGGAATGGCCTGAGAGTTCAGGGATCTGGACCAAAAGTGGTTAGAGTAGGTGCCCTTGGTATTTGTAATGTAGCTAGATGTTTGTTTCTGGCCAAACTTGGTATTTCACCATTGCAGGAAAAATTAAAAAACAGCAATAACAACACAAGAGGCCACATTCTCGCAGCATCTTTGTCATTAACTAGCAGTGAGACCTTGGTCTCAGCATTCACCTGCCTTGAGGTACTGTATTTTTGCATCTGTATAAGGGAAGCACTAAGCCGGAGCTCTCAAATGTTGCTTGCAGTTGTTTTGTTTTCACAAGATTTCCCCAGTGTCTCACTTATTGCATTAGTTTGTTTTCCCATTCTGTATAAGTTGGCTCATATTTTTTGAGTGCCTGTTGCTTGCTGAGCCCTGTGCTGAGCTGTGTGTGGGAGATAAACTAAGGATGTGATCCTTACTCTCAGGGAGCTTACACTTTCATTCAAAAGAAAGGAGAGAGATCTGAAAAGGGAATAGTTCAACGAATATGTGAGTAGCTAGCAGAATGAACATTGTGGACTATTAGGAACTACAACATTCTGGAGAATGGTTTGTTTTATTTAGCAAGGAACAAGTTGGAGGGTAAGGGGTAAATGGTCTGTGAACTTAAATAAATCAGGAATGCTTATTGTGTTTGTCTATTGGGGTATCTGAATTGCCTCTCATTTGTCATCATTCTGGACATTTAAATGGTGTCAGTTGGGCTGATTTCGGTTGTGAAACACATAAGGACCTTTAGGGCAGCCCTTTTCCCCTGGGCTTTGGTCAGAGGCCCCTCAAGGTCAAAATGGATATTCAGTGTCTGAGCCCCCTTTCTCCCACCACCGTCACACAAGTCTAGACTCTGCAGCCAGGACCTGGGTCACTGCCATAACCAGTTCAGGGTTATTTAATACCTCCAGTCTTTCTGCTCTCTGAGGTAATTTAGGGACCCAGGCTCCTTCTACCTAATTACCCTGCCATTCTTTAACAAGCTGTCCTTGTCTTTATGGCCAAAGGTGGCTCACTGGCACCATATATGTGCCCCATTCCATCAGAAGAGGAGAGGCAGCATGAAGCATGACTAAGTTCCTTTTTCAGGATGTGGCATCAACTCTGCACACAGCACTGTACTGATATTCCATTAGCTCAACCTTAGTCACATGGCATCGCTGAGCTGAGGAATAGCGGGGAGATGTAGTATATAGCTGGGCTACCAGGTACCCTGCTACAATTAAAAGGGAATCCTATTTCTGACAGGATGAAGGAGGGAAGCATGCCAGGGATAGTCAGCAGTCTGCCACAACTGCTGTCATTGAAATCTTTGCTTTTTTGTTTTCCCTTCCACTGACCAGTGAGCTCCTTGCAGCCAGCATTCATTCTTCTCATGTTTATGACCCCGACGTTTACACTAGAACTCAGTACACAATAGATGGTTAAAAAGTATTTGCTAAATGAACAACTCAGTGAATAAATGAAAAAATGGGTTGGTGATGGCATGCACAATTTGGTGCCCTTCTTTCTTTTGTGTCCCAGGTAATAGTCTTGGTATTTGTGCACATTTAGCTAATAGTTGAGTGGACTGTGTTGAGTTCAGCCTCTGAAGCAATGCTTGGCTACACCTGCCACGCAGTCTTTGAACCCAGGACTGGCGGAGATGGAGGAATATTTCATTAATCCTTGCACTATTTAGCCTCCTTATCGAATGGCCCAGGCCTATTCTTTGTTACGGACAACAATGAAGGGTGCCTTTAAGAAATCTCCAGTGAGTACCGAGGCATTGCAGATTAGGTCAGTAGACTGCTGCTAGGTTGAGCATGATGGATGAGCAGGAGAATGAGTTTCTGCTGCACGGTATTGTGAAATCTTTTCATTGTCACCAACGGGCCTATGAGGAACTGATGAATGAGGGAGCAAGTGTCAGAAACGCCCTTCCTTGCCCCAGTACAGTTTTAATATCTCCCTGAGCTACAGGATGAGTATTGATAAAAGTAAAGTTTAAAAATAGCCACAGAGTGATGGGTAGCCATGATTTAAGGAGAACAGCAATGGGGTTAGAGAGGGTTCATTTTCCTGAAAGTGCATGAGAGGGGGACAGTGAGAGAGAGAGAGAGAGAGAGAGAGGAGGAGGAGGAGAGAAGCAGCAGAGCTGGACTGGGAGGGAGATAGCAGGAGGCTTTTATAAGAAGCTAATGTGATGAGGATGACGAGGGCTGTGATGGATGAGTTAGATCCATCTGGTCGCAGTATATGTAATAAATAGCTGTGCTCAGGTTTGACCTCTCCCACTTACCAGACACATCTTTCTCTTTTGGGATATCCAGGAGGGAGCTTCCATTAGAGGAAAGAACCCGTCATGAGCCAGAGCTGGGGATGTTTATGGGCTTGTGCAGAGGGCAAAAAGGAGATGGTATCCGAGTTACAGGTTTATAAACTGAAAACTCTAGCCTGCTCGCCTTGCTGAAGATGTGCTGGCGGCAGAAATGCATTTTCAGGGCTGTGGCTGCTGCCGATGAGAGGAGTGGAGAGGGCTGCAAGGAGGGGGGCCGGTGGTGGGTAGCAGTGCCAGGGCTATGTAAGGGACACCTTGCTTCTTTGCTCATGGCAGAGCCAGGCTTTCTTTGTCACACCTTTTTGCTGTGAAAGAATGTTAAATGAAGCTGGAATTGAATAGGTCTGTAACTAGGTACATAATTCTTAACCGGGATGGTTTGGGAATGGGATATTCTGGTCAATTAAATTTTCCGGTTACCTTGTTCGAAACATCATAAACTGTGTTTGCTCATATTCCTGCCTTGGAAAATTCACAAGAGTGAATTTATTATTGCAGGCCTTTGTTTTAGTTTTGGCTTATCGTTTTACACATCGATGACCATTGTCTCCCCCTCAAATGGAAAAGGTGTCCTGGGTTTGGAGCATACTTAAGGAGCAGTTCAGGTTACAAAGACTAGCCCTATTTTTCTAATAAATGCAGATTTTTCAATATTTTTAAAAACCATTTGGATAACTGAAGTTATATGAAATGAAACTTTATATTCAAGAAATGAGGAGGGCAGTGGAACTCACCCTTGAGTTATATAATTGGGAGCAAATTTGGAGAGAAAATGAATCTGCCTTCAAATGTGACAGGAAAATCTGAGAACGTTGGCAACCTCTTTGCTTCCTTAGGATCAAAAGAGTCTTAGGGATAATATTGTAATAACTGTGTATGGTGTCAGATGGATAGTAGACTTATCAGGGTAGTCATTTCGTAAAGCATATAAATGTCTAATCATTATGTTGTACACCTGAAACTAATATAATATTGTGCGTCAAGTATAATTGAAAAATAAAAAAAATATTTTTAACCAACGATCTTAGGGTAAACCCAGTGAGAGCGCAGCCCCCACCCCGTCTCACTTCTCTTCCTGGAGGATCTGCCTGGACTGCGGGGAGCAGGGCCCTACTGTGGCAAGCCTGCTGCAACCTCACCCTGTGGAGAGAGGACTGGGTTTTAGCACCATCCTGGATTTCCTCCTTTTGGTGGATCACCCCTTGTGGGAGATGCTGGAGATGTGCATGTGAAAACTCAGAGCTTGGCAGGGCACGTGTCTTGGCAGGGCATCTGTCCCTACCATGGTAACTACTGCCCTATAAGAATCTAGTCAAAGCTATGGGCCCTCTGCTCAGAAACTGACACATGCATATGCATATTTGTGCATATAACTCAAGGAAGTTTGCTGCACCCTTCTGAATTCCTTCCAAGGTTAAGATCTCAGCTAAATAATTAGAACACCTATTTAAACACACACACACACACACACACACACACACACACACTTTATATATAAACACACAAATGTGTATGCATATGCACATGTGCATATGTTTGCTTATATATGTGAAATGACTAGTCTCATTGAAATCATGTCCAACTTGTTAATGACCAATATTCCGTATCAAAGAAATCTCAAGATCTGCCTGCTTAAGAGCCTTTAATAAGTTAATCATGTAATCTAAAAATTGCTTTGGTACTTCTGCTCATTTTGAGGATTAGTTATAAGCTACAGCAGAAATTCTCCTTTTGTAATATATATATTAGGCCACTCAAGTAGGACCATGTGGCAGAACTTCAACCTAGGTTTAGATTGCCTTTGCTGCAATCCCTTCGCCACCTTCCCACCTTCTTATCCACTGCTCCTCTCTTTCCCAAATGACAAATGCCCCATCCCTGTCAGTGCCCTCTCTCCACAACATGCCCACATGCTGCAAAATCACCTTAATTCATCTTCTCATCAAAAGTCCAATCCTCAGTTTAATGTCTCAGCTGCATATCAGGAGGAAACAGAGCTCTGGAGCTAACTCACACTCAAGTGTGAGTATCCTATTACTTCAAATTCCCCATGGATAGTTATATTTTAAAAAACAACATCTTTTAACCCAAGTCAGTCTCTGGCTACTAAATTTTGGATAATATCACAAAGGAAGATTTTTAAACAGTTTTTTTAAGTTCCCCCTCCCCTCAAGGAAAATCTAAAAGGAAAGAAAGAAAAAAAGAACCAGTTGCAAAAAGAAAGCAGCTGAAGAGACAAAGGATGATAAATGTGGGCATTGTTCTTTATGGGAGAACCACTTGGAAAGACCTGAAGGCAGAAACCCGCCTCGGTCACCAGGGACAGAAAGGAGAGAAAACCTTCTAAAAGTGCAGAATTTCACAATCTTTCTAACTAGATACTTTCTGTAATGGGGAAGGAAAGTGATTTTAATCAGACTTTATGGGGTAAACCTCATCTGCAGACTGAAAAGTCCACTCCTTGCAGGGGTGGATCTGTCAACCCTTTGGCAGATTCTAGGTGGTGTTGCGACCTGAGGATGAGAAGGAATGCAGGAGCCAAGGGGAACAAAAGGAAGTTGTGATTCTCAGGAAGAGGTGTCCCCACCCCCACGATATCTTCTCTGTTATGAAAATAAGAGATGCTTTTCACAGAAAAAAAGGCAGAAGAAAAATAGTTCCAATAGTCTTGCCAGCCCCCAAATTAAAAACTCCTAATATTTTGATGTATTTCTTTCCTGTATTCTACTTTTTTAATACCAAGTATTTTATATCCTGACTTTTTACTTGATTTTATAGCGTGTGCATTTTCCATATAATTATATACTTCTAATGAAAAGTACTTTAATGACTGCATAATATCCTTGTAGCAAGGTTTTATTTCATTTTATTTTACTATTATTCAATTCAAAGGTACATGTATTCCCCGTGTGGATTTTTGTTTCTTTAGTTTGAAGCCCTGGAGGTTGAAATACCAGGTCAGAATGAGAGTGTGCTGAAGACCTGTTGCCACGTTACTTTAGTAAGAGGTTACTGAAGTTTACATCCCTATTAGGGCCTTGTCATGCACCAGACTTGGGAAGAAGAGAGAGCCCTGGTCCTTAGCAGAGGGGTGTAGAGAATCCTCCTGGGAAGTCAGAGGGAGACAGGACTGGGGTGGCTTCACAGTATCCTGGAAGGCAGGTGTTGATTTTTCTCTCCTAGCTCTGATAGGAAGAGGTATCAGTTTGTTAGGGCTACTGTAACAAAGTACCCCGAACTGATTGATGGCTCCAGCAATGCAGATATTGTGTCTCAGTTCTGGAAGAGAAGAAGTTCAAGGTCAAGGTTTTGGCAGTGTTGAGTGTTGGTTCCTTTCGAGGGCTATGAGGGAGAATTCACTCCAACTACTCCCCCAGATGCTGGTGGTGTGCCCCAGTCTTTGGTGTTCTGCGGCTTGTAGATGCATCGCTCTGGTCTCTGCCTTTGTGTTTACTTGGCATTCTCCCTGTGTGCATGTCTGTTTCCACATTTCCCCTTTTATAAGGGCACCAGTCATTCTGGATTAGGGCTCACCCTAATTATCTCATCTTAACTAATTACATCTGCAACGACCCTCTATCTAAATAAGGTCACATTCTAAAGTAGTGAGGTTAAGACTTCAACATGTGAATTTGGGGAGGGGGAATATAATTCAACTCATAAAAGAAAGGGTCCATCAAGCACTAGGATGTGAGCCACTGAGGACTGGTCCTGAGAGAAAGTCCTTTCCCTTCTCTGGGCCTAGGTTTCTATTTCTGTCAAAGGAGGTTATTGGATGAGAACAGTGGTTCTCAAAGTGGGGTTTCCAGACCAGCAGCGTCAGCATCACCGAGAACTTGTTAGAATGCAAAGTCTCAGTCTCCACGCCAGACCTGAGTCTGAAGCTGTGGAGATGAGCCTTAGCAGTCCATGTTTTGTCAAGCCCTCTGGCTGGTTCTGGTGCCTGCTGGAGTTGGAGACCCACTGGGCTACAGCATCTTCAGCACCAGAGTTCTCAAAGGTCGGCAGCAGGACCACGTGTTGGAGGGTGCTGCCTATGCACATGGCCTGCCCAAAGGGTTACAGGTCTAGAAAATGACCCCAGCCAGCTTTTTAAAACTCACATGATAACAGGTTTTTGTCTTAGATAGGTAGCAAGTAACAAATTCCAAAGATTTTGTAAGGCCCTTTTCTGTCTCCCAGTCTACCTCCGGTAGCCCCAGAAAAATATGTCCACTCAAACCCATGTTTATTGATGAAGAAATGTACCAGCCCCTGGCCCCACAATTTTTAACATGACTCCAATATGGTTTTTGTTTTCTTTAAATTTCAACTTGCCCCTGCTTATTCCTGTTTTCTAAGGCATGATACCCAAGGCCAACAAAATGGCTAGCCCATGGACCTAGATATAAAACCATCCTGTTGTTGATGTGTGGATTGTACATGAAGATCTAATGGAGACTGCTGTGGAGATGAGGGAAGGCCAATTAAGGAATTAATTCATTATAGCCCAGCGTATATTTATATAGGTTAGTGTTTTTTGCTTATCTACTTACAGCCATAGTACCTGTCAATAATTGATAATGTATTTGAATTTCCTTAAGTATATTAAAATTTTACATACCAGACATTTTAGAACAGAAACTGTACTACAGTGCTTTTACTCTACTCTGGCATCCTGCTAAGTAGCGTCTTATTTATACTAATAAAGTAACACAGCAGTAGAGTCACACACTAGCCTGTCAGGTTCCTCTGCATCTGACATTACCTAATACAATTTTCCTAGCCATCCTACCTGTGTAAGTGTGTCTGTAACCCTTGTTACAGAACAAAGCTGTGCAGAGAACACTGCTTACTTCCCACATCATCAACTGCTGGGCAGCATCTGCTTTGTTTCTCCTTCAGCTCCCAGGAAGACACCTTATTTATTTTCTCTTCTCTTTATTTATTTTCTCTTCAATTGTGTTTTGTCCTTTACCTTTCCATACAATGACTAGGGAGTGCTTCTTGTCTCTGTGCCTATACGGTTTATCCAAAGGGAAAAAAAAGGTTACTTTAGTGAGAAAGTCATAGATCTGGGAACCTGGGGTTTTGGGTTCCAACCTCAGTTTGTTGACTCAGTAGGTGAATCCAGGAAGGTCACGTCTTTATTCTTTCTCTCAATTTTAGTTGTCAGGTAAAGTGAGACCTGTTATACCTGCTTTTCAGTAAGTGTGATAGGGATACAAAAATGAAATAGCAGATGTGTGTGACACTGCTTTGAAAAATGTACAGTGGTATACAGATGCCACGGATTCTATGCATATCCATGCACATTTGAAATTTTTGTCCAGTTCAGATTAAAGACAACGTTATTATTACCACTAAATCTGCTTACAGAGCAAATATGCTAATATGTGTGTGTTTAATGATGGCGAGCTTGCTTTAATCCTTCTTGCTTTGGGGAACTGCATTTCATTTTCTGGTGATGTGGGCCTGGTAATGATCACCACTGATATTTACCACATTTTATTAATGTTATTTTTATGATCCTGCAAGAGATAATTAGGATTTGGTTTGTTTTGTTCATTTTCATATTATGAAATTTCAAGCTAAATACTGACATGGTGGAGAGGAGTGAAATAGCACAAAGAAGGAATGTGTTACAAATATTCTCAATCCAGAAACCATAGTTAACATGATTTAAAATTAATGTAGCCTTGTGTTCATTATTTATATCTATTATGTGGAAAATATGTACTGGACTCTCAAGAATCGTGTGTTAAAAAATGCTTTATTTTTCATTTGGAAAGTGTCCGATTAATACACAATCCAGAGGAAAAAATTGGGG